>CM044448.1:73536019-73560522 GCA_024363595.1 Xenopus borealis | reverse complement strand
CCCCCCCCCCCCACACACACACACACACACTCACCTTTTTGGCACTGGAGGATGTCCAGGTGGATTCTGTTCATGGGAGGACAGGGAGCCAGGACACTAAAGCAGAGAAGAGCAATTCACTCCCTGCACCAGAAGAGCCAGGCAGGTTTGACTTCTCCATAGCCCCAGTTGGCAATTGGTGGATGTTTATATAATACATTGCACTCAGCTGGATTCCTTCATAATAGGAAGGATTTACAGTCAAATCTTAATCTTTGCAGCAATCATCATTGATTGTTTCCATTTCTCTAAGCTCTGTTCATAGAAAATTACTAGCAATTGAACAGGCAAACATATTTTACCTGGCTTGTCTCAAGCAGTATAAAACGCTAGCAGTAAAATAAGGACATCTAAAGAACATTACACTTTTTTAAAACTAGCTTCTGGACACATCAAGCTGTATTTAGTAAAAGCTATTTAGGGGTTACCATACTACAATACTGGCAAAATTAGTTTAGTAACTCATTAACAGCCAATCGAATGTTTATTTTATTGTTTCAACTGTCCTTGACAAGAAATATCAATGGTGAAAGGCTTGATAAAGGACTCAGTGTAGTCCAAAACGTTGCCCCTTTTTTGTATGCATATGGGCTAAATAAATTAATACATTGCACTTTTTTCAACTACATCAGTGTGCTACTGGTTTTTTTCAATATGGATTGCAGGACCTGAAGGGCAGGCAAGGTCGTCCAGTTTAAGCACCTGACACCCACATTGGGGTGGTTTAATTAAGGGCTGGAGCACTCCAAGACACTATACATAAGAAATATCAATGGATAATCACTGAAGCACTGAATAAACATTGGTCCTACCCATTTATCAGTTGTAACTATCCATGGGGCAGTTCAAAAAGTTCTTTGTGCCTTGCATCAGTTGTCCCCTCATTGGAGAATCCAGCACAGGTTGCACAGCACAGCACCCAAGAATTTAAGTCCCTCTGCTTCTGTTCTTGCAATGACATGCATGTGGAAGGGCACTTTTAGGCCCCCATATGCCATCTGTTATGTGGAAAGTATGAGAGGCCATTGATTTAGGATTTAGATATTGCTGGTCCTGCTTTGTGTTTGGCTTTCACCATACTGTTTTGTATTTAGTAATGAGCACATCTTTACTTCGAAAATAACGTAGCTCCACTTAAAGGGGTTATTCAACTTTTCTCAGTTCAGTTGTTTTCAGATTGTTCACCATAAATAAAAACTTTTTTCAATTATTTTTAACCATTTTGTATTCTAAACTGTCAAATTCGACTAGTGAATTATCCAAACATGATTTGAATTTCTTAAAAAAATTCAGTTTCTATTTTCGAGTTTTATCAAATCCTGGCCCAATAATAACTCAAATTCAGCAATTTGCCACCTAAAACCTGCGGAATTCATGTATAAGTCAATGGGAGAGGTCCAGTGACCAATTTGAAAATATTAGTAGCCTTCCTGACATTCAAGTTTTTTCAAGTTTGGTTGAATCTGATTAGATTTTTTCAGGTTGGTTAAAATTCATCCAAGTTTTAGATATTCGATTTTTAGAATAAATAACCCCCCAATTGAATTTCAAGTAAAATCACATTTATTAGAGTTAAACTCCCATGAATTAGAAATTCAACCCTTGATAAATCTGCCTCCCCTTGTTGATACAGAAATGTTCAATTAACATTAACCTTATTGGTGGTTAAATTCCAGCAGGATATAAAGGCAACTGTCTTTCAACACAAATTTCTGCATCAGTGAAGAAATAAACATCTTCCCCAGACAGCACCAAATATATTCATTGCAACCAAATGGCAGTGTTGAATTCTCATCTACATTAACAGCGGTTGCATACAATTATCCTGAAACCTCATGGGCTTTAGCCCCCACCATTGTTGCTTGGAAGAGACTCAGGTGGCCAAAATTCACACACATTAGTGAAACTTTGCCTTACAGCATTAGCCCATAGAAAACAGCAAATTACAGTATCTCTTTTCTTTAATGAGATTTCTTTAGTAACCAAGGCACAATCCATATCAAGCAAGCATCAGTTTGACATGTGTAGTGTAGACAGAGTGAATAAAGCAAAACTCTGGTTTATCCTTTTGACTTTTCTTCTGCTATAACTACTTATGCCCCCATTTGCATTAAAGGAAAACTATACCCCGAAAATGAATTTTTGAGCAACATATGGTTTATATCAAATCAAGTGACATATTAAAGAATCTTACCTACCTGGTATATATATTTAAGTAAATATTGCCCTTTTACATCTCTTGCCTTGAACCACCATTTCATGATGGTCTGTGTGCTGCCTCAGAGATCACCTGACCAGATATATTTCAACTCTAACTGTAAAGGGAAGAAGTGTTGAAGCAAAAGACAGAACTCTGTCTGTTAATTGGCTCATGTGACCTAACTTTATAGTTTTTTTGAAATGTTTGTGTGCACCGTTGGATCCTAGGATCCCAGGAGGCTGTCCTTATTTTTTAAAATGGCTATTTTCTATTTAGGATGACCCAATGGCACATGCTACTAAAAAAGTGTATTATTATGAAAATGGTGTATTTACATGAAGCAGGGTTTTACATATGAGGTGTTTTATGCAATATCTGTTTATAGAGACCTACATTGTTTGGGGGGTATAGTTTTCCTTTAAGTGATTTCCCATTCTGTTCACCATAAAAGTACACCCAGTCCCTACGCTACAGTTATGACACTCCAGGAATACAGTATGCAAGCTCCCACAAGTTACAGATAGTTGCCTCCAAAGCCACCACAAACTGCCTTATTTTTTCCCAAAGAACCAAACAAAGATTTCCAGTGAATTAACATTGGTGCTCACCATTAGTAGCCACTGTACATCTACATTATTATTGTTAAATCTCTCTAGTGAGGGAATGTAATAAAAGTCGGTAACGGAAAAACTATTCGCAATGCGAAAAGTTATGCCTCTGCGCAAACAATTTTTGCTTTGTGCGAATTTAATATAGCTTTTGCGAACCCGGAAACTGTTTAACGACCACTTCCGACAGTGGAAGAAAGTTTGCGAATTTTACAGCTTGCGCTGTCAATGTAATAAAATTTCTTACTGAAAAAGTCATTATGTTTGCTCAAAAAGATTACGACACCTTCAAGCACTTCTTAAGAGTGCGCAATTAAAATTCGCAATGCGCAAATAAAATTTGCAATGCGCAAATAAAATTCGCAATGCAATAACAGTTTAAAGAACAATATTACATTACAAGATGTGGATTTTTTATTTTATTGATGGGTATTTTTTTGCTCTTTGCGAATTTAATTACATTTCCCCCTAGGTGTTTTAGATAAAAATCAATGATTCAAAACAATTATGACAAAAATCAATTGACCAAATTGATGAATTGTTTTCAGGAGCCACACATGCATCACAAATGTGTCACAGGGGAACAGATGTGAGAAGTTATAATCTGACCAGTGTTGAAGGCACTACTGCACATACTCTGCTGTCTCCCATTAAAATGGATTAGGGAAATATAATTATCATCTATATATAATTATATATCTGAGGTGAGATCTCCCATGGTTTATTTTATATATATATATATATATATATATATATATATATATATATATTATCATTCAATTTTGATCCATAAGACAACATGAAAAAAAGACTATTTTACAGAAATAAATCTGCATTCGTTTACCGAACTGACATGTAAGTCAGATAAATTCACATACTTTACAAGGTTTGGAAGTTTGGGCTTGGTCAAGCACAAGCAAAAAGAGAGAACATATGAGAACCCCCCAACATGGAGCTACACCAAACCAAGGTTTATAAATGTGTAGAAATCAAATTAGTTCCTTCTGGAAAAAAAACGGATCAACCTTATGATAAAAAAAACGCTGTTAAAATTAAGCACACAGGTAAGTTGGGGGTTCTTCCCACACAAGTGTAGTGGGGAATAAATGAAGAAATGCTGTATGTGGGATATTGGCGATGTATATAATGAAATGCAAAAGTGACTGCTCTAAATTTAAAAGGGTTGTTTAAAGGGATACTGTCATGGTATATATGTTATATATATATAATATGTTTTTTTTCCAAAATGCTACAGTTAATATTGCTGCACCAGGAGAATTCTGCACTGAAATACATTTCTCAAAAGATTTTTTTATATTCAATTTTGATATCTGACATAGGGCTAAACAAACTTGTGCCAGCACTTTAGGAGGGAACTGCTTTCAGGCAGGCTATAGTTTTTCCTTCTCAATGTAACTGAAGGAGTCACAGTGGAACATAGGTTTTTACTATTGAGTGCCAGGCCCAGACTGATAATCTGTGGATTCTGGCAAATGCCAGAGTGGCTTTATAACATACCATAGAAAATCAGTATTTAGTGTTCTGGTGAAGGGCTGATTGGGCCTCTGTGTACCTGAAATGCCAGGGCCTATTTTAATTCTCACTCTGGACCTGTTGAGTGCAGTTCTTACATCTATCAGAGAGCTTTATCTTGCATAAGGGAGCTACTATCTGGTTACCTTCCTAATTATCTGTTGTTAGGCTGCTTGGGGGGGAAGGGAGGGTGTGATATTACTCTTGCAGTACAGCAGTAAAGAGTTTTCATGTTTTACCTTGACGTGGCATGGTGGTTTATCAATCTTATGATCATGATTTTGTAACTAAAACCCCCTGTCTTTGTAAATACATGCATCCGCATAGATTACCTATATGACAGGGAACCAGAGAATTTTTCTTCTGAAGTTTATCAGAGCACAAGTCACATGACTTGGGGCAGCTGGAAAATTGATAATATGTCTAGCCCCATGTCATATTTCAAAATGAAAATGAAATGACTGTATCACTTTAAATTATAATTTACACAACACACACAAACAGCAGAATGGCAAGAAAATGAAATAGCAACATTTATTTACTTTTTTTTTAAGTTTTAATTACAACCATATTAATGTATACAATTTATACAATATTTTTCATATATTTTTGAATGTTAAACCACATTATCATTGGCTAGATCTTGCATAGGGATAACTATAATGCCAATAATACTCTTTTAATAAACAATTCTTCATTGTGACTAATATCATTTAAATATGTAATAACAACATATCATTTAAATATGTAATAGTAACAGTGCATTGTGCCGTTTTAATAACAAAGTCACTGAAAGGTATTTAATAGATATGATACTGTGTTCCATATTAAAGGTATTTAGTAGATATGATACTGTGTTCCATATTATAGAAAGACCCATTTTCAGAAAACACTTACCCCCATATCTAATTAAAGGCACTAAGTTTGCCCAGGGACAGTAACCCATAGCAACCAATAAGATGCTTGCTTTTAAACAGGTGACCAGTAAATGCTACCTGCTGATTGGTTGTTATGGGTTATTGCCCCTGGGCAAACTTAGTGCCTTTTATTACATTACCCTGTTAGGGGGTTATTTATTAAGCTCTGAATTTTCCTTGTCAGAATTTTAAAGAGAAAAATAAAAAAAATTTTGGTATCTATTAAAGTCCGTTGATGCTAAAAGAGTACTCCAACTCAGACCTGCGAAGTTCATGTAGAAGTCAATAGCAGATGTCTCATTGATATCATGATCTGCTCTGGGTTTAATCCAAAGATTTTGTGGTTTTCGGGCATCAAATCTGAAAAAATGTAAATTATCGCTGAAAAATCCAAAAAATTTGAACGATTCTGATTTTTCACAACATTATCAAGTTTTATCCTGCAAAAGAAATTTTAGGAAACATTTATTGATAAATGGGGGGGGGGGTTGGTCCAAGCAGTATTCAGAAAATTTAAATTTTCGGATTTTGATAAATAACCACCTAGGTGTCAGGTATTCCTGATGACAGATCCTACATCTGTTCTGGTTTTGATGGTATTAACTTTTTCTTTACAATTAAAAATATTCCTACATAATGATCCTATTCCATCAGGTCATCCCATTAAAGCTATTCAAACAATGTATAGTCAAACACAGACTGCATTTTGCATTTTTACTCGCAGTCCTTTCATGTTCTACTGCATTCCAGGGGGAACATTCTCCAGATTTTAAAGGACAAGGAAAGGGATGTGTTACCCTGCAATAGTATAAAATGGGAATTTGCTTCAGAAATGCCACTATAGTTTAATATAGGGGCTCTGTAACTATTGGAGGCAGCCATTCAAGCTAAGTTTTGTAGCATACAATAGTTTTAGCAAGTGTACAGGTAGATAAACAGGTATCAAAATGCAAATTTCCCTTCAGAAAGTATGAAAATGGTTCAGATTAAACCAATTAATTGTTTATTTGTAGGTGCCTGATTGGGTTGGCAACTTTACCGGTTATGAAATCTAGACAAAAGGGGGTGGGGCAGTTGCATTGATTTCTAATCTTGGAAGCAGGGTTTGATGCCAAGGGTGTGGTCTGTAAAATTGTGGGTGGAGCTATGATGTAATGTGTCATGTGGTTGGATAATAGATGTCTAGTAGTGATGGGCGAATCTACCCCGTTTTGCTTCGCCGAAAAATTAAATTTCTCTGGAAATTCTCTGGAAATTCAAATTGGCGAATAAATTCACAAAATGAGTCGCGTGTTGCGTCATTTTTTTGATGCCAGCGAATTTTCGCCTGGCGAATTTTTGCTGGAGTTTCGTGAGTTTATTCACCAGCAGCAAATTGCGGGAATTCGCCGTGAATTCACCCCTGGCTAATAAATTCGCCCATCACTTATGTCTAGGTTTTAAAACAATTAAAACCAGGGATCAGGTTTTGAACCAACCTGGTTTACAAAAAGTTGGAAAGCCTAATACCTGATAAATAGACACAGACTTTAAACACACGTTTTAATTATATTCACAAACCTACTGTACAATTATTTTGAGACTTTACATAACATTTTGTGAACATACTCAAGTTTCTGTAAGCAAAACTATGGATTGGATGAGTTGTTTTATTATCATTATTATTTAATCACCAGGACTCCTGTTTCGGTTTGATATTGATTCTAAGATGTGTTGTATATTCTACACAAGTCTTTCTTCTTTCCCATCAGGGCCTGGCTGAGTTTTTAAAGCAAACATTTTAGTTAATTTAATGTCAGTACATTTGATCAGAAACCACTCCACAGGGTTCTGAAATTCTTCCATCGTTGCAAAAAGAGAAACCCACTGAGGTCCTTCAATGCACTGCTCTCCAAACAAACTTTTGCTTTCCTGTTAATTTATGTTTTACAGTCCCCCAGATTCTTGTGTTCTTGTTCTAGGTAGGCTGATGTGAGTTGAATGTTAAGCTCTTGGCAAGATGAAAAGACAGCTGGAGTGCTAGTAAACAGAGAAAAGAAAGATGTGTGATACAAAACTTACACAACCACATGCCTTGCCCAGCCTGGTGCCTGCCTAATAAAACCATATGAAATTCTCAATTTGCTTTTCAGTTTCAACAGCCATCATTCTTTGTTCTTCTTTGTTTCCACAGATCACCTCTTAATCACTCTTCTGTGCATGGCTAAATTACACCTTAATAAGCATACAATAAGCAATGTACAGTTCTGATGGTTTCCATTTTTACCCCCAAAAGCAGGGTTTTGTCCCAGTATAACATCATTGAGGTGGCTGCCAGGGGGAATTGCACCTTCTACAGATTATTCTGTGTAATGAGACTTCACTACTAAGAGGCACATTTACTAAGGGTCGAAGTGAATTTTCAAATAAAATTCACATTTTTAAAATTAAAATTTCTATGTAATTGAAATTATATGAATTGAAAAAAAAAAACGAATTTTGAAGTACTGTCTCTTTAAAAAAAATTCAAATTCGATTATTCGCCTCCTTAAAGCTGACGAATTGCCATTGTAGTCTATGGGGGACCTCCTGGAAACTTTACTGACAAAAAGTCCTGGAAATTTGAATTTTTTGGGGGAAAATCATTCGAATTAAAATAGATTGAAAACAGTAATTATCGATCAAAAATTACCCCCCCAAAAGAAATTTGATTGTCAAATTTCAAATTTTTTTGCCATTCAAAATTTGACCCTTAGTAAATCTGCCGCTAAATGTTAGAAGCTGTTCAGCAGTAGGTGCTATGTATCACATGTGAAAGAGGTGCCCCAAAGTTTGTGAGATAAGGTATGCTAGTGAGCTAGATTCAAATAAACGAATTAACACATGAAAACATGTTTCAGTTTAAAGAGAATTCAAAGACGTCTTAGACTGACAGTATTAACAATTGTTTTTGACATTTTTATATTTTTTTTGTATTTCTGAAGATTTTAAAATGTTATTATAATTAATTTGAGACAACGCCACCACCTTCTTTTCATTTTAGTTAGCTGACTACAGTCAAATATGTGAGGAAAGAAAAGTCTTGTGATATTGCTCTGCTTAGAAAATTGTTAGTGAGCAGAGAAGAGCCACCTGATGTTTCTCTGGTCAGTTCTAAGCAGAGAAACATCACCAGACATTATTTGTTTTCCTCACAAACTTAATTTTCAGTAAGATGACTCCCAATAGAAGGGGTAGAGACAAGTAGAGAATTGTTTCATTGTACCGAATTATGTATAGCAATCAGTGCAGAAGCCCTCTGAACTACCGTATTGTGCCAGACATTTTTCCTACCTCTCAAATGCCATAATTAAGAGCCACAAAAATATAACTTTAGTTTTGAGATGACCTCCCAAGCTATATAATGATGAAATCCTACACCATTAAAGTGCTTACCAGTGAAATGACTGATGCCTTGTATGTAATGAGCCATTACTCCAATAGAAATCTGTGTATTGAGCAAGCTAATATCAGAACTGACTGCAAAACATCAACCAAAAATATTCATGCTTTGAAATCAGTTCTGGTGCTTTGTTTCTCTGATATTAACTGACTTTTTCTTTAACAACCGAAGGGACTGTGAAAGATCTAAATTTTATTGTAGTGCCAGAGAACGTCACTTTGAAAAGAGCATAACCTTTTGTTGCAGTGAGTAATGGTGGCTGGAATTATTATAAAATTGGTACGAGTAGTTGCCTATCAGATCTTCCAGTGTCTACAATGTAAAGTTTGTCTGCTTTCCAGTGAGATGTTTCCATATGACAGGCTAGCATGAGCTTTAATGGAAAGCCGTAGTATTAACAAAAACAAGTTTTTCCAGGGAAATGTGGAAGATAAAAGAGACTGAAAGGTCATGTGCTCCTAGTATAGTAACCTCATCTTCATAATGTTTCTCTTACCATTGCATTTTACCTTGTTATATGAGAATGACACTGAAGGGATGTGCAAAGTGTAAGCTATTGCTCTTTAATGACAGGTGCATTCTGATCAATTACTTTGGAGTTAAGTCATTGCTCTAGAAAATACAGACACACTGTTTAAATTCACACAGCAAGATGAATCATTCTTAGTTTAAATGTGACAACTTAAATGTACCACAGCTGCAGAGCAGTTATCTGTACTTATCAAATGCAGGAGAGTCAATGACATATAACCTAAACAAAAATTATACTAATCAGAGAGAGGCTACAGTTTTGTATTAATTATTCTAAAATGAGGACAGACAAAGCAGGAGGGTCCCTCTGAATAATGGATTATTTCTTGCAAAACAGCCACAACAAAGGGTGAATGAAGCGAGTTGAAATCGGTAAGGGGTTGAAGGTAGTATGTAAAAATGTCTAAGTGTAAAAGTGAATGGAATGTTTATATTTGGGACTGTCATGGAAATCGTATGTGTGTGAATTTGGCCACTAGAAGGCCAAAACCATTTTAGTCTTGTGTAATTAGTGCTAATCCTGTATCTTGGCAAGCACTCCAGATTGCAAGTCCTGAAGAAACAGGCTAAAGGACTCCCGACTGCATACACAGAGGAAACTGCCAGTCCCAGCAATTTGAATTAGTCCCAGAAAAGGGGTGGAGATGACAACAGCTGCTGAAAAAGAGAAGTCTAGCCCTGAAGAACAGGTGATAGCTTACAGAGAAAGGATAGCTGGAGTTCAGGTGTATGCTAAGTACACAAGATAGTTAGGGTAAAGCTAGAATCAACAGCAAAATGCCTCCACTAGGAGTTTAGTGGAAGCAGCCTTCCAGTGGATACTCCATCAGTTAGGGTTCCAATGCTAGTCAGGAATTTAAGGAAGTGTGCTCTTGTGCTTTGGCCACCTGAAATCCTGATCCCTAGGAGAGCTAATCTTTATTGAGGTATACAGTTTGTAATTGCCTCCGCAACTGGATTCCAGACTGCTCTGAATATGAACTGAAGTGTGGCATCCAGACAGGAAGTGAAGAATAGCCATTTTGGAAAAGACAGTGCGCACTTTCAGTTGGCTAAACTAGAACTAGGGCACATCCATCTTGGTGCAGATTCCATTATTGAAAGCTGTGAAATATGCTATACATCAGTCCCACATTGGCGTACCCCCTATTTAATTATTCACCTTGCAAGGACCAAACATGGAGTAGCTTCAATTTTGCTGTTCATCCTGTTTAGCTCAAGAAATTTAAAAAAAATTAAATTAAAACAAAAGATGAAAATTAAGCTCAGTAGAAGCTATACTCATTGAACTCATGTTGGTAAAGAACTACACTGGCCACCAGCTTTTTAAAGATGGCAGGCCCATTTACTTACATTGGGGAAATTTGTACCTAGACAGTAACCCATAGCATCCAATAAAATTTTTGCTTTCATTATTCTTCCTGTAGCTGACTTAATAAAGCTGACTGCTGTTTGGTTGCTATGGGTTACAACCCAGGTGCCAGTCTGCCCTCTCTGATTTAGTAAATGGGCTTATAAAATGTACAGTATTGTGTCCAAGCACAAAGTGAATGTAACATTATCATGCTTAGTTTTAATTCATTTTAATTTTTTTTTTCATTGTCATCTGAAAATCATTTGTTTGACTTTCGTTTCGCAGCATATTACTGAGTACTGGGAAACCTGTGTTTTTCCAAATAAGGGCATTTTAAAAATGTCCCTGATGCTAAAACTTGCTACAGTTACAAATGAAGCACTAAAATGGAACAAAATAACACTTGCTGGTATCTGGGGCATAGCTGCAGAATATAGGCATCATATAGGCTCATCACTCAGGACAGGGTGCATGGAGGAATCTGTTTTGCACTGTGTATCTTCCCCTCCAATTGTCAATAAAGCCCTAAAATGTTCTATGAGCAAAGTGGGCGCTGCTTATTTTGTACAGCTAATTTTGTTTCTTCCCCACTGCTCAAAACATCTATCTGTACATTTAAAATGCAATATGTTAGGTTATTGTTAGTTGTTTTGTCTTTGAATTAGTTAATAATGAGCCTCTAGTCAAATTATGGGCCTGAGATCTTTTGAAGCTTGAATTTGAAAATATGTCCATCTATTTCAAAGTAAAATACATTTTTGATCCATCTTCTACCAGCTGAAGCCTCTCCAGAGGCACTAACTAAGACATGCTTCAAAATACTCCCTCTTTATTTAGCTTTTAGTCAGCTTGTGTCTTTGTGAAATCATCCTGCTGGGTTCTGCCCTCTGCTTCTCAACCCAACTGCTGAAATATCAACCTGTAGCTTGATGTTAATTTACTGTTACAGGTATTGATTTGCTCCAGCATAGCAGATCCTTGGCACTATATGTGTTCCTCAATAGTGAAAGCTTTGGTAAGAACAGAATTATGGATAGTAATGTATTATCTGTGGTATTATCACCAAATATTTCTATATGATAGTGGATGAAAATTTTACAAAATTAATGGATTTTTTTCCCCTTGTCTTCCTAAATCTTCCACTTATGACAAAGCAAATCTGGGGATAATGTTGGAATGACCCACCAGGATGTCCATGGGCATGCTTCTAACCTTTTGGATAATTTGTTAGCATGTAAAGACCAAGTAGAGATGGTCCAATCTGAAACATCAAATATTTCTATATAGTATACTGGATGAAAATATTGCAAAATGAGTATGTGTTCATTTTTCCTTAAATTCATCTAGACCTGGGGACAATGTTGGACAGGTGTTCATGGGACTGCTTTTGACAATTTGGGCTATTTTGTGGTCATTTCCTGTTTCTATATGCAAACAAAGAAGCTAAATGGATGGTTGAGCGGGGAGTAGAGGAAAAATAGTTTTCTTGCGTAGGTCCGTTATATTAGGTTTTCTGGTGGGCCCTTGCATCCTAGGTCGACACAGACTGGGGAGGTAAAAAAGGCTGACTTGATACTTGTATATAGTGCTCATACAGCCAATTCCCATGCAGCTAGTTTTTAATAGTATTTCTAATTTGTTTCCAGTTTATGCTGTGGTGCATATTTATGAAATTGTATCTGCCTTTACAAGCTAATATGAGATATGCATATTTTGTTGTAAGGCTAAGGTCTAAGGACCTTCTGAGTTCCTTCTCAGAGGAATTATGCAGCCTTGTAGCTTATTGATGATTAGCATCTAAATAAGTCCCAGCTGCTCCCATTATAAGCATGCAATGGATAGAGAAGCATTGTGAAGAAGAAGCCCTGTGTTTTGTTCATGCCATATTTAAAGGTAAATCAAGGGACAGCCCATGTAAATATAGTCCTGCTGTTATAGAAATGCTGAAGTTACTCAAGTTTTAATTGCTACAAAAATTATATCTGACATATGTGCTCCTGATTCTCAAACACAAAGCCTAGTACTGGCATGACAGTAGCTCCAGGATTTCCCTGCATTAATAGGTGTAACTGTGCTATGTTTGAACAGAAAAACAGAAGCAAAGAAGATCAAGTACAAAGAGTGCATGTAGACACAAACATTGAATGGGATTTTAGGAGCAAGTGATTGATGGGGATATTTGACAGACCACAGTGGTGTGAACTTGTGGTCCTGAATGAGACCATATGTATTAAACAAGTACATGCGTCAATCATGTTCACCATTCTAAGGTAAAGTGTCAGAGTATCTATCATTAAATCGAATCCTTGTCTATTATTTAAAAAAACAACAGTTTAGTGGATGCAAGTTTTCTGTAAAGACGTTATTTTCTCTTTTGGTTTTTGAGATTAAATTGGTTTATTAGTGTGAGCCCTAAACTCAACATCTACAGCAAATGCACCCATGCTGTTTGGCAATAGTGCAGCTGACTCATTCTGCCATCAAGTCACAAACACTAGTGTGCTGGTTGCAGCAGTAAAACATGGCAGGCTAAGGAACTCACGCATAAATTGTTAACTAAATAAACAAAATGAAAAGAAATTATAAAAAAAACACTTCTGAAATGTATTTATTAAAAATTCCGCTACTGTTTACTGGATGTTTTATAATTATTACTGTTCCCCTTCCAGAAAATGCTGCAAGGTGGAGAGATGACTAATAAGAATGCTCAAATGGCTTGATTCACTGTTGTCTGTGTCATTTGCAGCAATTCAGAATATGTTAACAAAATTAATAAAGAATCAGAAATCACTGGGAATAATAACAACGATAGTGTTCTTTGTAAATACCATGTTATACATTTTTATGAGCATTTCATTGACAGAGGTGCAAGAACAGCAGCCAATTAGCAAGTATTATGACACCATTAGGGGAATATAATATACGTCGGTAACGCAAAAACTATTCGCAATGCGAAAAGTTAAGCCTTTGAGCAAACAAATTTAGCTTTGCGCGAATGCAATTTACCTTTTGCGAACCCGGAAAATGTTTAGCGACTACTTCCGTCAGTGGGAGGCCGTTTGTGAATTTTATACTTTGCACTAATGCACTGTCAATGTAATAAAACTTCTTACTGAAAAAGGTCACAATGTTTGCTCCAAAAGATTACGACACCTTCAAGCACTTCTTAAGAGTGCGCAATTACAATTCGCACTGCGCAATAAAGATTTGCTATGCAATAACCGTTTAAGGAACAATATTGCATTGCAAGATGTGGATTTTTACTCTTATTGGTGCACAATATTTTTCTCTTAGCGACTTTAATTACATTCCCCTGCATGTGTCATATGTGAGGCTACTATTTATTAATTATAGTTCAGCCTTTAATACAATAGTTCCATATAGATTATTCACTAAGTTGATAGATCTGGCACTAAATAGTCAATTGTGTGCCTAGGTTTTTATTTTTTAATGGGAAGATCACAGGTGGTAAGAGTTGGTAGTTTTGTCTCTAACACTATCATAAGGATAGTATACAAGTGCTCCACAAGGATGTGTACTTATTACTTTGCTCTATACTTTCTATACCCTTGATTGTTTGGCCACATACAATTCTAATTCCATCCTAAAATTTGCTGCTGACACAGTAGTGCTAATAAAGATGAGTCAGCTTATAAGCGGAGGTGGAGAATCTAGTAGTTTAGTATACATTCAGTATGTATTGTTTAATGCATTCTACTGTCTTTTTTTAAGTATTAATGCACTATATTTTTATATACACTAGTATATTGTTATTTTTAAAAAGAATGATCATGGTTCATTTCACTACAGGTTGTACTTGTATGTGACAAATAAAGGAATCTATCAAGCTATCTAATCAAATATGTTATTGGTTGCTATGAGTTACTAAACCATTACAAGTTTCCTACTTTGTTTATACTACCCCTAATTTTCTTACAAGTGTCTTCAGTATCCAGTATCATTCTACTGAATGGATAATCTTCAGCAGATAATATATTTATCTTATATATTTTTTTTTTTTTCAACAGAAGAAGAAGATCTGGAAATCTACACAGACACCAGACCACCTGGATTTAATGCCAATCGCAGAAGGAGCAGAGCAGTTCTATACCATCTGTCTGGGCACCTGCAAAAACAAGACAAGAGCAAGCTAAAGCTAAATAATGTATGTAACTCGAAAATAATGATGGATTAGCCGATTCTCTGCTAACATTTTCTTAACTATATCATATATACAGGACTTTTACATTCCGAGGAACCTAAGCCATACTCAACAATTTAGTCAATTAAATATGTATAATAAAAAAGAGTCATAAATATCCTGTATCCTTAATTCTAATAAACAGTAGTTAGTGATGTCATCAGGTTATCTTAATGGCGTAATTTGTGTCACATGACTCACTAAAACATGTGTATTATAAAAAATATTTAAAAATATTTGATTCCACTACAAAATATAGAATATTAGAAGTCACCTCAGAATCCCATGGCCTGTATAAAAGCACTTTGCCTATAAAGGCCTTGAGCTTTTATATGCCATGGAACTCCTCTGTGATGTGTAATATCCCTATATTTTAGGGGTTACATGATTCCTTATATAATAATGCTGAAACATTCTTCTATTTTCAGTCTTCTGTCTTCTTTTTTTACATTTAAGAGTAACTATGATATAAATATTAAATACAAGAAATGTTACAGTTTAGTCCTCTTAATATATAGTGAATGAATAAACAGTGCCTATAAGACAAACTACAGTAAGCGATAAATTCCTGTAAATATAAAAATATATTTGTTCATAATATTCTTTTTGCAGGTATTTTCCTTATTTAATAATACATTTTTCTTTCATGGAAAATAGTCAGATACATATCTGGGGATTTCCCCAGGCCCTCACCCTTTAAATCATATGATTTTATTACTACGCCTGGCAGTCTATTAGGAAAGTGTTTCTCTGAAGCTGTGGAGAATCTCAAATTCAGCCACATAAATTTTGGGAGCAAAGTGTGGATTTGCATGTCTCCTCTATAAACATGGATATTGCTATAGACTTTATCTTTCCTCCCTGATGAAAAGTTTGAGTGGGACTTACCACTATTTTCAAGAGCCTATCCATATTTCCTCTAGATAACCCCCTTCAGCAGAATAGGAACTTAATTTTATGTGAGAGAATGTCCAGTCTTTTCCTAAGACATTACGGCACAATAAAATCTATGTATTACCTTATACTTTGATAGATGGTTTATATGATATCAGTGTTGGACTAGGGGTCCAGGTCCACTGTGGTGGGCATTTCAGGGGCCCAAACACATCCCCTCCGGGCAGCAGGTACCTGCTTTTCTTGTATCGGTTGGGGCTGGGAGAGATCATGTAGTGCAGAATGTCAGACAGGTTGGAGTGGATTTCTCCCCCATTCTGCCACAGGGTCCCTGATTTTAGTACCCCTCCATGGCAATTTTGCATACATGCTTACAGCAGCAAATAATACATGTATGTTCTTGTGCCCCCCAAGATTATTGAATACCATATTGAGCATTATAAGTTGACACTGGGAGGGTGCTAGAAGATTATATCATTTAACAACATTTAACACGTTTTAGAACAGATACTGGCTGATAACTTAGATTAGAATATTGGAACAGGTTCTGTGTAGCTTGTATGAAAACGTTTGTTTATACAAATGGCCTGCAGAGGTCACTGTGCACAATGAGTTATGCTGTGTATACATAGTACTGTCTATACTGTTTAAGAAGGATAGAGTTTATGTTACTGTTGTTTAATGGCTGCATGAACCTGCTAATAAAGCCCTGTTATACTCTGCTCATCCTGGGCTATCAAAACGCAACACATTACATATAATGGTACAGGGTGCCATACATTATATTATACATTAGAGCAAAAGAGAAGCCTTTGGCTGTCCAATTATTACTGTTTCTCTGGTTTCTGTCTAGTAACAATAATAAAGAGCATTTCAGGGTTTACTAAAGTAAACTCGCTGCTTTGAATAGTCAAAATTTTATTTTTATTTCAAAAACTCTGTAATGAATACCACCCATAAAGAATACTAATTAAATGTTATTTCATTGATCAGCCCCATTGTACACTCATGCGTTATTCGTTCTTGAATTTTCTTTTGGAGAAAAATGTAACTTCTGCTACAGGCAATCTTGGTGTTCATGAGTGTTTAATGAGCTGGTTCAATATTTTAGTTATTTAATCAGTTCATCTGACTATTCTAACAACTGAAGCAATCAATAAATGGATACAAGAGTAAGCACACTGCACAATACAAAGGATTAATAAACACTGGCTCAGGACAATCATGATTTTGTCTGTAGTGTATTTGTACAACTGTTACATTGATTGTTTAATTGCTGTTTCAAACCCCTCTAAAATGTCAGAAAAATGTGACTAGAATATAAATTACAACCACAGAATAATTTCAGCCGTTAGTTTTACATGTAAAAAAGCAGAGTATGGAGTTTTAAAATCACTTCTGTTTGTATGTCCACAGTCTGCAAGAGAAATTATACGTTAATCCGTTAACCTAATGAGTTACTTATATAACTATTGGACCTGTTATCCAGAATGCTCAGGACCTGAGCATTCCAGTAAGGTTTAAGTATATCTTAGTTAAGTGTATCTGGTTTATTGATATATCCAGTAGTGTTACACACGCTCTTACTGCCTTTTGTGGCGACGGGTGCCGACTGCCACTCTGTCTGTGCAGGTTCAATATATAATCCAAGAAATATCTTTCAGCAGCACTACTTTTTGTTGAAAATGTGTGATAAATTTGTGCCTCAAAATAGGCAAAATAACTTTTAAAAATTTTGATTAGTTGCATAAAATGGAGGCTATGTGAGACATTCATAACGTAAATAGTAACTTTGCATAACAGGTTTCCAGATAATAGATAGACTCCTTGAAGGGAAGGTGTGGAGGGAGGGGGAGAGAAAGAAGCCTGACATCTCCACCTGGGTTCTCTTAGGTGGTAATACAACCAGGAGGAAAGTGAAAGTATCAGCAAAGAGAAGGCTCTCTCTCTCTGTCTCTCGAAGGGGGGGGGGGGGGGGGGTAATACAATTGACAGCAGAACTCTTGAGCTCTGCGCCAAACTATCCACAATGAGTTGTTCCAGGATCTGTGCCAGTGTCTAAACCATCTTCCATTAGTATGTTTTTCTCCATTTCCTGAGAACCTGATGGAGTGTGGAGATAGAGATAGATTTCCACAGATGCTCTATATGGGTTGTAACAGCAAAGAAACGTTGTTAAATTTGCCAATCAAATGTAGCAAATCAAGGTAGTATAAATGACTTATGTCCATAATAATCACATCTGTAACCCTTATCAGCCTTATCAGTTGTTTACAAATAGGTGACCTGAAAATGCTGCTTTTTTTCTATGGGTAAGTAGACCA
This sequence comes from Xenopus borealis, assembly GCA_024363595.1. Taxonomy (NCBI): domain Eukaryota; kingdom Metazoa; phylum Chordata; class Amphibia; order Anura; family Pipidae; genus Xenopus; species Xenopus borealis. The sequence goes on along the minus strand of CM044448.1, from coordinate 73,542,500 downwards.
AAGCATGTTGTTTTTTTATTTAGTTTTTTTATTTAAAATCTTGAAATCTATATTTAGGACTTTCTGATACTGCCATACTTCTGTAAGAATTATGGATGTATCTGTTATATCAATATATCTGTACATCAAGGGGTTCCCACCCCAACTAATAAGTAAAATATTCAGGTGACAACTCTAGATAGACTCTATAATAATACTTGTGTATGCATTATTTTTCAGAATTTTCCAGGCTGGACCATTCCTGTAATTTTTATAATAGCAATGATTTTGTTGTAGGCTTGTTTTATTTAAATCTTTGCAAGCTCTTCTAGCTTATCATTAATGTCTGCCTCACCTGAATATGAATGTGCTCCTGATATAGGTGTGCTGTGCTCTTCTAGGAAACTTATAAATACCCAGCAGGTAATGATTTCTTAATGTGCTTACAGCAGCTTTGTGCTAATTCACAAACATGTGCACAGTCTGTATTTAGAAAGGTTGTTTTTATACATTAAAAATGAGAAGTAAAACAGCATGTTCCAATATGTTAACAGAGATAATCAATTATCATTATCATTCAGTGGACTAAACTGAAACAAGCCTACCTCTTCACATACATATACAACCAAACTATGCTTTTCAAACAATTCCTAATATTCTATTTTACCCCAAGTTATATTAAAGGGAGCTGTGGAGCCTTTGAGCTAGCCCAATAATGCACAAGGCACCCAAAGCAGACCGTAGTGTCAACTCAGTGTCTTTTTTGGGGGGGAAACTTCTAATCTAATTTGATCGAATGCGCTATTACGTTGATTTAAACAATTTGAATTTGACCTTTTCGACTGAAAACGTAACTATTTGAACAAAAAAAACTTTGACTTAATTTTGGTTGGTCTTTTTGAACTTCTATGTTTTTGCACTTCGAAATTCGACCCTTGATAAATCTGCCCCTTAATGTTTAAATTATATTTGCACTTCTAAGGTATGGAGATCCACATTACAGAAAGACCCCTTATGCAGAAAAAACCTCAAGCATTCCAGATAATAGATCCCATACCCATATTGCATATTATAATTTAAACTAGGACACATAATTCCAGTTGACTCAAACAGTTATAGTACTGTGTGTAGTCTTTGAAGACGAACCTTCTGTTTCGATAACAGGATTGTAGAGTTAGATACTATTCATATATGTTCAATCCATTTTGTATTCTTACCTAAATTATACAGTAGATGTACTGTATTTCTTAGTCACTTAAATAACCATTGAAATAATAATTTAAATAATATGCTAACTACATGCTAGTTATAGCAGAAGACACTAAGGGTCAGATTTACTAAGGGTCGAATTTCGAATGAAAAAGAAAAATTCGAAATTCGACCAGGGAATAGTGGGAAATTAAAAAAATTCAAATTTGAATTTCGAATTCGAATTTTTTTAGCGCAATTTGACCGATCGAATGGTCGAATAGGGAAATTCGATCGGATTTTCTAACGATTTTAAAACGATCAATCTAATTTTTCCTATTCGATCTAAGGGAATGATCCCCATTATGGTAGGTTTAATCTGGCGAACTAGGGAATCGAATTTATATTTAAAGGGGAAGTATTCGACCATCCAATTTTTGAATATTCGAATAAAATTAAATTGGAATATTCGAATAATTCGATTTTGAATATTGATGGTTGAATTTGTTCGAATTTGCCTAATTTGCATATTCGAAATTCGAATCTTTTTGAAAATCCGATCAAATATTCGAATCCTTCATGTGAATACATGTGAATTTTGTAAATTTGCCCCTAAGGCTTTGGTTTTATCTTATATATTGCTACAGCTGGTTCAAGTATTATTATTGGTTTATATAAAGCAATTTTGTCCTCCAAACTGTTCCCCCCCACCCAAGAGATGTAATTTATGTATTAGAATAGTCTGATTTTCACAAATATTTTGTGAAATGTCCGATTTTCCCAAATTTTTCATGAAAATGTCCAATTTCACAATTTTTTAGCAATTTTTTTGGAGTTTCAGGAATTTCTCAACGAAGCAAAATGGGAGAAATTCGCTCATCACAAAAAATGAGACCAAACTAAGCAGATATTGTGAAAAGAGGAATCTCTGTGTTTTTTTTAATTTATCTAATTGTACTTCCAATGGGTTGTTCATAGTAGACTTGCTGTTGATGCAGTTCTGATTCATAGTAGAAGTACAGAGCACCTTAGAGGTGCTGTATCTGAGAGATGTCTGCCTGTGAATATACAGAACAAAAAATAATATATTGTTGCTCATAATATATAACTTTTGTTTTACTTATACAATGTGGGCATATCATTGACCATTTGCTTAACCAGTCAAATGGCACAGTCATTTTCATTACTGCCTCATTACTTGTTCTCGCACTGTCTGTGTGGGCTTCCTGTTGGCAATCTAGCTTCCTCCTGTCTTAAATATATACAGGCAAGTTAACTGTCTTCCGATGACCCATCATGTGAATATGGTAGGGTTATTAGACTGTGAGCTTCACTTGTCCATGCACTGACGTGAACAGTGAATAATTAGTGTTAAATAAATACATTAATGTATTGTGCCACATTACATATCTATCAGAACAAAATTTTCTTCCATAAAGTCGACATTTAGTTAATCTAGAATGTCATGTTCTGTGTTGCCAAAAGTGGCAGGGACACTACAGGTGATATATCATAAGTAATCATCTTTCTTTCAGCTACCATGTCTTCTCCAACACTTTTTCCTTTATCCATGACAAGTGCATAAAAGAAACCTGTAGCCTGGATGAAGGGATGCCATTTAAAATGAGTAATGCATTCCTAATAATCTCAAAGGGCAACCAAGATATATTCCAAGATCTTTTGTCTTACAAGTTGCAGTGTTTTTCACTTAGCAATTAGCAAGTTTCCATTATAATTTATGTAGCGAGTGTTACTTTTAGTTAGGATGAAATGCAAGGTTTTATGATTTCTATCCTTATTATCCTGTGTCACATCTACATAGAGAAGTAGTAGAATAATCAACAGAAAGCACCAAACATTTGTAGTGTACTATTGCAATTTCTAGCAGTTATGCTATAAAGACAAACTTTACAGCCTGTTTAACAAAGGCTTATAAAAACGTTTTTGCTGATTATTAGCATATTAAACAAGGTCAGAGGGGATTCTTATTGTGTTAATTATTGAGGATGTTGATGGTAAGCCAACTGTTTGTCTTCTGTAGAATGTGTTTGGGGAGAAACCCAACATTCCGGAATACAAAGTGGCTGCTATTCAGAAGTCCCGCTTCATCCTCCTGCACTACGGCACGTTTAAGGCTGGCTGGGACTGGCTCATCCTTTTGGCTACTTTCTACGTTGCAGTTACTGTCCCTTACAATGTCTGCTTCACCATCCTTCGTGATGACACCTCCTCAACTCGCAGCCCTCCAAGCGTCAGTGACATCTTTGTTGAGATCCTGTTCATGCTTGGTAAGTTCCCTCAGCTGTAATTGAACCTCAGAAAAACAAATATAACAGGAACATGTTATATTAGTATAGCAATTGTTTTTGTTTTATGCAGATTCTTTTTTAGTACAGTGGCATGAAAAATATAATTTCTATCTGAGTCAGGTCCTTTAAAGAGTTAAAATGTATCTAGATGCAATATGAAAACAGCACAGTAATATTATAATGATGCTCTTATATAAGAGGAAGAAATGATTTAAAGAATCTTGTAAACATAAGTAATCTAAGCAACTTTACACATGGTATTTATATCTCATATTTTATTTAATTGTCTATACTTTGTGTTGTGTCTCTTTCCAAGCTACAGTATGAATTGTGTTTGTTTACCAGGGTCATCCAGAAAACAGATTAATAATAAGATTACATATTTAATTGATGGTGTTATTTTTTTTATGGAGCCAAGTCATCTCCTGATTGTTTCCAGTCTCTTACTCATACCACAATCAGGTGGCTACGGTCAGTTAAATACTAAACTGCAAAGATGCAGACAAGAATAATTGTCTCCAACAAAATAATCCTCAAAAAATTCTAGCTGAAATTTAGTGTCAAATACTTAAAAAGATAGATTTTTCATTTTCCTGACAAGATAGCATAATTCAAAAAGTGAAAAATGCTCAGCCTCCAAGCAGTCGTATTGGTGGTCATAGTCTTTAAATTGCAATGTAATTCCCCATCCTTAATGTAAATTCGATCAATTCTATCAGAATCAGATTAAATTGCAATATTGCAATATTATCAGGCTGTTCTGAAGTCATTTATTGCATAAATCTGATTACTTATTTTATGTTACAAAGGAAGAACTTGCACACTTTTTTGTTTCTCCTGCCATTTGCAAAACAAAAAATGTTTGTTATGTAGGGTTGCCACCCAGAATTGTAGATAAAACACCAGCCAGGGCCAGGTCAGTATTACAGTATTATTTTTCAGCAATGTAGTTGCTGTTAAATGTGTTATGCCATCTTGTGCCACCTCAGGCCCAAACATTTAAGCACTGATCCACCCCAATACTTAATCCCTTCTTTGTCCAATTGGTGGAGAACCACTATAAACACTCCCACTTTCTCCCATCATTCCTGCAAGGGCATAGCTGAGCTCCATCTGGAGAGAATCGGCACTTAAAATACATAAAATAGCATGATTTTTCTTTGAGTTTATCTCTAGAGGCTGTTTTGGGCATCTGTCCATATGGAAGAAAAATTCTCTTCTCATCTGATTTTCAGTAAAAACAAATAGCATTATCACTTACTTAAAATGAGCAAACTGAAACCCCATTGAGATGACCTTTTGATTTGTCAGGATAAGAGAAGGGTGAGTCCAAAATAGACATTCATTCACAAAAGATGCCACAGCTAAATATTTAAGTGAGCCATGAAATCAGTGTCCTGCTGAGGAAAAAGTATTGAAGGAGGTCCTGATATTCACAGGAGGTCTAATGGCAAAATTGTTTTATTTCCAGACATCCTGTTAATTATTTAAGAGCCTGAGCTACATTAAATTTCAAAGAAGAAAAAAAATAATCAGAAACTTTGAGCAAAGATAATGTATAGTTAAATATATATATATATCAGGTAAGTTTAAATGCATTACCTTGGTATCTTCTTTGATCTTGCAGTGTGCATTTTGGCAGCAACACAGTGCAGCATAAGGACATAGGACATATTCATTTAATAGTGAACAAATATTTTACTATATAATCTAAAAAACCTATGCAAGTGAATGGTGCTGCCTGTAAAAATGTGGTGAACTGCCTTTTCACCCTGTGATAAATAAAATGCCTTGCAGCTCTATGCACACATCTGATATGTTTAATTGTTTTGCCTCTTCTGACCCTAGATATTCTGCTGAATTTCCGAACCACTTATGTTAGCAAATCTGGACAAGTTGTATATGACCCCCGATCAATTTGTGTGCACTATGCAACCACTTGGTTCTTTGTGGACCTTATTGCTGCCCTTCCTTTTGACCTCCTCTATGCATTCAGTGTCAACGTGGTGAGTAGAAATGCACTGGTTTCTTCTTTTTCTTTTCAACTTTACACAGAGTATTGTTATTATGCAGCCATATTGGATTTTGCATGCAAAGCCTAGCTATTTCCAAAAATAAAGCCGGTCTTTGCATGCTATAGAAAAATACTATAGATAAATAAGCAATGACCATCAATAATTAATCAATTACTACAACAAGCATGCGTTTCTTGGGCTACTGCTTTTGTAATACACTCAGTTATAGACAAGTTGCAACAACTATACTTGTAGCGTCAGGTGCAAGCTGCTTTCCCACTGCCAAAGGAACCAATTGTTCATAGAAGAAATCACACTGCAGCACTCACACGAAATAGTGAAAAACTTAATTCTGAAGTTTTGGAGTGCTGCAGCTTGAATTCTTTTATGCCTTAGTAATACAAATCAGTAGATTAAATTTGACATGATATATTGAATATATTGAATAATAAATAATTAATATCTGGAATGCTTGTGTCTGTTGCTCCTTTCAGTATTTTGGAGTTCACTTGTTGAAAACAGTCCGTCTCTTGCGCCTACTCCGCCTGTTGCAGAAGCTGGACCGTTATTCTCAGTACAGCGCCGTGGTTCTCACACTGCTTATGTCTGTGTTTGGACTGCTGGCTCACTGGATGGCATGTATCTGGTACTTCATAGGACAAAAGGAAATTGAGGTCAACGAGATAGGTCAGTATAAAATTAATGGGATTGAGGAAAATGGTAAATGAATAGCTGTCAATGGCTTTGTCTGAATCCTTTATTCAATTCCAATAGTTTTTATTTTAGGAAACATGGCTATATATTTTATAAACCCCTTAAATTGCTCCATGAACATTGTTCAGCAAACAATGGTGTGGAGAATGAAGCGGGTAATAGAAGCACATTTAGAATGGCTATGAATACCTCGAGGGCCTGATGGCATACACCCCCGGGTTCTAAGAGAGCTTGGTTTAGTTTTAGACTAGCCCCTATTTCTGATTTTCTCAGATT
>CM044448.1:73493843-73534765 GCA_024363595.1 Xenopus borealis | reverse complement strand
TGCCTGTTGGAGAAGAGGCACTTAAGGGGTGATATGATAACTATGTATAAATATACTGTATAAGGGCATCATATAATAATCTATCTAATGCTAATCTATAATTAATCTATCTAATACAGACTGATCAGCAATATCAATATATATGTATGTGTGCAAAACAGATAATCTTCCCAAGAATAGGGGCTCCTAAAAAGATTTAGCTGTGTGGCCTAGATAATTGTGCTGTATGTAATTAGTTACTTCTTTATAATATATTTACATTTAAATAAGAATTGTAATAAACTGTGCGTGCTAGCCCTTCAAAAGAGAATGTATCTCATTGATATTAAGTCAATAATCAATAAACATTTTATGACCTAGTTCTTTGAAAAAAATAACAACGTTACAGATTAATAATGATGGGAAAATGAAACCAGCAAGATTTTATTGGTTGTGATAATCGTGTTCCCTAATAACAGAACAGCTATCAGCGCTACCCACACGGCTGCACGTTATTTTGTAATTATGCCAAAATCATCTTCAAACATTAGGAAGAAAACAGCGCCTGTTCTCTTTGAAGATTCTAGCAGGGAGAACATCAGAAGCTTTCAGAATACAAACATTTGGCTCCTCTGAGTGGAGGTTATTAGTTAACAGTGGACACTGTAAATTATACATATTATCTTCAAGATAATATTTGTATTTAAGGCTACAGTAGCCGCAAAATGTAGAATTATACTGTGGACAAAATGTGCCTACTCCCACCTGTTTTTCTCAAAAATTATAACTGTTACAAAACACAGTTTTATGTAAAATTGGTGCCAAAGACAAATCTGCAAATGTCAACGATGCCTCTAAGCTGTGCATTCTGGCGTGCACAGACACATTCTATCACCAGCGCACACAACAAATTGTGAAGCATTCTCCTATTATTAAAAATTGGTATTTGTCAAATCATAATTTCATATTTCTAGTTTAGCTGGGCAGTTCTAAGATTATTAGGGTTGTTCCTCAGACACATTTGGGGATAAATGCTTCCTAGGATTTAGGAGTATACATTTATATTACCATACATACTGTATTTCTTATTATAAATTTATTAGAGTGTGTGACTGCTGTGTCTGTTCCCATAACCAGCAACTCCGCTCTTCTTCACTTACCTGAGTACTAAATCTTTCAGGTTCCTCTTGCACAGCCCTCCTTCTGCTGTGCCTATAATGCATTGTATTTGACTTAAGTCTTTGGCGTAGATTCACTAAAGGACAAAGTGGCTAACGCTAGCAACAATTTGAACAACATTGCCATTCACTAACAGGCGCATGCACCAATTCGCTAGCAAAACAGACTGTCGCTAGCATACGTTCGCACTCTATCGACAGCCGATGCTTCGCTTTGGTGAAAGGTCGTTACTCTGCAAATTCAGTAAAGTACAGATTTTGCTGAATGCTACCTCTTTCGCCAGAGTTGACTTTGCCACCTCAGACCAGGCGAAAAAGAAAAGAAGCTAGATCTTCCTCAATCTTCTGTCACTTATATCATATCCTGTGTGCCGAAAATGTTCCAAAAACGCTGGCAACTTCCTTTTTTGAAGTGGTATTTCCTGAAATTAGGGATGCACGGAATGCAGGATTCGGTTCGGTATTCGGCCAGGATTCTGCCATTTTCAGCAGGATTTGGATTCAGCCGAATCCTTGTGCCTGGCCGAACTGAATCCAAATCCTTAAAATCATGTGACTTTTCATCACAAAACAAGGAAATATAAAATTTTCTTTGTGCGCAGCTGGATTTTACCCTCTCTATCTCTAATGTGCATATGCAAATTAGGCTTCGGATTCAGTTTGGTATTCGTCCAAATCTTTCACAATGGATTTGGGGGTTCGGCCTACCTGAAATTATAATATTAAACAAACAAAAATTGTTATATTTGGTCATGGATTTATTGAAAATAAATTATCTAATAACGAATCTGCATGTTACAAACATAAATAAATCATACACTAAGGGGCAGATTTACTAAGGGTCAAATTCGAGGGTTAAAAAACCCTCGCATTTGACCACGGGAATTGTGTGAGAATTCGATGTTCGATTGGTCGAATGAAAATTCGCTCAAACAATAAAATCGTTCAAATGAAACGATAAGAACGATTTTATCCATTCGATCAAATTTTTTTATTCGATCTAAAATAATGAAAGCCAATTTGGTAGGTTGAAACTGGCAAACTAGGCAGTCGAATAAAAACTTAAAGGTGAAGTTATTCGACTTATTCGAATTATTCAAATCATTCCATTCGATCTAATTTTCAAAATTCGATGGTCAAAGTGGTCTTCAAAAACATTGGAAAATTCGAATTTTTTTGAAAATTCAATCGAATTTCGAATACTTCATGTGAATTTGATAAATCTGCCTCTAAGTATTTGGTGTGACCCCCATAGGCAGCAATAACTAAAACTAAGGGGCAAATTCACTAAGATGCTCAAATTTGCTAGCGTTGGCTTCGCTAGCGTTCGCCGCACTTCGCCAGGCGAATTTTCGCCAGCACCATGCAAATTCACTAAAGTGGGAATTTACGCTCAGGTCAGAATGGTAGCGTAGTTGCGCTAGTGTTACTTCGCTAGGCAGAGCGCTGTTACTCTAGCGAAGCCTAATTTGCATATGACAGGAACTTTAACTTATAATAAAAGTACAGTATATGTTACAGCCACTACATTCCACTACAAAAGCCCAGGAAACCTTTAATAAATTAAATAAAGTTGTCCTATTGCTCTACATGTGCCCCCTGTATAGTTGTGTTGCCATATGTTAGGAAATGTAGGGGGGAACCCCCCCCAAAAAAATATCGATCTTTTTCAGACTATCACCCTCCGATGCTAAAATATGCCTGCGTTTTTTTGGGACTTAGAAAAAATTTTACATTTTTTTTTCAACCTCCTATCTATTATATTGAACTTCGCCTGGTCTGACAAGGCAAAGTAACGTGTAGCGTAAGTGCTAACATTGAGGAATATGTTCATCTCAGTGAATTTTGCAAATTTACGATTCTTCGTTAGTGATGGGCGAAACGGGCGCGTTTCGCTGAAAATTTTTTCGCCGATTCGCGAAACGCGTCGCGTCGTTTTTGACGCGCGTCGCCGGCGAATAAATTTGCGAATCACCAGTCGCGAGTCGCGCGTTGCTTTTGACGCGACGCTACGAAAACGAAAACGACGCAACGCGCCAAAGTTGACGCGACGCGCGTCAAAATCGTCTCGCAAATTTTTCGCCGAATTTTTTCTGCAAAGCGAATCTCCCGAGATTCACCCATCACTAGTGGTAACTGTTGATGGCAGAATTTTAGCCCATTCCTCCATACAGTATCGCATCAGCTGTTGGATGTTGGTGGGTTTCCTCACATGAACTGCTTGCTTTAGGTCTTTCTACAGCATTTCAATTGGATTAAGTTTGGGACTTTGACTTTGCTATTCCAGAACATTCACTTTATTCTACTTTAACCATTATTTGGTAGAACTACTTTTGTTTGGGATTGTTGTGTTGTGGCTAACGCTAGCCGCAATTTTCAAGCGTTGCCACCCGCTGGGACATCACCAATTCACTAACAGGTGCAGTCACCAATTTGCTAGTGAATGAGATAGTCACTAGTGTTCATTCGCACTCTATTGCCAGGCGACATTTTGCTCTGGCGAAAGGTTGTTACTCTGCAAATTCAGCAAAGTGTGAATTTTACTGAATGTTGCCTCTTTTGCCAGAGTTGACTTCACAACCTCAGACCAAGCGAAGTAATAAAAAGAAGCTAGATCTTCCTCAATCTTGCATGATATTTTGTGTGCCGCAAAATGCATTAAAGTTCAAAAAACGCTGGCAAAATCCTGACTCAAAATTTTTTTTAGGTAACCGTTTTTTCCAGACATTTCATAACATATGGAACATCCATTTTACAGTGTAGGGCATTATATTTACTGTCTTGTCTTTATTAAGGTCCCCTGGACATTTGTAATAAAAAAAGGAAAATTCAAGCATTTGCACCAACATTTATAGTAAATATGTCTATTCAACTTTAAATTACCCGCCCTATGCAAATTGACCTAAGTGCAAGATCACTAGCGAATTTTCGTTAGACACAAACGAACGCTGGCGCATGTTCACTAAGAAATGCTCACACTGCCGAAATAATGCTAACAAAAAGTTGCCAGTGTAAGGCGCCCAGGATGAAATTCAGCATATTAGTCAATTGGCACAGTTGTAGCGCATTTGCGTCTGGCGAACTGGTGCGAGCTGTGTGAAGCTGACGCTGACGTGTTTTACCTTTCTAGGTTGATAGGCTAAAAAAGAGCAACATTTTTTTGGGGGGGTTACCCTCTTTCCCCCCTACATTTCCTAACATATGGCAACTCAACTATATATAGGGGGTACACGTACGACCCGTCATTTTCGGCGCACAACTCCTTTTTTTTTACGCCAGCGAATTTTCGGCAGGTGAATTTAAATTTGTTAGCTCCACAACTCTTTTATACTTCTCGACAAAGCCTCATGCTGGTCACTACACTGCACCGAATCTCCCTTAAAGTAATGTAGCAAAATGTAAGTCGTAAAGGTTAGAGGCTTTTTTTATCCAGTCTCTGCTTAGGTGTGAATGAATAATGGGCCCTATTGATGTAGTTAACTGAGAAAAAATCTGTGTGTTTCAAGAGTTTGACACTTTAATATATCAAAATGAATGTGTGCAATACACCGTTAGTGTTGTAGCTGAACATGCTTTGTCAGAATACAAATAGGGAGAAATTGATAAAATGGTAACTCATGTTTAATAGATTAACAATTTAAAAGCATTTCCCGGGCTGTTCAGACATTCTATGGAAGAAATATAAGCATTTAGGCTGGGGCCTATCTCAGGGATGTGCCCATTCAGTAGATTTTAGCCTCCTGAGACTGTGAGAGCAAAATATAACTTCCTAATTGTGCATCAAATCAAGTTACTGTATACAGTTGCAATGATGCCCATGAAGGTTGTTTAAAAGGCGTCTGTCTTCTCAAAGCATTTCCACTATAACAAAACAATGATCTGCCTTTCTAAACTTCATATAGCCTTTTTATTGAGACTAGAAAATACAGGCATTCCAAGCTGCTTTAGCAGTAACGTAGATGCTAGGGACTCAATGGGGGGTTATAAATGAATAGGCCAGTCTTGCTACAAATACATCACTGCATATAAGAAGAAACATATGAACATTGGTACTATGCAACAATGCGCGTACCAAAACCAACTAATCATATCTTTGCTTTTATCAGTATAACTAAATTAGACAGATGAAAGCTAATGGGTCATTGGGTGTTATAGACTACTGGAGTGGTGGCCAGGTTTCACATTTGCTTCTGTTGAGTAATGCCAGTCTCAGACCAAGTGCAAAGGGCTAACAGTAGATTTAGTACCAAATGGCAGTTAGTAAGCCTCTAAAGTGACACCTAAGTTGGCAGTGAATAGGGGCTTCGCCATAGTATTTTATTGAGTGTTTTATTCATATTTGATAGTTGTTTTTTTAAAATGATTTGCTTTTGTGTTCTGCCTCTTTCTGGTTTTCAAATGGGGGCCACAGCCAAAAAGGTAGTGCTCTATGAAACTATAATTTTATTGTTCCTTTTAAAAGACAAGTCAACCCCAAAATAAAAATGCACCTAATAAAAAAAATATGATTCTAAGCAGCTTTCCAATTTACATGTATTAATACAATATGACTATGAAGATTTTCAGTCTCCCATGTCATGGTATATCTAATATAAGTAATTAAAAAAGCAACTGGACTTGCTGAAAAATTTTAATGAAGACATTTCCCTGCCCATCTGACTTGCTTCTTCAGTTCAAATAACTGGTGTGGGGAGTTCTCGGCATATAGAATCTTCTTACAATCAAGGTGTTGATTCTGTGTAATTACTGTGATGGGATTACCAATGTGTCATGCAACTCCTAGAAACAGGTGTTACTTGTGAGAGTTGCATGAATGGATGTGTGAAGTGTACAGCATTATACTGTATGTAGCGGACAGGTGGTGTCAAAGGCCCCTGTTTCTGTTCAGGGATGGTTTCCCCACCTTGATACGAATCACCTCATTCACACCTCTTTCAAACCAGTGGTCTTCTTTATCCAAGATTTGGACATTGCTATCTTCAAAGGAGTGTCCCTTGTCTTTTATGTGTAGAAAGACAGCCAAGTCTTGCCCTGTAGATTTCTCTCTCCTATGCTGAGCCATGCACTTGGTGAGCAGTAGTTTTGCCTCCCCAATGTATAGATCAGTGCACTCATCGCTGCACTGGACTGCAAATATTGTACCACATTGCTTTGTTTTTCTTTAGGAGTTGGATACAAAGGGTGCACAAGTTCTTGTATCAGTGTGTTGCTAGGTTTGAAGAAAACACAGGGACGTGGTGTTTGTTGAAAATCCTCCTGAGTTTCTCTGACACTCCAGCTACATATGTGATGACTATATTTCCCTACTCTCCGAGCGGTTATTTCTTGTGTTGTTCCTGTTGGGCTTGGTTGCTGCTGTTTTGACAATGGCCCAGTCTGGGTAGCCACACACTTTCAGATGTTTATGCTCCTTGTCCTTGGACTCTGTATCAGTTGCCACATACATACAGTACAATAGTCAGCCCTGTTATTGTTGTTAGAACTATCCATACATTACATTTAATAACATTTTTCTATTCATCCACCTCCTATCCATCTTCCATTCTCTCATAAATTCAATCAATATTTATCTTAAATTGCACCCTAGCAATGAGCAGATTCCATACTGGAGAGTTGATACACAAAAAGCTAAATCAATTTAAATAAACACAAACGAAAAATGAGCATCGGTTGCAAATTGTTACAGAATATCATTACACCATACTAACATTTAATTTTATGGTGAACTACCTCTTTGTGGTAGGGCAGTTTCATAAGAATCTCAATTAACACTGAACCATAACTGATTTAAATACAGTGAAAACCCAATTTTACATACCGTGAATTTAAGTTTTCCTGCTATTTAAACTATTTTTTGTGGTCCAATTGATATGTAATGCATAATTACATTGCTACAGATTTTATATAAGTCTTTCTGGCCCCCTGAAAAACATAAAATGGAGGTTCTACTGTAATTTTTTTGTCAAGTTTGGGGCTACAATGCCATCTTTAACTACACTGTAGATTTTTGCAACCCCTTAGAAAAGCCTATTTTTATGTTCATCTTTTTATTTGTATTTCTCCATCCATAACAATATTTAAATATAAACAGAACAACACTAAAGAAGGGACCCTGGCAAAGCAGTATGGCCATGTTACCCCAACTTCCAGTATCCTCCTACTTTCTGTTACATACTGAATACTAATAGATTTAACACATGAAACTGGATCATCAAGAGAAGGACTTTGTACCACGCTATTAAACAAGTGTAACTCTAATAGGAGGGAGTAACAATCTAGCTTGGTCAGGGAAAATTATTCTCCTTTCCAATTTAAGATTGTTGTGCCTTCAAGCAACAGATCAAATGGATTGCAAGCAAGGATCACTTGGCGCCAATCTTACATTTGGTAATGCTGCTGATCTGCCAAGCATTCATTCTTCAAACTCAGTCTCATTAATTTAAGACCCAGGCTTCTTATATATATATATATATATATATATATATATATAATTTGTAACTCTATACGTAACTCTAATAGCAGGAAGTTACAATCTAGCTTGGTCAGGGAAAATTATTCTCCTTTCCAATTTAAGATTGTTGTGCCTTCAAGCCACAGATCAAATGGATTATGTTTATGCAGTAATGCCAGGAGTTGAGTTGATTAAGTTCTAACTGCATATGGATGAGATCACTATCCCAAAGAGCTTCCAATCTAGTTGGAATGTGCAAAAGAAAACAACAAACCATCATTATATATAAAATATACTATTTTACTGTACATAGAAACTAGATGAGTCGCTCTTTAAAAAGGCAATGGAAACGACCTCTGAAAAATAAAAATAAATGGCAACGTATGCCTAGCAATCAGTAGAAAAGTGCAGAAAACACAGGGAAATGTTTTAAAATCAAACTGAGATAGCTATTAGAACAAGGGGAGTAAACATGGCATACAAATATATGTTGTAGCTTATGTGAAGAAACATATTTTCAAATAATACGCCATAAGCATAGGGGAAGAATAATGATGGGTTAGAGAAACTTTCCCAAACTATACAGTATACAGTATATATATATATATATGTGTGAACATGCCTACTTCTTTCAGCAAAGGCTTTGTGTGTGTATTTGACAACAGTGAATGTCTGCCAGCCATAGGTAGGAACTTTACATGTGTGTGGGTCAGCAAATCAGATTCACGTTTTAGCTAATGTTTTCACAGTGGGGATTCTGGTGCTGAGCATTAAAATGATTTTAGTGTGTGATTTTTATTTTTGCTACAAGTATGATGGGACTATGGATGCAACCCCCTATGAGAACCCTGAAATTGCCATATTTAGAGTGGCAGAATATGAGTTGCCCATCATCAACATATGTACTTGCACATGATTCTGTATAGCAACTACAGGTAAGGATTGTTAGGATTCAAGTAATTTTCACAAATTCCATCAGCACATGCTACAGTCTGCTCATTTTGGCCCTACTTCACCTGCAACTGCATTTGAAATGACCCTTTTTGTCATTAAAATGTCATGTATGATGAGCAGAAATGCGTCTAGATATATTTATATTGTTTTCATTGTATTTGTTTTTATACAAAAGCTTATGCTCTTTGTAAGTAGAGGTCTATTTTCAGTACCCCCCTCCCCCCCAAAATATAAAATTACAGTAGAACCTCCACTTTATGTTTTTCAGGGGGCCAGAAAGAATTATATATATCAATTGGACCACAAAAAATTGTTTAAATAGAGAAACTTTCCCAAACTATATATATATTGCCTTGGTCATAGGCTGGCCACAGAATCAGCAACTCACAACATCAAAACAAAAACAGTTGAGTAATTATAAGTGTTGCATTTGCATCAAAATTTAGCATGAGCTCAATAGCTGCCAGTAATAAATGGATTTACGTCATGTCCCAGGCAGTTAGCCACAGTTGCATATTATTGGACACTGCAGGGTAAATGTTTGAAATTATGTTGTTGCCCTTTCACTTTCCAATGAAAGACAGCTCACATACTGTTAAAGAAGAAGCAAACCTCCTGTAAAATATGGCAAAAGTATTTAGAAATATAAATATATATAATGTAGGGTTGCACGCAAGGATCACTTGGCGCCAATCTTACATTTGGTAATGCTGCTGATCTGCCAAGCATTCATTCTTCAAACTCAATCTCTTTAATTTAAGACCCAGGCTTCTGCCTATATAGTCCTGTCCCCGCCATGTGAACTGGGCCCTTGATAGGCTCCCGCCAATGAATGTATTCTCTTAGTTGAAGTGACCAAGAAGTTCCATGACTTATAAAAGCACAAGGCTGGAAAAGTGTTTTTACATATATGTAACCCCTTTTTGGCTGTATTAGAACCAAACCAACTAGCATGAGTAGAGCATGGGCTACATGCGACCCTCTTTCATCAGGTAGGGCTTTCGCTAAGGGGAAATACACGTGTGAGGTAGTTGAACTACAACTCAATACTGCAAGATGTGTAAAATAACAGGTGTTGGACGCCAGGGGTTCTTTGCAAACAAGTAGAACAATGTTTATTTACAACACAGCACCACAGGGTAAATGATACTCACAACAAGGTGGATCATATGCAGCTACAATATATGCAGAGGAGTAGCAGATACAGCAATGGAAAGGCTCTCAGGTAGGATTAGTACGTGGAGTTGATAGGATCACCTGCCAGGATATCAGTACCTCATGTGGTCCGGATCCCAACAGCAGATTTTGGGTCAGGTCAGGGGTTAAATAACTCTTCCTGCAGTCCCTATCAATACTGAGGTCCCTTCACTACAGGCAAAGTAGAGCCTGGGGGAGAGCTACTCCCTTCTATCCTCCTTGGTGGAGCTTGAGCTGCTCTTTCTATCTTCCCTCTCTGAACTCACTTCCACTAGAAAGTGCTATAACAGATTTAACCTGTCACTAACTAGTCCTCATTCACGGGGTCCCTGTATCCCCGACTTCACTAAAGGTGGCTGTTTCCTTTAGGGCCGACGCTTCTGGGGCCTTGTTGACTCCCAGGCTCAGTGGAACCTCTGCCCAGATCAACTGCTGCAGGCCAAAGAGGAAGTGCCCCTCCCTGCAAGTACTTTTGTTATAGCACTGCAGGGGGTGGTCACAACCTATAACCAATAATATGATACAATATAAGTTACATGGAATTTAGTCCAGTAACAGGCAAGGAAAAGTAAGGGTAGGGAATGAAACCATAAGGGCCATGCTACTTATGGGTCCCTACATATATTTTTTAAAAGACATAATTTTCAGGGCTTCATCTTACACAAGTGCCGACTGTAACTGATGCGATCACTGTGCTCCATTTATAAGTATATATTTTACAGGTTATTTATGACTCTTGTCTGCTATACCAGAACACACCTCTTATACAAAAAAAGTTCTTGTTAGGTTAGAAAAGTATGGTAATAGTCTGGCATGTTTGAATGCCTCAGAGTACTGCATTTCATTTTCTAATATAAAAAACACATATGGCACAACACTTTCTTGCAAATACAGAAATATGTGGACATAACAGGAATTCATAGCACAACATTTCTTCACAGCAGGATATAATGCAGTGCATTAAGCACTAGATGTCTTTGTCATTACCAAGTGTTAGGGCTTTCAGCATATGCTAAAAGATTCTCTTCCTGTAACAAGCAATTTTGTACAGGATAATCTTTTAACTATTAAATTTGCCAATGCTTTCACTTTAATTCACAAAGATAACACATTTAACCTTGTTGCCTAAAACATTGTTCCACTGTCAACTGTCAAACAATACATATGTATATATTTACAGCCTAAATTGTTTTAATAAAAATAAACACTGATTTACCCAGTAATTGATGAAACTGTGGATGGGAGACATATGGGAAACTATGGAGTTAGTTAGTACTCCCATAAATACTATCATAAACTTTTTGACAAGTTTTTAATTTATACAAACATTCATACTTCACTGTTTTCAAATACTGTTTGTTAAATGCACCTGAGTTCACCTGCATATAGTGGATGATACTTTCTGTGCCATTTGCCATTATATACTAGAGGTATGAGATCTATTATCCAGAATGATTTGCAGCTGATAAGTTAAAATCAAACAAAACATTAAGAAAACCCAATATGAGTGGTTTCCAATATATATGGGCTCATGCAGCGTAGTTACCATCAAGTGCAAGGTAGTATTCTATTATTACAGAAATCATTTTTAAATATTAAAATGTATCTGCTTAAAATTAAATTAAATGTAAAGATTCTTTGGAAGATGGACTTCTGGTACTTTAGAGCTTTATGGATAATGATATTCCAGAAAAGGGATTCCATACCTGTAGTAAGGAAGTACATGGTAAGGTACAAACTGGAAAAAAATGTTTTAGGGACAATGTAAGGTTAAACAAGGTAAAGAGAGAGAAAAGTAAGGTATACTAAAGGGATTAATCTAATTTATTTAGGGGCTGGGGCACATTTACTAAGATTTGAAGTGAATATCCGAATAAAATTCAAATTTCTAAGTAATTTTGGGCTACTTCGACTATCAAAAAAAATTTGAATAGAAAAAATTTGACAAGTCGAATTTTTGAAGTACTGGCCCTTTAAAATAATTCGAATTCCACACTTTGCCACCTTAAAGCTGCCGAATTGCCATTTTAGCATATGGAGGACCTCCTAGAACCTGTCCTGAAAGTCCTAGGAATTTGAAGGTTTTTGTGCAAAATTGTTTGAATCAAGTGATCGAATGTTTCAAAGATTTTTATTCTCTGAAAAAGGACCTATTCAATCGAAAAAGCCCTTTAAAAATAATTCAGTGGTCGAATTTCAAAGTTTTTTCACCCCGAAATTCGACCATTAATAAATCTGCCCCTAAATGTACAGTAACTGTTTGCAACAGTTTAATGGATTTTATACTGTCACCAAAACTATTTCTGGGTTCACCTTCTACATTTATTCGTCATTAACTAGAAACTGAGCAGATGCATCATTTTGGATCTAACGAATAATTGTATTGCTATTTCCAGTTCAGATTACAAGGATTATAGGATTATCAAAACAGTATTTTGAAATAGTTGCAATAGAAATGTATTCAAGACTCAATTATCCGAATTAAAATTGAACTCATTTACAAAACTAAAAAATATCTTAGCAATTCCTTTATCTTCATGTTAAAGTCATTAAAAGCAGAATGTAATCCTAAAGAAATTATAGCCAGCCACAGAAGCTGCATTTCCTATTATAAACTTCTTATACAAAGCCTGATGTTCAGCAGCCCTATAATAGTAATGATCCATGTCTTCAAATTTGTCCACAACAGCTCCCCACCTTGAACTTAAAGGTCATGAGAAATCAAACATTAGCAGAATGCTAGAGGGCTAATTATTAATGAGTCCTGATGCAGAATGTTCTGTTTTCTATGCTGTATTGGAATTAATTACTAATTAGCTTTGAATTTAGCATTTAATATTGCATTTAGAATGCATATACAATGTTGGTCTTTAAGCTCAGGTAACAGTAGCAATGAGCATGTGATCAAATGAGCTGGAAAAAAGAGAGGTAGCTATTGGGGGTAATAAAAACTGCATGAACCACTGGCTTGCACTATTCATATACACTATGCTATCCACACTAGGATATGTTGTATTTTTTTAAGCAACAAGCTTCCCATAGACTGTATTTATTCTAAAGGAGGAATTCACACCTAAATAATTCAACGCCTGCAAACCTTGGTGAAGAATACTAGTTATGTAAATTGCAGCTGTAATAATTGGACAAAGCTAACGTGTTCAGGATTGTGAGATTGTTAAGAACCACCAGAGAATATGATGAGAATGTAACAGTCAGATTGTTATGTATAGCGCTTATCTATATATGAACATAATGTATATAATGTTTTTAATTTAAGGTCATAAGTTTAACTATTAAACTTACTAATGTTTTTGAGTTTGAGAAAGCTTTTAAGCTGTAGCAGATATGGACTAGAGGTGGTTGTTGCTGGGTAAAAATAACACATGATGTCAATGTTACTAATAGGGTAAAGAGAAAGGTATATTAAAAAGCGCCAACCCCTACTGTTACTGAGATGTGATATATGTTAAAGGGCAAATTTGGTCAGTATGTTCACACCACTCACCTGCTGAGCCAAACATCAAGTTTTTGTTCAACTACTGCAAATCCCTGGGCATTTAGGATATTTTAATCCAAGCTATGCATTGTACCAACATACAGTTGTCTTCCTTCTGCTTTTTGTACAGAGGCATGGTTTGCATAACACTGATGTTCCAGAAATGTACTAATCTTTATGTAAAATAGTTCTTCTGATGTCTTTGAATATTAATCACTGATTTGATTTATAATACAATGTGATGCTCTGGCAGCATCTGATAATGATTTCACTTTGAAAGCACAAATAATACTTAGGATTCATATAATTTTAATTAAATTAGACAGAACTGGGAAGGTCCTGAAGAGTCCATTTGAGGTGTTAGAAAAGGGGTCACTGCATCTGGGATCAGTAAAAAAAAAGCTATCATGTATCATGTAAGTCTCCCCTATGAAACTATGACCATGAACCTCGTCTCTCACTTGAACATCTGTTGCAGTTGGTTGAGCTAAAGTGGGTCATATATGATTCAGGTTTGTTTTTTTGGTTGGGCATCACAAGCATATGCCCTCAGCGCTGATATACAGTACCAAGCAGCTTCAGGTTATTTGTCAGTTCTTATGTAAATATGTAATGTTTCAGCAGTGGGAATTGTATGATTAGATAACATTTTAATGGGTGATACAGTCCTACAGTCATTAAGAGCCCAATAAGCAGAATTTACATTTAAAATGTCCTCTCCATGGTTTAGTTTTTAAAATCTGTTTTAAACAGTTGATGCAAGTGAATAGTTAAATTTTCCCCTTCCTTCCACCTCCTGAATTACTCAGAACTAATGCAAACTTTATGATTTATATGCCTTATATTCAGGCAGCTGTAATGGAAGTGGGAAGACCAGATTTAATCGCATGGTTTGGTAGAAATATATACAAATATAAAAAAATCTGGCATATGGCAGGTTTGTTCTGTGTGATTTTTTTTACCATATACTTACTTTTTATTCCAACAGCATATTTTAGTTTTTTTAATTTCCTAGACTGTTTTCACATAAAACAAGTAACACTGCTTTGAAATAAAAATATCACATAGAACAAAAGTTCTAAAAATGAGAGAATTTGCAAAGAGTTTTAATATTTTTCAACGGCACTATATTATTTATAGGACAAACGCAAAATAAATTCTGACCAATATGTGCTTGACACTCTTGTGCTATGGGCTCTACGATGACAGTATTTGTACTAGTTACAGCAAGTTTTTTCCAGTGCAGAATTTACAAAGACTGGATTTGTGAGGGGACAGGTGCTCTACTTTATGTGAAGTTATGAACACTCTGGGACAAAGAATGTATCAGTGATTAAGTCATTGCAGGCTCAATTTGTATTCTGGGTTCAGTTACTGGTGAAAAATTTCATACCAATTTCTAATGGCCTTGGGCAATACAGTCTCTTTGGACTTGCGTAGCACGATTAACCAGTATACTGTGAAGGCCAGATTTATTGCACATGAACAGTGATGGATCTAATTGGGGCAATATATTTAAAAATAATAAGGCAGGTGTAACGCTATAGAAAACTGAGTGTCGCCGTTCTCTAACTATGTGCTTTACACCAATACTTTGCTCCAAATGAGACCATAATTCTCAGGGGCTGAGCCCTTGCAACAGTGTGAGGGCAGGGTATTGTAGAACCGTAATAAAGTGCCTAGCACAATATTTGGGCACCAGTGGTTCTTGAAACTTAACTAAAAAACATATTTATTAAACAGAATAATCCGCAAAGGAGTTCACATAAGGATGAGCAAGAACATAGAGCAACAGAGCATAGGCATGTATGCACAAGCACCAAAGGTCAATATAAGTGCCAGCAGGGAAGAGAACTGTAACAACTCACCCTGGTGGTCTAGTGGGCCGGCGGGGATTCCCGCCACGCTGCTTCTCTCCCCTTCCTGGGCTGGTTTCCTAGTGCACGCATGGAGCGCACTTCCATTTATTTATAGGCACATTTGCGCTGTTAAGAACATACACAGCAGCAATAAAGGTACACCCAGCTTTCAAACAAAGCCAGCGCCCAAGGCACAGGGATAGCCAAAAATAAAATATATATATAGGGTAATATTTTTTGACAAAACACACCCCGTATAGTGCTATTTAAGGGTTAATGATTACACCACTCTGTGTGATCAAACCCTTCCAGTTCTTTACCACCACTGACTGAAAAGGGAGTCGTTACAATGGAAATAACTTTCCTTAGAAATCTTATTTTAATACAGATGGGTACTCACAAACGTGTACTTATTCAACTTGCATATAAGAAATATTTTCCTAGCACTGCTCTCCCTCTCGTGTTGGCTGTGGAGTAATGTGCAGCAGCAATAGTGTAAAACATTTTTTATTTAGAAAATGTTTTTTTTTTAAAATACACTCACAGCATATCAGATTTAGACGTATCACATGGGCTCCCCTTTTGGAGTATATCCTGACCGCTCTTAAAGGTTATAACTTGCCTTGCAGCATCCTTTTCCCTCGTGTCAGTCAATGGGGTGCACTCCTGTGACGTCACTCAGCCTTACGCATTTCATCTACGACTTCCTCAGAGGCTCTTCTCACTACTGCATGGGATGAGCCTCTGAAACTCGTAGACAAAACGTATACTCCAAAAGGGGGAGCCCATGTGATACGTCTAAATCTAATGTGCTTTTATAACATGGGAACCCTGTGATTGTATTTAAAAAATGTTTTTTTTTATAAAAAACGTTTTACACTATTGCTGCTGCACATTACTCCACAGCCGGCACTGCCTGGAGAGCAGTGCCTGGAAAATCTTTCTTATAAGTTGAATAAGTACATTTGTGAGTACCCATCTGCATTAAAATAGGATTTCTAAGGAAAGTTATTTCCATTGTAACGACTCCCTTCTCAGTCAGTGGTGGTAAAGAACTGGAAGGGTTTGATTAATAATGTAATCATTAACCCTTAAATAGCACTATACGGGGTGTGTTTTGTCAAACAATATTACCCTATATATATATTTTATTTTTGGCTATCCCTGTGCCTTGGGCGCTGGCTTTGTTTTTTAGTTTTACATTTTTGGACTTGAAGGGATACAAGTACAAGCTGGATTAGTAGTGGAAATTTACCTGAACCTTGGGACTTTTGATTTGAACACCCAACTTTCAGCCTTTACCCTAAGTGTAATCTAGAGGAATCCCTACATCACTAACCTCCAAATGTAATAAAAGGCACTAAATTTGCCCAGGAGCAGTAACCCATAGCAACCAATAAGATGTTTGCTTTTAAACAGGTGACCAGTAAGTGCTCCCTGCTGATTGGTTACTAAGGGGTTCTGCCCCTGGGCAAACTAAATACCTTTTATTACATAACCCCCTAAATCTGTACACTTAGGCAATTAATACCAGGATCCTAGCCCCCCTCAACACTCCTCATTGGAGTCTGTGCTTCTCAGATAAATAGCCATGGCTAATTATCATGCCTAGCGTGACCTAATAAAGCGAGTAGCCTATCACTACCTAGACCTGACCTGTCTAGGTTCCACTGCACCCATCCTTATTGCTCAGGTAAGGGGACTAACAATGTTTTTGGTCTCCTTGTCAATAGTCATGTACCAATGAGCCAATGAGTGCTGGAAACAGTAGATGGTAGTTTACGCTTCTTCCCACCTTTATAAATGCATGAAGCAGACAGGAGGCATTGTAGAGTGCTTAGATTGCAGTACCTTCTACCTACCAGAGCTAAGATCGCTCACAAGAAGGGGGCAAAGACCAAAAGCATTGTCCACCTATCCTTACTGATAGTAGCATGGCACAGATAAAGAGGACAAAAAGTAAATGAGCTGCTGTGCGGAATAGTCATATTTAACTAGGATAACATATTTCAGTATCTTAACCATATATATGGATAATAACAAATACCATTATGTAACAACTGTCAGTCTGACTACATACAGCTGCCAGTATCACATGAAAGATTGAAAATAGTTACCTTGTATGACTTTAGTCCAAGCAAAGCTGCCGAAATGCTTGCATGGGATGCCATGACAACTGTACAAAGAGAAATATAAAATTATGTTACCATATTTTTACATATATATTTTTTTAGACAAAAAAATGAGTACCCAATAAAAATGTGTGGCATAACATATTGTTTTAATATCTTTGTGTTTTTAAACATTATATATCTTATAATAAGTTAGCTATAGCTAAAACACATTTTATACAAATGCTTATTTGTGGGTTTTATTGCTTTTGTCAATTACAATTACACTTTCCCCCAATTTATATTAATAACACAATGTGATAAGAACAATAGAACAATTTCTAAGATGGCGGCTTGTCAAATGATCCCTTTTATGCAAAGTTGATAATGAACTTATGTTTTTCTGGAATAAATCTACCTCATTGTTATAACAGCAATGTATATTGGACTTCAGATTAAAAAAGCAGTGTAACATAGAGTGGCTCAAAAAATGTCACAAGTAATATTCTCTCATTCAGTCATGTTCAAAAGCTATGGCTTATAAACATAGTGTGCATTCTCTTTATCATTATATTTTTTCTTCCAGGGTGGCTGCATGAGTTTTCAAAACGATTGGGATTACCATACACTCCAGTAGAGAAAATTCTTTCAACCAATAGCAGCATCCATTCCAATGGCAGCCACGGGGGCAACCAGTCAGTGTTTGAACTAATTGGTGGACCATCCCTTCGGAGTTCTTACATCACCTCACTCTATTTTGCTGTTAGCAGTCTGACTAGTGTTGGCTTTGGGAATGTATCTGCCAATACTGATGCAGAAAAGATATTCTCTATTTGCACCATGATGATTGGAGGTGAGTCAGAATGCACATTTAGATCTTACAATTCATAAAAACTCTCATGATGGGAAACATGCTCTGTGGTGTACACCTTGTGCATTTAAACATACATCATGGGTAAAAAAATGTTGGGGACCCATGATTAAGACAATTTTGTCTTTGCTCTCTAAGTGCAACTTTACATAGATACATGGGAGCCCCATTAACTGTGAAGCGCTGTACTCTCTGAAAGAAGATGTAAAGAGAGTTTAAAACAAGTAATTACAATTATTTTGCCATCAAGTGGTTTTATGTTGACTATGGGGCAGATTTATCAATGGTCGAATTCTGAATTTAAAAAAATTCGAAATACGACAATGTGAATAGAAGGGAAGTAGAATCTTTCGAATTCAAATATTGAATTCGAAGGATTTTACCGCTATTCGATTGGTCGACCGATCGAATAGTAAAAATTCGATCGATCGATTAAATCGTTCGAATCGATTGATTCGAATGATTTTAACCCTTCGATCGAATTTTTACTATTCGATCAAAATTCGCCCAAACAACTTTGGCAGATTGAAACTGGTGAACTAGACAGTCGAATAAAAATTTAAAGGGGAAGTAATTCGATAGTTGAGTATTCGAATATTCAAATAGATTTTTATTCGATTCAATTGGATTCACTGGTCGAATTGACCTCATTTGCATATTCGAAATTCGAATGTATTTGAAAATTCGATCGAATTGAATCTGCCCCTTAATGTGCAAACCTTTTTATCTGGTAGGGTGTTCTCTGCAGGAATAAAAATGCCTTTCAGAATCTGCAGTCATTTCTAAGTTAAATAAATGGGAAAAACTTTGGTCATGGCAGACTTTGGTGCAGTTAGGTTGGAATAAATCACTTCAAGTAAAGGTAGTGTACTGTTGCTTTAAGCAAATCTGGAAAACTTTATATTGTCTGCTATTCTGTTCAGTGCCTGTAACTGGTAAACTATTTATCGTAAACAGAAAGCTATTCCCTCCCAGTTGAGAGGATGCAGGGGTTCATTGTGCTGATTCTCAGAAGATAACAGCCCAGTCACACTGTGTTTCAGTCTTTCATTTGTACACTCTTTTTTTTAAATTCCATAGTCTGAAATATAAATGCTTAGATGGAGCATGGAGCAAATCTTATCTCCTGCTATATAATGTCAGAGGCTGGAAGCGCTTTGTGAAAGTTCCAAAAAGATGTTCTCTGATCATCATGTATCATTTTTCCAGTGTATGTTTTATAGTGAGCGAATAATATTGTAAACTTAGGGTATATTTTCTACAATGTCGTGCTTGCCAAATGCATCATGAAAGTTGACTTCTATCTGTATTTGTATCAAATCATCTTACAGGTCATCTGTCTACTAGAAACATTTTTGGTTTAGTCTTTAGCTAAACAGCACACATGTTTAATTAGATTTGTAACAATAAATTATAGGTTTTGGCATCTGATAAAAGGAAAACACTGTTTTTGCTCCACTTCTTACTTAACGTTTACTCTTTATTTAGCACTCATGCATGCAGTGGTGTTTGGTAATGTCACTGCCATCATTCAGAGGATGTACTCCCGACGGTCTCTGTACCATACTCGTACCAAAGACCTCAAGGATTTTATCCGTGTACACCGAATGCCCAAGCAACTTAAGCAAAGGATGCTAGAATGTTTCCAAACAACGTGGTCAGTCAACAATGGCATTGATGCTAATGAGGTAGGAAAGAGTTTTATGGCCCATTTGCAAATGAAGTAGAAGTACCTGGCAGGTTCAGAAAATTCTTTTCTTGCATGTAGTCTTGCATAATGCACCAATGGTATGGAGCCCAAAGGAGTGCTTACCACCTTGTCTGTCTCTGGTATGTGTCACTGGTATATGGGCCACTACAATAAAAATTTAAATTAAACTTTGGAATTATTCAGTGGATATAATTTGTCTCTCATAAAAAAAAATATCATCACTGCAAACATTATTCCAAGTGACAGACTGGATTGCAAAATTGTGCAGTTTCAGGCAGTATCTAGGTTCAAATATAAATAAAAATGATGTTGCCTTTTTAAATCCCTTATAAAATAACACCTTGGCCATGCAATGCATTTATGGGTGCCATTTCATAAAGATATCATTTGATGCCCTTTGACTTTTAAATTCATTAAGTTTATTATGATAAAACATTCTACAAAATACAATCATAGCCACTTCAGTTATCATAAATATTGAAAATACTGGCCTTCAAAATATTTTTTTCTTTATAGGATTGTTAGAGAAAAACACTCAAGTTAAGCCTGGGTTAATTATATGTAGGATATTTAAACGGCATCTATTTTACTTTTTTTCTGATAATAGAATTTGTCTCAAGTAAATTTCTTAAAATATCTGGGTTCTCTTCCACGACGAGTTCCCATTAGCCAAATAGGAATTGTGTATTGCCATTAAGGAGTCTGAAAGGAGTTTTCCGTTGAAATTAAATTTTCACCTCACTGTACAGAGTTCATTATGCAAGGAAGGAGAGTGATGCACTTTAAAGGGCTACTGGCAAAACATTTTTTTTTCAAAATGCATCAGTTAATAGTGCTACTCCTACAGACTTCTGCACTGACATCCATTTCTCAAAAGAGCAAACAGATGTTTTTATATTCAAAAAATCTGACATTTCTCAGCTGCCCCATGTCATGTGACTTGTGCCAGCACTTTAGGAGGGAACTGCTTTCTGGCAGGCTGCTGTTTTTCCTTCTCAATGTAATTGAAGGAGTCACAGTGGGACATGGGTTTTTACTACTGAGTGCTGTTCTTAGATCTACCAGGGAGCTGTTATCTTGTGTTAGGGAGCTGTTATCTGGTTACCTTCCCACTGTTCTGTTGTTAGGCTGCTGGGGGGGGGAGGGTGTGATATCACTCCTACTTGCAGTACTGCAGTAAAGAGTAATTGAAGTTTATCAGAGCACAAGTCACATGGGGCAGCTGTGAAATTGATAATATGTCTAGCCCCATGTCAGATTTCAAAAGGAAATATAAAAAATCTGCTCTTTTGAGAAATGGATTTCAGTGCAAAATCCTGCTGGAGCAGCACTATTAACTGATGCATTTTGAAAAAAACATGTTTTCTCATGACTGTATTCCTTTAAGTTTAAGAGATATTTACATCATATTAAATTAGAGTATGGGACCTGTTATCCAGAATGCTTGGGACTTGGAGTATTCTGGATAAGGGATAGTTCCATAATTACAATACCTATATAGGGGAATGTAATATGCGTCGGTAACACAAAAATTATTCACAATGCGAAAAAGAAAAATCATGTAAATATAAAATAAACCCAACAGGCTGGTTCTGCTTCCATTAAGGATTAATTGTATCTTAGTTTGGATCAAGTACAAGGTACTGTTTTATTATTCCAGAGAAAATATAAATCATTTTTACAAATTTGTATTATTTGGATAAAATGGAGTCTATGAGAGACATCCTTTGATTCTATGATTTGATTTGATTTATTTCAGTCTATGAGAGATATTCTGGGCTTTCTGGGTAATGGGTTTCCAGATAATGGGTCCCATACCTGTATGAAGCATATATACTTCAAATTATAATAATAGGATGCATGAATACAGTTTTTGTGATGTTTGTTAGCAAGGCTGGTATTTTTCCAAGACAAAATTGTGTTCCTGTGAACAGAAGACTGCCATTGTTAGATAAGAAGAAAGACTTTGCATGTAGAGGCCAAGTAATTCCCCTGTGTTCACTTGAAGATGGTACAATAGGAACTTCAATTGCCAGAGGTTGCCAGTATCCACAGAGATCTCTGAACAACAGAAACAGCTATTGCCATTTACTACAAACCCTGAGATGGAGTAGTCTGGATTGACAATCATTCTTCTGTTGCTCTAAAGAGAAATTCAAGCCTTTTGCACCTGTCAGTCATGCTCTAAATTAACCCACACAGTTTTAGCAGATGTCCGAGACCTAAAAAAAAATGTTAAACTTAGGTTAAAATAAAGTAAAGTGAATGGTGCTAAAGGAAGCAGCAAAGGGCTTTAGACTATTTGCCAAAATGTGATGCCTTTAACTGGAGGTAATTACAAGCTATCATGTTTACTATACTAGACATACTTGAAGAAGAAATCTAAGTAGTCTTGAAAGCTTGCAGTTTCCCCTGACACATTTAGCTAATAGCAAGGTGTCAATTATTCAACAAGCATTCTTTTTTCAGTGCTTGAAAAAAAAACACTTTGTAAACCAAATAAAATGCAATCTTGGTATTTTTTTTTTTTACTTTATTCTGTAAAGCCTGAATGAGTTAATAACTCAAACTGGAGAAATTTGAACTCCACCATAAACAGATGAGATTAGAGAACATTACAGCAGAAAACAGATACATGTTCCAAACTGTCTGTATACTGTATTTCCAAGGATAATATACACAGGTATAGGATCTGTTATGCAGAATGCTTGGGGTCTGGGAAAAGGAACATTTCTATTATTTGGATCTCCATACCTTAAAGGGGACCTGTAAATCTAAAAAATAAATTCCAAATCCTATGTTATGATGCCAGTCAAGAAAACAAAACTTCACTTACACTATATTAATTATTTCATTCTTGTGTTGTTAAGTCGTGGAATTCACAATCCCATCAAGCTGGCAGGAGCCATTTTGTGGATTCTGTTATCAAGGCAAGCTTTGCAACATGCCAAAAATCATGTTTATGCTTATGTCCATGCACTGGCTAAACAATTAGATGGTGAAGAGGTGGGGGAAATGTAGGAAAAGCAGTTTCAACTAGAAGGGCTGAATGGAAAGTGAAAGAAATTGCCTGTCCCACCTCTATTTTATTAAAAAAAACAGAATTTGGGCTTCAAGTTTAATATGAAAAGGACTTTTATTATATATCTTTTTATGTTTGGGTGACCCTTTCAAGTCTCAAAAAAATATAAACATAAAATAAATACAATTGGTTGTTTTACCACCAATATTGATTCATGCAACTTAGTTTAAGTTACTGTTTTACTATTACAGCGAAAAGGATTTCATTTTTTCATAATATTATTATATGCTTAACATAGATTGTAGATTGCCTTATCTTAATGTTGAGTAAATCTTAATCAAAAACAATAAAAGTCAATATTCTTATTGGCCAAAAAGTATCTGATAATGTATTAATCTGTGCTTGCCATTGTCTCCTGACTCAATAAGAGATTTCAATACGTATTATTGTTAAGATTTACACCTTTGTATCCTTTCTGTCAGTAAATGATCTTATTTAATACTATTAGTTCCCTTAACAAAAATATATATTAGACTGATTAAATACTGATCTCCCTGTACTATTCGATTAAACATTACTGAGAGCTTAGGTGCTGCTTGCTTTGATTCTTTAATGATGTTTTTCTTGTCCTATAGCTTCTCAGAGACTTTCCAGATGAGCTGAGAGCTGATATCGCCATGCATCTGAACAAGGAGATCTTACAGCTGCCACTTTTTGAGTCCGCAAGTCGTGGCTGCTTGCGCTCCTTATCTCTTAGCATCAAAACCTCATTTTGTGCTCCCGGGGAGTATTTAATCCGACAGGGGGATGCCCTACAAGCCATATATTTTGTATGCTCAGGCTCCATGGAGGTACTGAGAGACAACACAGTGCTGGCTATCCTGGGTAAGTATAAGGACTCGAATGAGAACAATTAACTTTTATATATTCAATGGAAGCCTAAAAGATCTACAAGAAGGCACAGCTTGTTTGCACAGAATTGTCCTTCTTGGTATACTTTTATTTCATCTTGTAAAGGCTATCTTTTATATATATATTTGCCACCTCTCAGAAAAATCCCAAAGAATCTTTACAGACTACACTAACAGTACCTTTGTGGTCATAAAGAGAACTGAGGAAATCATACAACACCTCCTGCTGCTACTTCATGTATAACTTCATTTCAATTTCAACTTCAATTTTCAAGTATAGAAATTCTGTGAATTCAAAAGTTAATAAAATAAACAAAAAAAATAAGAACACCTTCCATATGCCTTTATATGCCATTGATCAACACGAAGTAATCTCTAAAGAGGTGTTAAATAAAGTGCAATCTATTTAATGAAATAAATGTTGCAACATGTTTCGGATAGATTTATTTTTTTATTTGCCTGATAGAATATATATGGTCTAAAATATTACTTGCAACATTTCTTGAATAAAATAGATTGCAATTTTGAAATTGCTTTGACCTTGTAAAATAGAACTTTCAACAGACACACTCCTGTTCATTATGTTAAGAACTTCTACATGTCACTATTGCAGAACGTTGACAAAGAAAGCTACTGCTGCATGGGTATTTTTTCTTTAGTAAAACTAATGGGCACGGGGAGGATGAGAGCAAGGGTCAGAGACAAACAAAGTGATGGGTTTTTCTGTACTATCTGCCTTCATTTTGCCTGCAGGAAATATGGATTGGCAGCAGAAGTCTGATGACTTGCATCTCTTTTTGCATTTTTTTTCCTTCTTGAATTATTTAAGTAGTGTTCTGTAAAATGTGAGGGCTTATCCCACAAATAAGTTATTCTGAAAGTTTTCCAGAATGTCCTATGAAGCACAAATTTGCAGAAGACAAAACACAATTGTGACCATATCTCTTTGTATAGCCTATGGCAGGGCTGTCCAACTGGTGGACCGTGACCCCACCCTTCTGTGCCCCACTACCTGCTGCGTTTGCTTATCATGTTTATGAAAATTTGAAACAGACCAGGGGCCGGCAGTGCTTAGTCTGCAATCACCCTTTATTGGTGTATATTCACTCACGACATGTTTCGGGAGCTAGTCCCTTTTTCAACTCTTGAAAAAGGGACTAGCTCCCGAAACATGTCATGAGTGAATGTACACCAATAAAGGGTGATTGCAGACTAAGCACTGCCGGCCCCTGGTCTGTTTCAAATTTTCATAAATTTAGTGTCTATCACATTTGGATAGGCTCACAAGCATTTGATTTGTTCCACTCATCCTTCATTGATTAAAGTATGGTATCATTACAGAGATTAACTGTCCCCTGCATTGTTTAAATCTCAAATTCAGACTAATCCCCTGTATTGTACACACCTATGAGCCACCTGCATTGTTCTCACTTGTTACACCTCTATTGTTTACACCCCTAAAGCCCTGTACTGTTCACACCTGAGACCCAGACTGAAATTGCCCACATTGTTCACCTGTTCGCACTTTATAGAAAATGCTAATGGGGCACCAGCACTAAGTTACTGTATGTAGTACATCTTAGAGTGGCCCTGATGGGTTTCTTTGCCTCCAGCTCTGTTCTGCCATCCATTTGTGCCCTGATCAGCTTGAGTGTGCCCTGCTCTGCCTATGTGTCCCCTACTCTGACCGTGTGTTCCCTACTCTGTCTGTGTATGCCCTGCTCTGCCTGTGGAACATAAGCCTGGTATTTGTTCTGGGGGTCTGTTAGCATTTGAAAAAAAACTTATTGTTAGGGGCCCCTAAGGTGCTGGGGCTGCTGTGTTATCCACAAGAGAAGAGGAGGCATATGGATTTAAGAGTATGTCTAAATATGTACAGTATATAAAAAAGGGCAGGCACTTGCAAAGACCGATCTTCCAGGCAGGCTTGTCAAATCATCAAATAGTTTATTTCAGTGCTCAATGATACAGCTGTATACATACATACTAACCTGAGATTTTGTTACTATTATTACTACAATGTTGTAGGTTTACAAATTTGCTATTTTGCCTTAAATGTATTGTAGAATATTTTGACATATTTTAATGCACAAATACTGCTTGTTGAAGGTTTAATAATAAGCCAGGATTTTGTTTCTTCTGAGGTATGATCTCAGGGTATAAATAATTATGGTAAAATGTTTTTTAGGGATTTCTTAAGAGATAAAGGTCTGAAAATACAGCAGAAACTATTGAAAGCCACCCTTATCATTATTCCTAGAAGCTTAATTGATGTCCATTTAGTGAATTAAGCAATCACTATACTTTATGCATAACAAATGAGAATTCTTCCAGGTCTAATGGCATAGCGTAGATAATCAGTTGATTAATTTTTCTTACCCTTTATACAAAAGAACCTGATCCTGAAGGGGAGATGTGTTTTATTCTAAGTAATGTTCCTTTTCAGCAGGGGCTTCTTTTCAGCCAGAATATCTTCTGAATTCAACCCCAACATCATAGATAAATACTCTTTTAATGATATCAGAATGGGAGGCAACTATTGACAGGGAAGGTAGTTTTCATAGAGAGGACACATATGTTCCATTGATCTTAGGTGTGCACTGTATATAACAGGTAGGTCATTTTATATAGAATTTCACCAGCACTAGTAACTCATAGGAATGAATTAGTTGATAGCACTTACTAGTTTCATGTTTAATAACAAACATCTCATTTCTCACGTTTGGATTACTACAGCCTGAAACCAATTTTCAGCCACACAAAATGTATAATCTAATTTATTACTGCTTATCACATTTTTATGTTTCTGATTCCAGGGAAGGGAGATCTTATTGGCTCAGACAATCTAAACAAATATCAAGTGATTAAAACCAATGCCAATGTAAAAGCTTTAACCTACTGTGATCTGCAGTACATCAGCTTGAAAGGCCTGCGGGAAGTTCTAGAGCTATATCCAGAATATTCACAGAAATTTATTTCTGAGATCCAGCATGATCTGACTTACAATCTTCGTGAGGGCAGTGAAGCAGATGTAAGTAATACATATACTGTATGGGGGGGTGCATGTCTACAGTATGAAATTGCTGAAAAATCCTTCCTTCTGATGTAGGTCACAGAGATGAAAAATGCTCTGATAGCTATATATTTCTCTAATAGAAATCTGGTGCCTTTGGTATGGTTTTATCAAGCTTTTGCAGCTGTGAGCCTTCATTAAAGGGAAATTGCTGACATCATCAGCAGGATATTGGTAAACCAGCTGGTAAAAGAAAATTAATTATCAAGGAACTAGGAAAAAAAGCAACAATCCTGCAAAGAAAAAATATTCTTCAAAATGAGTTATTCTGAGACATAAATATTCTGTGGGAAATATTTGCAGTGGAATTTCAGTCTTAATTTTGAATTAAGTTTAAAATATAACTAATCATACTTATAACTATGCCACATATACAATGCAAACAACAGTAGTTGAATGTGACTTTACTTACTAACTTTAGTTTATTTTACTGCTTATTGTGCTACACTGGCCAGTGAATGGTCATCATTGTTTTGTAGTTTACCTACATGAGAATTTGAGAATTAAATTAAACAAGGCAGAACTCTTGCCATTATAAATGGTAAGGCACTGGCACATGGCATACTTGAACAATGCACATTCCCTGGACCTTTGTTTCATTAGTATTTAATATCTGTGCAAGTGCATGCATTTCAAAAACAAAATTATGATCATAAAATAACTATGCCACATCAAGGCAAACCCCATATGGTCGTCCAAACTATTAACCTCCCATTATATTTTTCCATGGTTGGCACCTCTATACATGATAGCATTTCTTGGGAAAATTTGTCTCCGGACCTAGGCATTGGTCACAGTAACAGGCTTGAACCTTCCCTACTATTAGCATTTATAAGTCCAAAGGTTACCAGCAATGGTTTCCCAGGATTTGTAAGGTTTCACTAGTATTGGTGACCTTTATCAAAAACCCTATGAATAGCTTTTTGTCAGTATCTTCATGATGTTTTCCGCAAAAAAATCTAAAAAAGTGATTGTTTGTGAAACTGTGTGCAAAATGTGAACAATTATCCCGGTTGATAGCGCCGTTTATAATACAGCCATATTGTAAGATCCGAAATTATACATTGCTGTAAAAATTACAGGTTGAGCAGAAAAATCCTACATAACAAAGGTACTGCAGAGCAATCCATTTCTTTTCTACTTTATTGTCTCTAAAACACAAAAAGGCCATGGTTTTGTGGATCCTGTCTCTCTGCCTGAACAACATGAACAATGTGAATTATTCCAGAATATGTACAGAATATTCGCTGAGATTCATATGTTACTGGGTAATGCAGCAATGTTATATATTGTATGTACATTCAGCCAGGCAAAGCAGCACAACATTTAGTGAAGAAAGGTTGTGTTGGAATCTACAATATGTTTGACGCAAACAGCAGATTATCACGGTCTGCAATCAAACAGGATTTTGATGCCCATTATTTCACCTTTGTCTTAAAATACATAGTTGGCACCCACACCCCACACTCTTGGGATCTTTGGGTTTACCCGAGGGTCAGTGGGTTTGGGCTGACCTTGGCACACTTTTTGCAGGTCAAGGGCAGTTTTGGGTTGAGCTTTTTTGCCTGCTCACCCTGGAGGTGACCTTGCCTTGCCAACTGCAGGCGTCCAGTTTTACAGGCGCCCCTTTTGGGACATTATTGGCAGGACAGGTTGGCACAGCGCCATAAATAAAGCTAAGGTTAAAGCCAGCTGCAGGGGCGAGTGTGTGTATTATCAAATCGAGTTTTCTCATCCCAAACATCACTACTACACACCAAACAAAATGCCTAAATATATACATATAAACTGTATATATCATATCTACTACCTAGTTCTGTGATTTCTGCACAATTTAGAATGGTGACAATGTACAGTACATTTCCTTTGATATGTGTATATTATGTTTCATTATGTATTTATTTTACAAAGACTATCTGTCACGTTGATTTCCATACCCACTGGTATCTAAAATCAGCTTGTGAATATTCTCCACCCTTCCTCAAACATATAATGCTTCATCAGTTCTTAGAAAGATCTGTTTTAATTAACAAACTGCAATCTCTGGCAAGAGATGCAAGGACATCTGTGCATTGGGAAATCTGTGCATTGGGAAATCTGTGCATTGGGGGTACAAACACTGAGATTCAGGGGAAAGGGATTTGTGTTGATTCATTCCGATATTGTAAAAACCAATTGATCTGTTTAAAAATAGAGCCTGACAAGCCATTACAAAAAATCAAATACTAAATAAATGGAAATAAATAGTTCTCTTCTATCTAATCCCTGGCAACTTATTCATTGTGTAACCACCAGAGAACTGATATCCTGAATTCCAGCACTGTGTTGAACCCCCTACCCTATGCAGTACCATGTTAGATGCTGTGCTCACAATGAGGTGCAGTGCTATTTAAACATCATTATTTTTCTATACACAACTGCTACTATACAGGTCTCCAAAATACATGAAGGTATAGGGCAAACTCTACTGCTGTGTTACACAACAGTTTATTCCAGTGTGAGCAACAGTGACAATATTGGTTATTTTAAATATTTATTTTATTCAATTAGCGGATTTGACTCAAGAGCATACAACATAAAGTGGGCAAATGACAGGATCAACAGCAGAGTTTTCTTTCATACTAAATTTAGATTTTTTTATCCTCAATAAAATAAAATATTAACCTAAATTGCAGCCCATGAGATGCATAATTGGGGCTCCTAGCAGCCTGGAAAACCACTGCCTTAGTGATGCTAAGAATAGCTCTGCTGTCTATAATTAGCCATGCTGAGCAGCAGCTGTGGGTGAGATCCCAAGGGCAGAGGAAGCTATAAATAAAATCTGCTGAGCTGGATATTTGCTCATACTAATTACTGACTAGAGTTGAGGCACTGAAATGCTCTGCACACAGTCCCGGAGGAAATTTCCTCATGTCACAGAAATTATCCTAAATAATGTGATAACGTCTTGGGTTTATTTTCCAAAATTCAAAAAATTCAAAGGACTAACCTAACTCGTCATTAAAGGGGTTACACATCTCTGCGTTAACTTTTTGTATGTTAGAGAGGCACACAGTGTAAGCGATATTTATTCTGTATGCTTCTTTTTCTGTTAATTTTCAGCCTGTAGCACACACTGCTGTTGGGTTGCTAATGGTCACTTACCAAGGCAACCAACAAACTACAAGGGATGAATGGAATTATTATATTTATTTGTAACTGTTTACCTTTCATATTGGATTTTCTCCAACTGATTTTCCAGTAATGTTGGGTTACAGTTTGCAACATCTATTTTATTATTTTTATAAAGTAAATCAGAGGGTAAAGATATAAAGCATATCTATAATAAATGTACCATGATCTGTGATCAAACTGAACCACAAACCATGGACCCATGGTAAAGTATACCATACAAACAATACAACTACTTGGGGAAAGTCAACAGCGTATATCTGGTCGCATGCTATGGGTCCTCTAGTGACCAAATAGAGCATAATGTTTATATGTAAAAAGATTTTATTAATACATTAGATAGCTTTAAGAATGGGTTGGATGGCTTTTTAGCAAGTGAGGGAATACAGGGTTATGGAAGATAGCTCATTATACAAGTTGATCCAGGGACTAGTCCGATTGCCTTTTTGGAGTCAGGAAGGAATTTTTTCCCCCTCTGAGGCAAATTGGAGAGGCTTCGGATGGGTTTTTTTGCCTTCCTCTGGATCAACTAGCAGTTAGGCAGTTAAAAAAAAAAAAAAGGTTGAACATGATGGACGCGAGTCTTTTTTCAGCCTAACTTACTATGTTACTATGTTACTATGTATGATTAAAATATCATATGGGGTTTTGTTTGATATTTTAATCATGTATTAATAAAACTTTTTTACATACAGTATAAACAGCATGCTTATGGGATTTTTGTGTATTATTCCCATGGCAAAGTAATCAAGTTCTATAGCAGTGATCCCCAACCAGTAGCTCATGAGCAAAATGTTGCTCCCAGTGGCCTCAAAGCAGATGCTTATTTTTGAATTCCAGGCTTGGAGGCAAATTTTGCTTGCATAAAAACCTGTCAGTCCACATAGAGGCTGCCCATAGTCATTCACAGCCCATATATGGCTTGTTGGGGACCCCTGCTCTATAGGATGCTACATTTACCAAAGAAACACAGACAGTACTGTAGTATTTGAGTTAGAAAAATATCTTGAAAACTTTAGAAGTTGTCAGTGTTCTTTAATGCACTTAATATGCTACGAATCTTTGGGTTTAATAACTTAAGTGATGATGTATGGCCTTGTGGCAGGCTAAGGCTTTTCATGTATTGACCTGAAATGAAGAAATCATCCATCCACTTATTTGCTAGAACCTTCCTCCCTACTGGGTCCACGAGCACAATCAGTGCATGAGACAAGACCTACTCCTTTTCCTCTAACAATCATCAGGCTGTTTTTTTGTTTTTTTAAATATACAGACACAGTTATAGATCAAGTGCCTGAATGAAATACTAAAGGCTGGTGGAAATGCTATTGACTGACTGAGTTAAAATGTTCAGGGAATTGTCTGGGCATAGACAATTCCCTGCGGGTATGTGCATAGAAGCTAACAGTACGATAGTTTATTTGGTGCCTAACTATATGAAAGAATGCCATGTGCAATGTGATATGTTGTGAATTCCTTTATAGAAAATAATAATAATATAGAAATAAGCAATTGGATGATAAGATTATTTACTGGGATATCCACAAACTAAAATCCAGATATCCACAGTTATAGCTCTTAAAATTTGACTTTATTCAGAGCCACAGGGCCACAGTACAATTCCTAGCATCCCTGCTTCATAACTGTTGGTATCTGCTGAAGGTTTTAACTCAATACAACAAAAACTGAAGTACTCAAATGGATTTTGGCAAAATGTGTCAGTTAATTCAAATGGGCAAACAGATTTTTTTAAATATTTAATTTTTAAATCTGACATGAGGCTAGACATATTGTCCATTTCCCAGATGCCCCCAGTTATGTGATTTGTGCTCTAATAGACTTCAGTAACTCTTTATTACTGCAGTACAAGTTGGGGTGATATCATCTACCTCCCTTCCCTCCTCCCTTCAAGCATCCCAATAATAGAACAATGGGAAGGTAACTAGATAACAGTTCACTGGTAGATCTAAGAACAGCACTCTATAGTAAAAATCCAAGTCCCATTGCGACTTCTTTATATATATAAACTGCCGATGTGGACTGCACACGCTGAACTTGGTTGATTAGAATACTGATTGGGCTTCTCCTTTTGCTATATCTTCTTGATACTTAAATGGTAGTACTGAAAGCACAAGTGAGGTGACATGAGGCACACAAATATATTTGCTTGGTTGGATCTATAACCCCATCAACAGTCCCTTACTATAGGCATGTATCACTACAGCTACAGGTCCTACTGTATTGTCTACATTTGTTGCACAATATTCAGCTGTTCTCACACTTGCTTCCTATAAATGCTGCTAAGACATATTTTGTAAGCGACAACATATAGTGCAGTAATGTATAGTAAATGGATGTATACACTTAAAGGGATCCTGTCATGGGAAAAAAAATTTTTTTCAAAATGCATCAGTTAATAGTGCTGTTCCAGAAGAATTATGCACTGAAATCCATTTCTCAAAAGAGCAAACAGATTTTTATATATTTCATTTTGAAATCTGACATGTGGATAGACATTTTGTCAATTTCCCAGCTGCCCTAAGTCATGTGACTTGTGCTCTGATAAACTTCAATCACTCTTTACTGCTATACTGCAAGTTGGAGTGATATCACCCCCTCCCTTTCCCCCACCAAGCAGCCTAACAGCAGAACAATGGGAA
This sequence comes from Xenopus borealis, assembly GCA_024363595.1. Lineage (NCBI taxonomy): Eukaryota > Metazoa > Chordata > Amphibia > Anura > Pipidae > Xenopus > Xenopus borealis. Next base: position 73,502,121 of record CM044448.1, on the reverse strand, counting down.
GGTAGCCAGATAACAGCTCCCTAACACAAGATAACAGCTGCCTGGTAGATCTAAGAACAACACTCAATAGTAAAACCCATGTCCCACTGCATACTATTCAATTACATTGAGAAGGAAAAACAACAGCCTGCCAGAAAGCAGTTCCCTCCTAAAGAGCTGGCACAAGTCACATGACCAGGGGCAGCTGGGAAATCGACAAAATGTTTAGTCCCAACTGAATATAAAAAAGTCTGTTTGCTCTTTTGAGAAATGGATTTCAGTGCAGAAGTCTACTGGAGCAGCACTATTAACTGATGCATTAAAAAAACATGTTTTCCCATGACAGTTTCCCTTTAACATACAAATTTACATAGAAAACAACCATTTACTGATGAATGAGTTAAAGATAGGCCTGCACATATGTCCTTACAATCTAAAAGACTCTCTAGGGATTTTCTACAGTATGCTCACAGTTTAGAACAGTTGCTTCTTTGATCCATAAATCAACCATTGATTTCCTAATAATTCTGGAATGTTGCTTCCTCAGCTAATAGTTGTGCCTGAAGTCTTATTCAGTAACTACAAGTTTCTATTACACTTTACAATTTCCACCAAAGTGGTTTAAATCTCAAAACTGCCCCTTATAGTGCCTTGCTCTGTTGATCTACACATTCTAAATTATACTATTCATCACATGAATGGCTTGATATTTCTGACTGTGCGAGATGAATATGATTCAATTATTCTTGCCTTTCTTGGTATAACTAAAACCAGTTGGTTTATTAAAGATTATAATACTGATTTCCTACAAGTTATGTGCAGAGGCACACTCTCATTTAAAGACTTTTAGGAGAATGTAATATACGTCGGTAATTCAAAAATTATTTGCAATACGAAAAGTTAAGCCTTTGTGTGAAGAAATTTTGCTTTGCACGAATGCAATATACCTTTTGCGAACCCCGAAACTGTTTAGTGGCCACTTCCGACTGCAGCAGAAGGTCGTTTGCAAATTTTACACTTTGCGCTAATGCGTTGTCAATGTAATAAAATTTCTTACTGAAAAAGTCACAATGTTTGCTCCAAAAGATTATGGGGCAAATTCACTAAGATGCGAAAATTCGCTAGCATTGGCTTTGCTAACGTTCGCCGCACTTCGCCAGGCAAATTTTTGCCAGCACTACGATGCGAATTTGCACTCAGGGCAGCGAACGTAAGCGAAGTAGCGATACCGTTAGTTCGCCAGGCAAATCACAGTTACGCTAGCGATGCCTAATTTGCATATGGCGCGAACTTAAGCATATAATAGAAGTATATGTTAATTAATATGCTATTGCCCTACATGAGCCCCCTGTATAGTTGAGTTGCCATATGTTAGGAAATGTAGGGGGGAAGGAGGGTAACCCCTCCCCAAAAAAATCGATCTTTTTCAGACTATCACCCTACAATGGTAAAACACGCCATTGGGACTTAGAAAAATTTTCCAATTTTTTTTTTCAAACTCCTATCTATTGTATTGAACTTCGCCAGGTCTGCCCAGGTGAAGTAAAGTCTCGGCTGGCATAAGGGTGCGAAGTTGCGCAAGTCTATCTACTTCGCTAGCGAAAATTCGCCAGAGTCGGTGTCCATTTATAAAGTGGATTGGAAAGAAACAAGATACATGGGAGTTTTATTGCACAATATGTTCTTTAGCTACATTCTAAATGTGCTAGAAATCGGGGCTATTATCAGGCAGTGTTTTAATTTGTTAAAGTCAAAAGAAGGAAGAAGAGTTTTTATTTTTATTAATTGTTACTTGATTACAATTTGTTGTAGAGGAATTCACATGGAATGCTCATCCTTCTAATGTAAAGATAGTTATATAACTTTGCAACAAGATTATTTATGTTAAGTAAATATTATTATACTAATACTGGGTATATATTATTAAATGAGATAGCTAATATTAACAGCTACCAGAGTTGCTATATTAATTTGATATATCATATTTTAAAGGTAGAAGCAAGTCATTCAGAATTGTCAACTGTCAGTATACTACCGTAACTTAAACAGCTAGCCAGTGATGGTAGATGAACTTCATATCAGTCACTAGTGATGGGCGAATCTCACCCATTTCGCTTTGCCGGAAAATTTGCGAATTTCCAGCGAAATTCGCGAATTGGCGAAAAAATTCGAGAAACGAGTTGCGTGTTGCGTCGTTTCCGTCGCGTCATTTTCGGTGCGCCGCGTTTTTGACGCGTGCCTAGTTTTTTTTTTTGCCGAATTTTTGTTTGCGAATTTTTGCTGGTGTTTCGCGAATCGCGGGAATTCGCCGCGAATTCGCCCATCACTATGACAGTCACCAAATGTTCATCAAGACAATTGTAATAGGGATATAATGAGAAATATTTTAATTTTAATGGTAAGAATGCCTATGTTTCACAACACTTTTTCATGCTTTGTGTCTTGTCAGCTTGACCATGAGAGTAATGGAGGAGTGATCCAGAAGCTACCATCCATTTTGGAAGATGATGAGTTTGAAGTAGATGAACGAAGCCCCTTGCCAGTCAGCTCACGAGGTGTTAGCCCAGTTGAATCTTCCTTAAAGTTGCCCAAGGCTTTTAGTTCACCAATGCTTTCCCCACTTACACCAAGAGCCTTTAAGACACCCACTAAGAGAGCAGATAAGAGCTTTGGGGACCTCCTTGGTGGAAGTGAAAAATCAAAGTTCTCATATGCAGATGGAAGCAGACCTTGCAAACTTCAGCTTCCTGCACTGAGTATCAGTGCTCCTCCCATGCTCAGTCCTAGGTAAGTAAAACAAATATAAGCTGGCAGATATACAATATTTTGTTGGAATTTATACAACTTATTTTCTTTTAGCCTCATTTACGGTGTGCAGAGTTGAATTCCCTGTACATATTTTCATTTAAGAACAAAAATCTGTCTCAGACAAATCATGTGGCTAGGGTCAAAGGACCAATTTGTTTAAAGTTTGTCAGGAAACAAAGGTCCTATTTTATATGAGATAGGTTTGAATTCCATAAGTCTATAGAGAATGTAAAAGAAATTACCCTATTTCAAGTTGAATGGCTGTTCCCATGAGAGTTTATCTGTATAAACAATATTTTATCCTGTGAAAATAAACAGAGCACAGTGTCTGTATATATATACAAGATGGCAAAGGCCCCAATGAGGGTCGAAACATTGATCTAAATAAAACATTTTTTATTTTTTCAAGAAGTCCCTTGAGTGCAACAGCTTCTTTCTCTATGTAAGTACACAATTTCTGTTGGCACCAGGGCAGAGTCTCTAACTGAAGTGTGTGCAGCAGTCTTCCAAATTTATATATATATATATATATATATATATATAGACGGCTCTATGTGGGCCGAAACGCGTTGATGCACTATGTGTGAATAAATACATTTTGCTACACAGTAGATGGACTATGCCGTGAGTGCTTTCTTTGGACTTTATATATATATTGTGTTCGATGAGTGTCCGCACTCCAAAGCCGCCGCTGCTATAGCGTGTCCAAATATAGTTCCAGGGTGCACGGTTGGAAATATTTACTCATGTAGCTTCATAGAACCAGCACTCCCATATAAAATTCTTCAATCTTTTATTGGTATGTCATAAATGTATATATACAGTAAAGATATTTATATACATTTGTGTGTGGAAGTTTGTAAACCCTTTATTTTCTATATTTTTTATATAAACCTAAAACATCAACTGATTTTCCTAAAAGTAGATGAAGTCCCAAAAGTAGATGAAGTCCTAAAAGTAGACGAAGAAAATTTATCAAATGTTATATTTGGTCTTGTATTTATTAAAAATAAAATATCTAATAACAAATCTGCATGTGACAAACATGCTCTTAGTATTTGGTGTGACCCCCATAGGCTCAATAACTAAAAATAAATGTTTCTGGTAACTGTGGATAGCCCATTTCTCCATACAGTATTGCTTCAGCTCTTGGATGTTGGTGGGTTTCCTAAAATGAACGGCTTGCTTTAGGTCTTTCTACGGCATTTCAATTGGATTAAGTTCAGGACTTTGACTTGGCCGTTCCAGAAAATTCACTTTATTCTACTTTAACCATTATTTGGTAGAACCACTTGTGTGTTTCAGATGACCCACTGGGGTAGATTCAGTAAAGAACAAAGTGGCTAATGCTAGCCTCAATTTGCCAGTTTTGCCACCTGCAGGGACATCTCCAATTAACTAACAAGCACAGGCGCCAATTTGCTAGCGACTGAGACTTTCGCTAGTGTTCATACACACTCTATCGCCAGGCTGAATTATACTGAACGTTACCTCTTTTGCCAGAGTTGACTTCGCCACCTCAGACCAGGCGAAGTACTAAAAAGAAGTTACATCTTCCTAAATATTCTGTCACTTACATCATATTATGTGTGCCGAAAAATGCATTAAAATTCGAAAACCGCTGGTGACTTTTCCTTTTTTTAAGCAGCATTGCCTGTAAAAATCTTAACAAACTTTTTTGGGTAACCGATTTTCTCCAGACATTTCATAACATATGAAACACTGATTTTACAGTGGGCTTATGTGTAGGGCATTATAATTCTTGTATTTATTAAGGTCCCCTTGACATTTGTAATAAAGAGTGGTACCTTGAAGCATTTGTACCAACATTTATAATAAAAACGTCCATACAACTTTAAATTGCACACCCTATGTTAATTGACCTAAGTGCAAGATCACTAACGAATTTTTGCTAGGCGAAAACGAATGCTAGGGAATTTTCGCTATGAAATGTTCACACTGCTGAAGTAACACTAGCATGCCCAGGATGAAACTTCGCATGTTAGTGGCGTAGTTGTAATGCACTTGCACCTGGCGAAGAGGTGCGAGTTGTGCGAGCTGATGCTGGTGAAAATTTGCCCGTTAGTGAATCTACCCCACTGTCTCTTGAGATTCAGACATTTTCTTTAGCATTCGCTGGTATAGTGCAGAATTCATTGTTCCGTCAATGATGGCAAGCCATCCAGGCCTAGATGCAGCAAAAACAAAAACAAGCCCAAACCACAACACCCCCACCACTATGTTTCACAGATGGGATAAGGTTCTTATGCTGGAATGCAGTTTTTTCTTTTTGCATTTTGACTTCATCTGTCCACAAAACATTCTTCCACTATCCTTCTTGTTTGGCCACATAATTTTTAGCAAACTGTAGATTGGCAGCTATATTTTTGGGAGTGAGCAGTAGCTTTGTCCTACCCTGCCACACACACCATTGCTGTTCAGTGTTCTGCTGATGGTGGACTCATCAAAATCAACATTCACCAATGTGAGACAAGCCTTCACTTGCTTAGAACTTAACCTGGGTGCCTTTGTAACCTCTTGGACTATTAGACTCTTTGAAGTTGGAGTTATCTTTGATGGACGGTCATTTCTAGGTAGGGTAACAACAGCCTTGAGTTTCCTCCATTTGTACACAATCTGTCTTACTGTTGATTGGTGGAGTCCAAGCTCTTTAGATATAGTATTGTGACATTTTCCAGGTTTATGTGCATCAACAACTCTTTTTCTGAAGTCCTCACCATAATACACATGCACAAATGTGGGATCAGGCTTTGCTGGGTCCCCATTCTTTAAATAAAACAGGGACTCTCACTCACTCTTGAATGTCATCCCATTTTTTTCACCTTCAAATTATATGATTATCCTAAGGATTCACTTCCTTTTACCATATGCAGATATATTACGGGATTATTTTTATTCAATAACTACATGATAAAATTTAATACTTTGTGTTTCTGTTGTTTAATTAGGATCTCTCCATCTAACTTTAGAACTTGTTTGAAAAACAGATGATGTTTTAGGTCATACTCAAATAAAAATATAGAAAATTTTAAAGAGTTCACAAACTTTCACATATGTTTGCAAATACACATACAGAAACCTTTCATTTTCTATTTTCTGGTCCTTCTCTCAATATAATTATCCAATTTACTGCTCACCTATATGTATTTATATCCTCTTTTTCCTATAAATTCTGCAGTCTGATACAATTTGGGTTTTCAAAACTGTGTCTAATACTTTATTGCATGCTCCCATAGCTATTCTTTGTAGAGGCAGGAATCTGTTGGTGTAAGAATGGTACAAACTGGGTTCATTAAAAAGCAGATAGTGAAAGAAATTCTTGCTCAGAGGACTTGCTGTCCCAGTATTAGTTTAATATTCAGCTAAAGATCTGCAGGCAGCTAGAGGAAAGGTCACTATATCTTGGACAAATATAAAATATACATAGATACTTGATATGTTCTTTTTTCAGTAGGTGACAGATGTGATTTTCAAACGTAGCCTTCTGGTGAGATCTTCTTTTCAGGGTGCAAAGTTCGTACAATTAAATAAATTTTTATGAAACCATTTTTATAGATTAACAAACCACTGACAAGGGCAGCATCAAGCTCTGCGGAAAAGAACAATTGTGCATTGAAGTCTGGTGCTAGCCTAGGCACTTGACCTACAGTATGTGCACCCCTCTGTGTGACAGTGGAAGAGAGGTTATTGCACACTACTCATGAGCATGACATTACTTGTACATCACTCTGCATGCTGCTAGAGGGTTTTTTTAAAGTTTTTTTTAAACAATATAGGGCTGATCTTGGCACAGGTCTTTAGGGCCCATGAGTGTCATCAATGCCCCTGGAGAAGAATATTCATAAGTCACATCTTTATACAGTTATAAAAACTCATTAACTTACCAAAGATTAAACATGAAGAAAAAACCCTAATCAGTTTAATTTTACACCCTACACTTCAGTAGATAAACTTAGTAGATAAAAGATAAACTGTCCCAATGAGTTCAGAATCTGACTTAAAGGAAAGATATTTATAGGGATATAGCCACTTTATATATTATATATATTATATAGTTATTGTTATTCTTCAATTCAGATCTGCCACATGTTATCATAATGAAATCCCCATCAAATGAATTAGACATTTGTGGGCTATTTATCAAAAATGAAAACCTCTTCGACCAAATCCACACTGACTTTTTCCCAGTTTATCAATACATTTTCACAAAAATTCACGCATGGAAAAAACTCAAAAATCATGGAAATAATCCAAAATGTACAAATTTTTTCAGAACTTGCTACTTTTTTGGATTTAACACCCAAAACCACAAAATTTTAGAATTATTGAACAAAACCCAGTGCAGATCAGGATATCTCCAAAATGTTATTGGGACATCTGCCATTGACTTCTACATGAACTCAGCAGGTCTGAGTTGGAGTACTTTTTTATTCAGACTTTTAACACCATCGGTGTTTAAAAAATCTCAAAAGATTTGTTTTTTTCCAATTGTGTTTTGAAAATCTGTAAAACCCTATGTCCCAAGCATTTCAAATAATCTGTTCCATATCTGTTAAATAAAATTGAAATGTTAAAACCTTATTCCAAGTAGTCCCTTCCAAGACATGAGCACAGAATTCAATGGCTTCCAATATTCCCTTGATGAGAAAGGATTTAGGGGGCCAGAAAGGTTAGGCACAAGAGGCTTATGCACATAAGACATTGGTGCATCCAGGCACGGAAGCAGACAATATCTCCTACATTATTTAGTAAATAATTCAGAAATCTGAAAGCTTCCAGCAAAAAAAAAAAATAGGCTGCTATCATTCCAACAGCTGTGCAAATCGGTATGCAAAGGAGCACCAGCCTGAAGGAAGCTACATGCCAATTCCTCAATAAATATTTATGGATATTTGTATAGACAGATTCTTATTTCCATAACCCTAGACAAAGAAAACACACCCCCATGACATTATTTAAACAATAATAACAGCTAATATTAAAGATTCATTAACTACCCAACATTATTAATTCTTTTTTTTCACTTCATCCATCATACATACTATATCCTGAGGCAATTTCACTTATCTATCCCAAAAGAGATTATTATTAAACTGTATATATTTTTCCAGTGCCTGTGCTCTTTTTGCTTTTGAAATATTAATTATTTATGCTTATGCTGTGAGAACAGTGGTAGGTCTTATGGTGACACAATAACTCTCCACTTTCATTACTGAACCACTTAAGAGAGTCACAACTTAAAATGAAAGTTATTCATAGTTTAATTCACACCAAAGTATTTACCTTTTAAGTTATTTGCTTTAGTTTATAGCACAAGTTTTACTCCTTGCAGGGGGTAAAAGAGAGTGAGTGAGAGTGTTATTTGTGATAGAAAAAGCTTTTCACTGGGGAAATAAATTAGAATTCGATTTTTCTTTCACCGTTTTTGTTTTACACCACTCTCTGTGTCTATGCATATCTCCTTAAGAAC
>CM044448.1:73455858-73486402 GCA_024363595.1 Xenopus borealis | reverse complement strand
AAAAAGAACTAGGCAACTTTCCAATATATATGTTCACTACAAGTGGTTGTAAATAAACAGACTTGGTAGAAGCATTATGAGAAACAACATCTTAGTTGGTAGAGAGAACTTTAATGTATATTGGAAAGTTGCAGATATTTTCTTTAAGTAGGCAATAATCTACCCCATAGTGTTCAGATTGCTCACAAAGACTGGATAATCTGTTTATTACATAAACAAGAGACTCAAGCACAAGATGGATAGCTTTAAATAAGTAATAACATGGATGCATTGTGTGCAGTATGTGCGAGAAAAGATTAAACAAATAAAATTGCTGTGTTTAAGAGCAGAGTAAACACAGCAGTGGTAATAAGGCTAGTTTCTTCAAGTTTGAGTTGATATTAGGTTTGTATGCTTTGTTAAGCATAACACAATTCATTTGATTTTCCTTTTTGTATATTCTCAGGTTTGTAGATGGCATTGAGACCGACTGCAACTCTCCTACCACTCAAACATTTGACTTCAAATTAAACCAAGACAATTCACCCAGGCACTGTAACTCTGGTAGGCTGAAAACTGCTCTAGTTTATTTGTGCAGAATAGACATACCAAAAGTCTTGTGCTACTATAAGCCATTTCATGTCACCATTTCATTAACAAGGTGGCATTTCCCTTGTTTTTAAAAAAAAATGCTAAAAATACAAGATGGATGCTGAATTTCACCAGTGCCCTTTTGTAACTGGCGGAATACAAATCAAAACTATTTACGAACTGTTTGCTATGAGCAAATGCACTTTATATGAAAGTATTATTACTAGACAGTAGTAATGCACAGAAAAAAAAAACCCTTCTGCTGAATCAAACAGTTTGTACTTGTAGACCCTAGTTTTTAATTTGTATTCCTTTTGTTTTGTGCAGTTTCCAAGTATCACATATCTGTTTACCTTTATATCTGTATGAAAGTTCCAAAGTAAGAGATGACTAATGAGAACATTTTAATTGTATTTACCTTCATGGTGCATTTGTTTCATCACTAGTTAAGTGTGTGTAATCCTTTCCTTACCACACGGGTCCCTTGCTCTTAAACAGAAATTAACCCCTTGCAATCCAGGGCCTTGAGCTCTATTTGTGTATTAAACCTACTAGGAAATGGGATTTACAGGGCAGTGTCTCCACCTAGTGAGCACTGAGCATCACACCTCAGGGGTTTTCCACTAGGAAAATAAAACATACAGTTTGTAGTAAATTTTACTTTATATAAAATTTAAGGTAATAACTGTAAATGCAAATCACACAATTAACTCTGCTCTGGGGAACCTATGTGGGCTATCAAACCCCTGGTACAGTCTTTCAATGCCCCAGTCCTATGCTCCACTCTGGGTGGATAAATGTAGATTTACACACTTCAGTTCAATGTCCCCAGGTAGCACTATCTGCCCCAAGGTACCTTGGATCTGGTAGCCACTCCCACGTAGCAGGCACACTAGGAAGACATATCCTCACACAGGGGACACACAAGGATTTCAACAGGCATTCAACAGCTGAACTGGACACGGGTCAATCTCTCCCTTTAGATTGAAAACTTAAAGCTACCCAGCTGAGTAAACGAATGATCGAATAGGGAAATTCGATTCGAAATCGAATCGAATATTCAAACGATTTTTAAACGATCAATCTAATTTTTCTTATTCGATCTTAGGGAATGATCGCCATTTCAGTAGGTTTAATCTGGCGAAGTAGGTGATCAAATTTAAATTTAAAGGGGAAGTATTCGACCATCGAATTTTCGAATATTCGAATAAAATTTAATTTGAATATTGGAATCATTTGAAAATTCGAATTCGAATTTTTGATGGTCGAATTTGCCTAATTTGCATATTCGAAATTCGAAGCTTTTTGAAAATTCGATCGAATGTTTGAATCCTTCATGTGAATTAATGTGAATTTAGTAAATCTGCCCCATAGTCTCTTTTACTGCAGCTCCTTTTCCTTGGTATGCATCTTCAAAAATAATTTGTGTTAATCTACAATCTACAAACATTAAAGATGGAATCTGTTAGGCAAGAGGAAATCTTTTGGTTTAACTCCACAATTGATCTTCATCAGATTTCTAAATACGTACTTGTAGGAGCATATTTGCTAGGTTCCTATATTCTGCATGCAAATATTTCAGCACAATTGTAAACAGTCTATTATTTTGTTGCAGGAGAAAATCCAGAGACACAGAAGAGCATAGTGAAACTCAATCAAGAGGCAAGTTTTTTTGTTTTTGCAAAAGGACATTTCTCTAAAGTTCACAGTCATCCCACTTTTTTAGCCCCATCTGTGGGGTAGTGAGTTGAGAGGGTCCTATTCTTAGATTTAGCTCTTAACTTGACATTGTTGTATATTAGAATAAAATCTAATACATAAAAAATCACAACACTTTATGAACAAAGCAGTAAACTATGTATCAGCTTACTATTTGCTGGTGAATTTGGCCCATTTTACAAGGTATCTTGCTTCAGGTTGTAAAATCTAGTTAGATGATACTTGTACACCTCAAATTTCTAAAAGTGCAACACATTTTGGATATTGGATTGAAATAAATGCTTTGTATAGGTCACTATAGGTTTTCACCTTTATTTTCCTCAGACTCAAATTTTGTACTGTATTGTGTTTGGGATCATTGTTCTGATAAAAGATTACCTTCATTCATGCTTCAATCTCAACAGATTTGAAAAAAAGTTTTTCTTGTGAGTTTTTTGACTAACTTTGAAAGATCTGTTTTGGCCTCAGTTGACCAAAACATTTCCACACATGTTTCAGGCATATTGGCAAATTCTATATGCATGGTTAAGTCTTCTTTTAGCCATTGTCCCATACAAATCATAGATATGCAGAGCTTTTAATATGACTGGCCCATACTACAATAAATGATGGTGGTAGCACTACCATGCTGTGGAACTGTCAATACAGAGTGCCTTGTAAAAACACAAAGAGGAATTGATGGGCCAACTACAGAAAATTCCTTAAGTCTGACAAATAACCAAATATTATATTTTAGCAGGACAGTGAGCCAAACACAAGGCCTAAGTAACAATGGAGTGGCAAAAAGGTCAGTGTTCTACAAAGGATCAGAAAAAATTCTGATCTCAATTCGACTGACAATGTGCGGCACTAGTTTAAAGTGCACAAGGCCTATCCAATTAACCTGAACAACCTGAAACAAAACTACCTGTGAGAATTGGCCAAATTACTCTTAAACAGCATACAAAGAAGGAACATACCCTAACAGATGTTAACCTTTTCTGCTGCACAAGGTGACTCTACAAAATAATAAAGTGTGAGGAATAAATCCCTGTGCAAATAACAGTTATTAGTTATTTTTCATATTATTTCTAAAGCAGTACATTCTTAAAGAAAATCAGATTTTGAATAAAATGCATTTGGAGTTCAAAATATTTTTTCTGATATATGATAGTCTTAGAAATAATTTAATAATGCAAGATATTGTATATCCAGTATATAAATTGCAGATGGACAGGAGATTAGTTCTTCAGGGCCCATTGTTAAAGCAAACAGACAAACACAGCCCACAAATACCTTTCATAGACAATGGCAGTATTTTAGAAATGTTTTCTCTTTACTTTCAGATGAGCATCCTCACTCAGCAAGTTACACAACTGAGCAAAGATCTGAATGAGATGATGCAACTCTTAAGGCCTGTACTGTTAAACCAAGCCTATGCACCATCTCCTTCCACTGGTGTCCTTACTCCTGGTCTCAATAATACCTACAGCAACAGCAGTGGATATTGCAGTGGCCATCAGTCCCAAGGAACTATTCCCAGCCTAGCTGGATCTGCCTGCCCTGGACAGACAAAAACAGATATTGTACCATCTGATACAACATGGATGGACACATTTCCTCAGACTTCTCAGACTATTCAACCAGAGAATTCAGATAGGCAGAATGTTCAATCCTCTCTTTCATTAGACTCATTCCTTGGACATGCATGTCACCGCCCTAGGCAGCACAGAAGTTGTGGGTCTCAGTCCATAAATCAAACCCTATCCCCTTGTATTAATCATTGTATCCAAACACATATTAATCATGTAAGCCAGGTAGTCCATAGTAACTCCTCACCAATAATGGTTCCTCATTCACCATCAAGTGAGCAGTATGATGCACAAAAGACCAGCCCTGACTTCACATCTACAAAACCATACTGTGGTCCCCAAGATTCTGATCCTATGCGAGACAAAGTGGCAGACCTCCTAGGATTGATGCCAAGAGACTACATAGAGACATCCACTCCTGCTGCTCTGGAACTCGTGTGTGGCTCGTCTGGGGGCTCACAAGGTGATATTATCACGTTTATTGATGATGAGGGTACTAATGTCTAATTGGAGGTATAGTGAAGCCAAAGCAAAGCCTGTTGGGATGTTTACCAAAGTGGAGGCCTCCATTGCCGGGCAAAGCTATGATAAAATGTAGCCCTACGACAGCAGAATGTTTTTTTATTGCTGGATGTTTTCTCACTTTGTTATAGCACTGATGAATTTGCAGCAGGAAGCTTATGGAAAATGTTAATACCTGAGGAAAAACAACTTGTTGAAAATACACCTTATTTTAGAAAATATTTTGTGGAGGACGTTTGGGCGAACGTAACTTCAGTACTCATACACTTGTGAACTTATAAAGCTAAACGTATTCCAGCTGCTTAAAGCATTGGGAAGCAGACAGTGCTACAGTTCATCATTTTTATTGTATAAATGTTAGGAAAAAAGCAATGCACATTACTTCACTGGCATGGAAATGAAAACCTTTTTAGTTAGCATGATCTTTCTATCAAGATACAATAGAAAACAAAGTTTAGCCAAAACTATAAAAAGGAAAATAACTGGATGATTTAAATATTTGTTTTACATTTTTATTAAGTAAAAAAAGAACCTTATTTTTCTATATTTGCTACTTAAGGTTTGTACTTAACTTTCTTTTTCATTCCCAGAGAAAAATTGTTGCCGTAAAAATCCTGCAACACATTATATCTGCAACATATTGATCTTGAAAAAGTGTGGCAGGTCTTCTTAAGGAGTGAAACTTGAATCTAACAAGTGAAAGGTGCATGTTGTGCTATGCATGGGGCATAAAGAGAATTCTACATGAGGGACCAAGGAGAAAACACAAACATTTATTTTTTACTTTAATAAAGATTATGTATTTGGAAAGAAAAAATATATTTATTAGATTCCAAAAAAGGCTAAAGCTTAATTTTAAATCCCATTTTGTCAACAAAAATTTTTTTCTGCCTCAGCATTGATTGTTGTTAAAAGCCATAAAAAAATACAAAGGGGAGTTAGTAATCTCTCAAATGAAAATAAGCCTTGTGTAGTTTCTTTTGTTCTTTCTTCTGTTTTTTTACTAGAATTTAAAAATGTACAATACATCTGAATGGGAGCATTGATAAACTCAAAACCTCGTAAAAATGTCTTAAAAGCACTTATAAGTAAGTTCCATGGGGGCAAGGCTTTAGGACACAGAGGGAATATAATTATACCAGCAACTACCAATAAATTGCAGGTAAATTTATAATATTGGCCCCAGGCCTGACTGGAGATTTCGTGGCTAGGCTGGTGAACTACCATCTGCGTCCAACCCTAATTGGTAGCGGGAAGGGGTAGAAATTGAGTAAGTTGATAAATAATGAAGTTTAGGGGTTAGTATGGAAGAGAAAGGAGGTAATAGGTGGTATACTAACAGACAAATTATTTAAAGTAGTAGGTTATAAGCATTTAAAGCTTCAGGTTTACATCTTTTACCAAATAAACACATCATGACCATACTATTTTTGTTGTCTTCTGTACATAAAAAAATACAAAGGGGAGTTAGTAATCTCTCGAATAAAAATAAGCCTTGTGTAGTTTCTTATGTTCCTTGTGTATGAAAGTGCTATCTGTTCAAGTATTTGAATCAAGCCAGGCGCTTGTCAGTAACTCTTTCTGAGCATTTTAGAATTGTTACGATCAGGCCAAAGGAGTATGAAACATAAAAACACTAGTGGCATGCCAAGTGTTAGTTGCCCCTGGTGATTATAATTACTTACTTATTACTCAGGGCTGGAGCTCCTGTTAAAAGAAAATTGTACTGGTCGTGAGCATCATGGAGCAATCATCTTCTCAGGTAGTGCACATATGCAGTAGACTAAAGGCAAGGCTGTGCCTAATATTTGACACCCCCAGTAATTTTAACTTTCCTTCTCTTTTAAGGAGGAGGAGAAGAAGAACCTGCAAACCCCAACAGTGAAAGCACATATATCTGGTAGTCTTTATTTTACAGTATTGGATCTGCTATCCAGAATGTTTGGGACTTGGGGTTTTCTATACAAAATCTTTTCTGTAATTTCAGTCACCATATGGTTCTCTAAAAAAACACACACAAACATGAAATATGCCCAAAAATTATTCCTATAGAACTATAGCCATGAATGAGCTTTTTAAATCTCTTTACTGACCTCTCTTTCTTTGCTCCAGATCTCTCAAATTCAAAAGTGAATTCCTCACTCCAGCTCTAAGAATTCTCCAAAAGATTTCCATGGATTTACATCTAGACTCACTGCTGGCCACTTCAGAACATACCCGCATTGTGTTTTTAACCATGCTGTCATGCCTATCATTAAGAGGAATTGAATTTAGAAAATGTTAATCCCCTCAAGGCAAATATTTCTTATATTTATTTCTGCTAGGAGTCTCAGGCTGAAGATTTGACAGGATTACTATACATGTCAGACAAGAGAAAAGTTCCCAGTTGTAGACCGAGGCTGCTAAATCAGAATAATTAAGAGATGCTGTTGATAAGCACAAGCAAAGGACAAGTGCTGGAAAAACATACTATATAACCTGCAATTTTTAAAAAGATATTTTGGTAAAATAAATGCCAGAACATGGGGTACACTTTTACACCATTTAGTTTTGATCCACCTATTCTGTTATGGCTTTCCTTTCTGTGCATACATTAACCTTCACTTTCTTAGAATATAGTTTTAACAATTATTGTGACCCAAACTGTGGACAATAGCATTTTCACTCCTTTAGTTCTTGTTATCTAACTTATCTGTCATGTAAGAGGATGATTGCACAACTGGGACAATGGCTACTGATCCAAATGCAAATAGGCCCAACACCATAGTATAAGAAACATCCTCATATCACAATGCTTGTGGCACAATGCTTCACTGTCTTCACAGTGTACTGTGGCTTGAATTAAGTGTTTGGGTGTCATCTGATAAACTGTCTACGGCCCCTAGACCCAAAAAGAACAATTTCGATTCACAAACTATAGCACCATTTCCTATATACCTATTCACCACATCTTTTTTTCAACAATGGGATTTTGCGGGGCTTCTTGCTAATTGCTTGGCTTCACATAGTTGTCTTCTAATTGTAACAGTACTCACAGGTAACTTCAGATCTTCTTTGATCTTCCTAGAGCTGATCATTGGCTGAGTCTTTGCAATTTTGGCTATTCTACTATTCATTTGAATGGTAATGTGACGTTAGGTATCCCAAACCCAGAACAAACCCCAAGGTCCTGTCACTGCTCTGTCTGTTACAACCACTACTCGGATGCCCCCAGGTCTTAATTTGAGGGGACCTAGGACAGAGTTCTGAGCAAGCAAAGGAACCTTACATGCAACAGGAATGGAGAATTGGAGCGTGGTCAAGGACAGGATGAGTCAATACCAAATTAGGAATTGCAGTGCAAAATCGAGAGACAGGAGCGTTGTCGAGGTCCCAAGCCAGATTGGTATACCAAAATAGCAGTTAAAAGACAGGATCTGAGACAGTAGTCAAAGTACTGGCAAGGGGCAGGACGGGCAGCAGACAAGGCTTGGTCAGGGCCAGGCATGGTCAAGAACATGTTAGAAACAGTAGAATATTTGAATTTCACTCCCCTGCACAATATTGTCACACGCAGAGGGGAACAAACCCGGAAGTAAGCGTGGGGCGCCTGCCATTCTACACAGAACTCGAAGGAGCGCACACCAGCACAGGAAGAAGAACGTGGAGGACATCCCCGCCTTGGGTGCACGGGCATCCTGTTGCACCCCTGCTAGACCACTATGTATTCTCCTCACGGGTAGTTTTTCATTTTCTTCCACATCTTTCAGGTTTTGATTGCCATTTTAAAGCATTTGAGATCATTTTAGCTGAGCAGCCTATCATTTTCCGAACTTCTTTATATGTAATGAAAGTATGCTGTACTTCTGAACAATGCCTGGAACGACCCATTACTCAGATTTCAAGAGAGAAATGCACTATAACCTACAGAATTCAAAGAGAGAAAAAAATGTAAAATACCAAATGGAATCCCAAATCAAATGTGTCCCAAAATCAACAACCTCTCTCAGGCTATCTTCCACCTTCAACCATACCTGTATTTGGATTCGGAACTATAACCAGTAGTACAACATTTGCTGCCTTCATTCCAAAAATAAGGGTTGTAATTGACACCTGTTTTTTTCACAGAATGAATGACTAATTGAACCACACTACTATTATTTACAATAAGTTATTATTTTGAACAATAATTATATATATATAACAGTAGAACTCCCATTTTACATTTTTTCAGGGGACCAGAAAAAAATGGTGTAAAATCCAAGAAAATGTAAAATCAGGGAAATTTATTATGCATAATATATATGTGGGACCACAAAGCAACAATGTAAAATGAGGGAAAACTTGAGGTTCCACTGTAGATATATAATGAACACCTTTTCTGTATAGTTAATACACAGGCTGCTGCTGGGGACATAATGGGCTTCTTTTCACAAAGTTCAAACAGACTCTTTTGAAACAGCATATTAATAATCCACTTAAGTGCTATGATAGCAAAAATATTAGGTAAAAGGTGTATGTAGATGCATACTGCCCCTTTAACTAATCATTTCATGTGTTTATTTTCAGGAGTTTTGCTTTATATTTTTAAAAGAAATGCTAATTTATGCAAGTGAGTGTAATGAGATTTCAGTGTTGGTATTGTATTTGTTTTGTCTAGTTTACTCCTTTTCTTAGGCCAGTAGTGGAAGATAGCGTTCTCTCTTCATTTCCAACCCTGTTTAAGCTTTAAAAAGTATCAGTATTGAGATTAGTTGCCCCTGCATTGTTTACTCCTCAAATTCAGACAGTAAGCTCTTGTATTGTTCAGACCTGCAGCATCTCTGTTGTTCACACAGTAGAACAGACAGTAGATCCCTATAATGAACACTCCATGCTTTACCAACTGCCCAAGCAGGGAGATGGAGAGCTTTGCATAATGTCACATGTTGCACTTGTATAATTTTTTTGTTTTGATTTTTGCATTGTAAATGATCCAAACCTAGGCTGAATATACATACAGTTGTGTTCAGAATAATAGTAGTCCGACATCACTAACCTGATCAATTGCTGTTTTTGGTAGAAAATATATTTCTAAATGTTAAATAATTTACTATTGGGTGTAGTAGAGTAATAAAAAACAACAACAGACCAAACAGTCATTGCATGCATGCTGCTGATTCTGTGTAATTGAATTATTAATTGAGGCTTGTTCCACATAATATCTTGTTCCAAATAATAGCAGTGTGGAGTTCAATTAGTGAGGTCATACATCCTGTGAAAAAAACAGGTATCAATGACTACCCTTATTAAGGAAGGAATGCAGCTAATAACGTGCATGCTGGTTATAGTGCATTTCTCTATGAAAATCTGAGTAAAATGGGTCATTGCAGACACTGTTCAGAACAATGTACTATGAATAAAAAATTGATTGGAGAGGGGAAAACATATAAAGAAGTGCAGAAAATTATAAGCTGCTCGGTTAAAATGAGATCACATGCTTTAAAATAGCCACTTAAAGACCTGGATGAAAATGGAAACAGCCAATAATCAGCTCCAGTAAGATCAAAGAAGGTCTAACGTTACCTGTGAGTACTGTTACAATTTGAAGATACCTACAGTATCTGAAATAAAGCTATCAGCAAGAAGTCCCACTGTTGCCATCTGCCAACTAGGAAATGCACTTTTCAACAACATAATGACCCCAAGCATACCAGTAGGTCCTTGGTACCATGCGCAATGTTTTGGGAACTTCTGGTATAGTCAAATTTACAAACTTTTCAGAAATAAAATTTGTGTCACTTCGAATAAACTCATAATTAAAAAAAAAAAACTCAATGTTTAAATATTTATGAAAAATTAATAACGACAAGCTGGTGTTGGTCTTATTGGGGCTCATAGGCAAAGTGCAGAGCATCTAATTCAGAAAATGTAGTAAGAGGTTCAATGTGGAGTGGGAAGCCTCTCTCATTTGTATTTGTGGTTGTTCCATGTGTTACAGAATATTTCAAGAAATTCAGAGGAAAAAAACATTTAATTAATTCAGTATCATCTGAACAGGCAAGTCACCCATATATTAATAGAAAAACTAAAATATATACAAAGACTCATTTCAGAAAGTGTATCTTTTACTTACAAATCTTTACATTCAAAAATTCAACATAAACTTTAGGGGCACTTATCTTTCTGCATGTTTTGCATGTGTATATATATATATATATATTTATACATAGATTTTCTTTTTTAAATAACATTTTACAAACTGTATAGATGGTATCTGTGTGGCAGATTCTTTGTCCTGTGAAACCGAGAAAGAAATTGTAGGAAGGACCCACGCTTGTGTGTTTTCTATTACAGGTGTTTGCTACTAAGAAATTAAAGGGCTGAGGTATTTAGCCACACACACAAAAAAGGTTGCAGCTCAGTGTAAAAAATCCAGAAACTCCAAAAAAAAGAGGAAATAAAAACTAGAAAGAAAGAGAAAAAAAAATACTAATCACCCCTTTGGGCTAAAGAGGGTAGACAGAGTAGTCATTTCTACTGTGGCTGTTCATTGTCTGCACCAGATGCTGCATTGAGCAAAGAAATTCCAAGGTGACTGTGTGCATTTAGTACAAATCCAGGCTAGCGTACAGTCCATCGTTGGGTGAAGGGAGGATAAAGTAGGGACAAGAAGGAAGTAAAGCCATGTCCAAGATTATGCAAAATATTGTTGCAGTGCTGTTTTTGCCCTGTAAGAAATAAAAAGTAAATAAAAAAATTTAAAGGGTAGGACTGTATTGACTTAGGTACCAGACTTCAACCTGCTGCAATTGGCGCATGCACAAATAATACTGTTGTACATGTGCATGCATCAATTGCAGAAGAACCAAGTATCCCACCTCAGCTTGCAGCTAAATCTGATGGTCATCTGGCTTATTTTTATATTAAAAATATAGCCACATAAGGGTCCCCTATCTAGTAAATACAGCCCTGGAAACCAATTAACAAATATTTGGAATTTAAATTACCCTTAAACTGGCCATACACAATAAGATCTTCTTATTCCTAGTCTACATGCTGGGCAAAAACAGGCCCTTCTGAAGAGGACAGCATCAATGTGCCAACATGGCTCCCACCCAACAATTTTTAAACCTGCTTGACATTTAGACGTAAATAGTTATATAATAGTATAGTAAAGTAAATGGTAAATAATAGAAATGATTATATGTAGAAAGTTTCTAATTTTAAAGGGGATGCTTAATATTAATATGTTTACGATAATTCACCCTTTAAAGAGGTTGTTCACCTTCCAAACACTTTCATTAAAATTGTTTTCAAATTGTTCATCAATAGCTTTGCCTGTTTTATTTATGGCCGTTACTGAAAATTAAAGTTTCATGTTCCCGTCTCGGGTGTTCCAGTATGGTAGCTCAGTGATCCAAGCACAGATTCTGAATGGTTATAGTTTGCTACATTATTTGATACATTTCTCAGCAGAAATCTGTCAAATATTATGTAAATCACTGCGCTTTGTTTTCCAAGGTCGTCCAAAGTTGCCTCACGAGGATGACTTTGAAAAACGAAGCGCTCCTCCTGCCATCCTGCCAGTGATGCCAGTGATTTAGATTCTAGCCGGCAGGAAGGCTTATCGGGGGGATTAGTCCCCCGAACAAGAGGCGATTTGTCACCGGGCGACAAAATCTCCCCCAAATCTTCTGGTTTGTCTCTGCCTTAAGTCATACTCATTTTTCTCTCTGCTACTACTTTTCTGATGAAACAACTTAAATAAATTTGCTTGATACTCACTTATCACAGAGGTTTGGATCTGTTGACTGACTTAATTTGTGCAGGATGTCAACAATACCTATTTCCCGTAGCTTATCTTGACGTTCTTGGGAACCTTGGAAATCAATATATTAATTAGAGTATACAGCAAGTTGCTCTAGTTTAGTACATTGCTGCAATGAACGGAGTGAGAATCACTCTTACCTTCTTCTTCATTCCACGTGAGGTTTGCAATGCAGAACATGGCTGCTAGTTGAAGCTTTAGGTTGGAATGACCCTGAAATTAAGACAAATGAAGACAAAGTTGAAAGATGCAAGAGATGATTATATCTTCTGAGTAGGCAACAGAAACAGCATTCTGAATATTTATTCTGAAAGATAATGTACAGAAACAGATCAACGGTATTACGGTACACTCAACAAAAGGCCAAACTATTTAGAATTATATCCATTTGGATAACAGCCGAAGATTGTCCCTAGTTTTGTTGTTCTTATTGTCAAAGACGCAATTAACCATGTATACTATTCTTAAAAAGAAATAGGTTTTCTAATAACATAAGAAATTAGATCCTGATGACGGTTCCTTGCGGACCAAAACGCGTCGAAGTCTGAGCCTTTTGTTATGCAATATAATACTTTTCTTCTACAAATGCCGCAAGTGCTTTCATTATTCATAAATATATACATTTATTTATTTTATTACTTTCAACATCTTTTAAAGGTCAGTATAACCAAAATATTATGGCTAAATGACCAAACTAGGTCTCACCAACTCTAGCATAGGGTTTAAACAAAGCTTTATTAATACAAAGCATGCTAAGTGCACTGATGCCTAGACAGCTATGTAAGCATTAAATCAGACAAGGTCTGTAATTGTCCTTATTTTTGCTTTCAAGTTTTTTAATTCAGAAATCTCAGTATTGCAGTACAGTAAGGAGATCTAAAACCATGAGGGAGCTAACTAAATCTTCTTGTAGGATTATAAGCGTTGAAAGTTATCGAAATGGCATTAGTTCAAATGATTTCATACCACATAATACTTGATTTTCTGCAAGATGTCGTCATTCGTCATGATGAGGTCTTTTGCTGTTGTTCCATCGGCTATATTTGCAAGAATGCACAGAGTCTATTGAAGACAGAAAAAACAACCTTACAGGCTCTTCATCAATCGTTTAACACAAACCATAGATTTAAATAATGACACACTTCAATCAAGCCTTCAACCTTTGTAGTACACAAAATAACCCTTAAGCTTGGCAACACTCAGAGATGAAATGCAAAATGCCTTCCCCTTACTTAAAGGAATTGTTCAGTATAAAAGTAAAAACTGGATAAATAGATAGGCTGAGCAAAATAAAAAATATTTTCAATATAGTTAGTTAGGCAAAAATGTAATGTATAAATGCTGGAGTGACTATAAGTCAGACCTAACAGAACAGAATACTACTTCTTGCTTTTCAGCTCTCTTGGTTTACACTGACTGGTTACCCTGGTTACCAGACAGTATCCAATCAGTGACTTGAGGGAGGGCCACATGGATCATAACTGTTGCTTTTGAATCTGAGCTGAATGCTGAGGATCAATTGCAAACTCACTGAACAGTTATGTCCCATTTGGCCCCCCTTCAAGTCGCTGACTTACTCAAATTTAGAGAGCTGAAAAACAGGATGTTGGATTCTGGCTATTATATTAGACATCCACTCACTACAGCCTTTATAGTTTGCATTTTCACCTGACTAACTATATTGGAAACATTTTTTATTTTGCACAGCCTATCTATTTAGCCAGTTTTTAATTTTACCCTGAACTGTTCCTTTAACATTTGGAACACTGCATGTAAAACATATTACACACAGTTATCCTGGTTACTTGTAGAGCTGGGAGTAATGTGTTTTACAATATAAATATTAGACAGCTATAGAGATACATATTTCCAGTGTGGAAGCAAAAGACAGAACTATGTCTGTTAATTGGCTGATATGACCTAACTTTATGGTTTGTTTGCTATGTTTGTGTGCACCGTTGAATTAAAATGGCCATTTTCTATTTATGATTACCCAATGGCACATGCTATCAGAAAATTATATTATTATGAAAATAGTTCTTTTACACGAAGCAGGGTTTTACATATGAGTTGTTTTATGCAATACTTTTTATAGAGACCTACATTGTTTGGGGGGTATAGTTTTCCTTTAAGTTAACACGTGTGAGTAATATGCACATGTCCATACTCAACAAAAGAGAAGGAAGTACTTTAGCTGACTTTTTACACCATTTCTTTTTTTCATAACCATCAAAAATGACAGTTGGGCTCATTTATAAACAGTGGGCAAATTTGCACCTGGGCAGTAACCCATAGCAACAACTCAGTAAACTGCCCATAGGAGGGGAAGGTCCAGTGAATAAGATCAGAAGGAGAAGCTACAGATTTTATTCTTTTATCCTGCCTCCAGAGGTGACCAGCTTTAAGCCCAGATGTCGTTACTGACAGGACGGGCTGAAAAGCAATCTTCTGATTGGTTTCCATGAGTTACTACCCAGGTACAAATTTGCCCAATGTTTATAAATCTGCCCCAGTAACTTCTCTACAAAATACAAGATTGTTAGGAATTCAGATATAATCTTTTTAAGTGCTAAACAACAAATATACAGTGCTTTTTTTAAACTACTACATTTTCACTTATGTTTGTATCCAACACTCCTCCTGGAATTAGTCTATCATTACCGGAACGTTCATACTAATATGGTAACTTGGATACCTTCTACTGATAGTAAGAAGACTGTAACATACCTGCTCCTTGACTTCTATGTTATGCTCCCCTTCAAGGATGAAAGTCACAGCTTGCATGATCTGCTTCCCATGACTGTTCATGATCTGGTCTATATGCTTCCAGAAAAAAATGACACAATAGTGAGAATGTTATAATTATAATCAATAAAATTCAAGACTTTTTCCCCCCAATGTAAGATATGGAAGCTACACTGAAGGGATAATGACATGATACCTTAACAGAGAAAAGAGCCCTTAGCGAAGTTAACCTGAATGCAAAATGTGTATTACGCAGTAATACTGATTAGTTAGTTTCCCCTTATTTAAACAAAACATTTTTTCCTGAAAATTTCGTGTTCAGGAAATGACTCAATAAAATCATGAAAAAATCCAAATAGCACAACAAGAATTTGTCGCAGAAAACTGCAACTTTTTCTCAGATTTCATGCCTGAAAACCTCAAAATCTTTGGATTAATGAACAAAACCCAGTGAAGATCAGGACATCTCCAGGACTTCTCCCATCTACATGGACTCGGCAGGCCTGAGTTGGCAAACTTTTTTATTCAGACTTTGAACACCCTCCTGTTTAATAAAATTTTCTCCACAAAAAAAAAAAAAAAAAAAAAAAAACTCTGTTGTTCCATTTTAAAAGGCCAATGAGAAAAAAAAGATAACCCCCTCAATGTGCATTAACAGTGCAAAAGCTCAAAATAAAGCAAATACAGACTTTGGGGCAAATTTACTATTGGTTGAATTCGAGAGTTAAAAAAACCCTCAAATTCGACCATGTGAATAGCTGGGGAATAAAAATCCTTCGAATATCGAATGATTTGACCTCAATACCATTGGTCGAACGATCAAATAGCAATCAATCGATTCTAACGATTTTAAACATTTGATCTAATTTTTATATTCGATCAAAAATAATTAAACCCAATTCTGTAGCTTTGATCTGGCAAACTAGGCAGTCGAATAAAAATTTAAAGGGGAAGTACTTCGACTGTTGAATAGTCGAATATTCGAATAGATTTTTATTCGAATGGTTCAAATCATTCGATTCGATCGAATTTTCAAAATTCACTGGTCAATGTGTCTTCAAAAACATTCGAAAATTCGAATTCAAATCTTTTTGGAAATTCGAACGAACTTCGAATCCTTCATGTCAATTTAGTAAATCTGCCCCTTAGCGTTGCAAATTGCAATTCCTTAGTGTTGCAAGTGAAATTTCACCTTCACGATGCAAATTTTATAGAGGATGTTGGAGGCCAGTTTTAGACACTCAACCTCAGCTACAGATATTGTGTCCCAAGGCTAATTAAGCTAGCTACATTCTACAGGAAAACACTCAGAAGCCAATTTGGACACAGTCTCACTAATCAGCTGTAACCAAGAGATAAACGATTTTCACATTTAGGCTGAAGGCACACTAGTGTTCCCTTGCTTAATGAATATGAATGAGGTGGAGAGAAGTGGATGTAGAATGCTAGACTGACCTCAGCCTTTAATATTCCTTGAACATCTAAATGTGCTGTAACCACAGTGTTTAACTAAATTCATCAGAAATATACTAATATTGAACAGATCATGATTTGCATATTGTATAATAATAGGGCTTTTATTTCATGTCTACCTTAGGTTTGTATGTGTACAAATGGGTTTTAAAATCTCTGTGCTTTAGTCTGAGACTGTGAAATACGAAGGAGGCTCATGAACTACAGTTACACAAACACAGATTAACACTAATAAATGTTACTGGACACGTTATTCTGTGGTATTGTGCACAAAACATATGTATAATGTAATTCTATTTTCAGCAAATATACCATCCCCTTTATCAATTCAGACATAAAGATAAATGGTAAGCATCTAATTCTAGTGAACATGCATCTTTATTTAACATGGGATTGGATTTACTAAAGCACAGATCACACACAACAAATTCAATTTAAAGCCAGTTGCTATCACTGCTATTTGTATGTAAGACTGCTGAAAACATCATACTAGTCACCCGCAAAACTGAATTTATAGTAAGCCTTCGGACTTTCCTTTTTGTATACAGAAA
This sequence comes from Xenopus borealis, assembly GCA_024363595.1. Lineage (NCBI taxonomy): Eukaryota > Metazoa > Chordata > Amphibia > Anura > Pipidae > Xenopus > Xenopus borealis. The sequence continues at coordinate 73,469,462 of CM044448.1, read as the reverse complement.
GGAAAAATGTATTTTATATTAAATTCGTGAAACGCCAGCGAAAATTCACAAAAAAAACGAGTTGCGCGTCTTTTTTTGACACAACGCAACGAAAACGACGTGCGCCGCAACGCGTCAAAAACGTGCCACGACTCGTTTCGCAAATTTTTAAGCCAATTCGCGAATTTTGCTGGAAATTCGCTAATTTTTCAGCGAAGTGAAACTGGGTAGATTCGCCCATCACTAGTAACAACAACTTAATATTTAGGCCCGTTTCACCTAAAGGTGGCCATACACGGGCAGATAAAGCTGTTGATATTGGCCCATTAGACCAATTCAGCAGCTTATCTGCCCGTGTATGGGGGCTTCTGACGGGCCTTCCCAATCTATAACGATCAGGAAGGTTTCATTTTTTAGGCAACCAACCCGTCGGAGCCCATTGCTCCTCGTTGTAATCCTATCATTCAGCCCTATGGGCGAAAGTTGAAATTACCCCGATATAGCCGTTGTTGGTGGACATCGCCAAACGAGCGTATCTTATAATGTATGGCCAGCTTTTCTGATGCTACTTTTTCTTGCAGTAAATTCTCTTTGGTTGCATTAGGCAATTATATCTTTAACAATAGAATATACTGTGCCCAGAATTCCTAATACAAGTTACTTACTGGTCGTGTTGAAAGTAGATTTCTGAGAAGCCCTAACGTTTTCATTAGTACATTGACATCGGAATCGGAGAGTAGCCGGAACAGCTGTTCTGTGCTTAGTCCTCTAAGTATATCGGACTTAATTTTCTGGTCTGCCTGAAATGCCATGTTCTGTAAAGCAGAAAAATAATATTTAGTCTTTAAACAAATAGATAAATACATGTACTGGTTTTAACACAGAAAATACTCACCATTAAAGCCCAGATGCCATTGACCCGTAGGGCTGGATTCTCACTTAATGTCAAACTACAGAGCAACTCTACAGCTCCAGATTCCAGAATAGGCTGTTGGGTAAAGTGTACATTACTAAACCAGTGATATGAAAACAGGGCTTTGTTTTAAGTCTGATCTAAAATTACAAAGTAAGAGTTGAATTGTGGATTTCCTAATCGAAAATGATTTGTTAAAGGGATGTAAAAGAAAGCTCTTCCACTCCATTGGTAAGATCAACCATCAGAACAGCAGCTAGATCGATTTATAAGGCTACAGTCAGGCGAGGCTGTATCTAAACTTCTATAAAAATGCAGGCATACAACAACCAATCCACTTGCCTCTGCTTGTGCCTCGGTTTGAGCTGACAGACACTTTGTTAGCCAGGGAGCAGAGCGGACATGCTCATATTTTTTTTTACCGAGGATGTGTCTCCACGACATACAGCCCTCAATGGAAGAGGCGTACATGTCTCCTCTTCTTTTAACAAACTACCCTGATGTGATATTCTAAGAAAGCAAAAACTGCATCCACATTTTATAAATACAGTTCCCTAAAACACAAGAGGAGGAAAATGTTTTTGATACTGATTTTCAGGTTTGTGTTGGATGATTTGGTAATTCTTTAAAGGAGACATGTAGGATAAATGAAAAAGCCCTTATTTTGTCGGCAATAAGGTACAATATATGGTGATGGTTTTACTTTTGGCTGTAAATTAAAGTGGACCTGTCACCCTAAGAAATAATTCAAAATTCTTTTCTATTGTGTTAGTTGAGCAAAATAAGCTTTACTTACACTATATTTATTATTTACATTATGATTCATTCGTTCATGGAATTCACAATCATAGTAAGCAGGCAGGTGCCATTTTGAGACTGGACAAAATGGATTGACCCACCTAGAGGCATATGATTGACAGCTGAAACTTTTAAATTTGTTTATAAAAGGTATGATGTTTTAAAGAAAAGAATTTGGGTTTCATGTTTAATCTGCCAAGGACTTGAAATATACAGCTTTTTATGTGTGGGTGACAGGTCTGCTTTAATATTTTTTTCGAAAATGGCCCCTTTATTTGAGCTTCCCATAGATGTTCTCTGGTCCCTGTGTGTATAACTGCACATGTATAACTCAGACCTCAGAAATGACCAAATATGTGACTTCAGTACTGGAAATATACATTTTTAAAAAAAATAATTTTTTTGTATTAAAAATATTTTTTTAAATATGGCCATAAACAGCAATAAAAAATGCACTGTATGTTTGCAAATCCAATCCTAAACATTAAAAATACTGCTGCAGCATCCTTTCCTATATCTCCCACCTGCTTATAATGCATTAAACTATTAGCCCCACATTTACAACTACCAGACTTTACAAGACTGGCTGTGAATTATGATAATGTGATCTTCCACTAAAGAGAAAATAGTATGCATCTGACTGTTCCTAACTAAACCTTGTCAATTGATGTATACTTCATATGAAGGTCTGCACTAACAATTCCCAAAGTATGTCCATCCATTTTCTGGTTTCTGATGTACTACCGTATGCATAGGAGCAGCCACTTTGCTTGACCATTTTCTTTAATTATATTTATACACACACACACACAGAATCCATGCCCTGTACACTTAAACACCTGTGTGTTGTGTTAGAACAACATGGCAGCGTGAAGTATTGGCTAAACTGAGAAGTAACCTCAAAATTATAAAATAAAAGGCAGCAATAATTATAGGCATAAAATAGACACACCTCTTTGCTAGGAGAGAACTCCAAGAGCAGGTTGCATAATGTTGATGAAGCTACTACCAAAATGTCATCAGGGGCATTCTGCAACACCTGGAGGGGCAGAAAGCAATGTGAGTACGTTTTCTTTTTTCTACTTTTTATTAAAAATCTTTATATACAAATGCATATACTCCAATGGATTTATTGACATCATTACTTGTTCTGGTGTAAAGAATTCAACAATTATTTTCTAATTAAATTCTATTATAGAATTATAATTCACTTCTTATAACCACCTCCTCACATGTATCAAGTAATACAGTCAACCGAAAATAATGCTGAAAATTAACGCACACAAAGTTTTACCTTCATTAATGGCTTCCACACAGCATGATCCTGAAAGCTGGTGCGGAGCTGTTGGACTGATCTGGACAAACTGTGTAAACATCTAGAGAGAAATACTGAATTAGGAACTCAGAAGGAAACAGTTATGTGCAGTCTGACAGCTAGTCTAAAGGGTTATATTTATTATGCTATGTAAAATGGAATTCACTGTAAAAATTGCGTAAAAAGGTGTGTCAAATAAATGGTGGGTTTATCAAGGTGTGTTGTTTTTTAAGCCATGTGAATGCCAGATTTGGTTATTTTGCATTGCTTCTGGCAGAAGTCACTCCAAGAAAAAAAATGTGTAAAATGTTATGCCTTTTTTATTGGAATTTAAAGGACTACAATGCTGTCATTATCTTAAAAACATTTAATGAAAACTTCTGCAGAGCTAATATTAGTGAATAGTTTTACAAAGCGGTGTTTTGGTTTGCTGATTTCGGTTTTCTGTCTGGGAAGTATTGTGGGAAAACAATTAGACTATAAACTCATACCTGACTGCAGCTAATCGCACCTTGACACTAGTCTCTGACAAGCCATTCACAATTCGGTCCATCATGTGCTCAGCCTCAATGATCTGGAGAGAGATGTTAATGCAGCATAAATAACATCACGGAGCCCACGACTGCTGCCTGATTGCTGCTTACAACAGTATTAGTGAACACAACTTTTAATGATAAAAGGGTACTAATTAACACAAACAGGCATGTCTGAGTTGCTAACAAAATTACAGTTTTAGGCAGTATCTGGCCTGAATGTATAAGGATACTGGCCAGTTAAATTTAATTTGCAAAGATCGTCTTAATGGTACAAGAGGTCTTGTGTGCCAAAAACAATGTAACAATGTATAAATGGTGAAGGTTTTGAAAAACAAAAATTTAGCTTTGATGAAGTTATAGTCAAGTGGTTAAGACTATCACACCAGCAGTTTTCTCATGTTACCAGTTGAATACACTATAGTGCGTCTAAACCACAGAGGTCTGAAACCCTATCTGAAACCCACTAAATGATTGCAGCATTCTGAGCACATATCTGGTTTAAAGCTGGCCTTATATGAACATATTTGGTTTGGTAGTTTGCCTGATATCGACCATACTGCCTGGCCATCTGAACACATATCCTGTGGGGCTTTGACTGAACATCACAAATGATTTTATTTCTTTTAAAATGCCATCTGCACATGCAATATCTGGGCAGGTCTGCGGCGAATATGGAAGTGATGGACAATCATAAATAATTCCTCATACACATGTATGGCCACACAATAGGCTATGCTAGTCCAGTCTGCAGGCAGCTTCTTGAAATTTTAAAAATAGTATTTAATGAAATCACAATATATATTACATTGTATCATTAGAATGATAACAGAGGATATCCCACACATTAGAGACATCTACAATTACAGAGCAATTAGAATGTAGCCATTTACATGCAAGGGAAAAAAATTATACTATACTGAGCTTAATGAGTTCTAAGGCTTTCTTTCACTTTGGATTTACCTTCTCATAGAAAACTTGTACATGCATGTACAATATTACAATTATTAACCCAACAGAAGGAACAAACTCTAACTTATGATTCATTCAGTCTTGCTTTGAAAACCAAAGCAAGAGCTTGTAAGGACAGTAGAACATCTTTATATGAGGTATGAAATTTCCTACAACATCAAAACATAATCAGAAATTCTAGAACCAGAGGAAAACAAAGGGAACTAGGGAAGGGGGAACAATAAAACAAATGGGATTGTTCATAACAAGAGTGAAAGGTTCCAGAAAATAATATAATGCTTTGACATTTAGTACGGTGTTATATAAACCTTGTTGTGATTTATTGGTGATTAATGTTATCTTATTGAAGAGCTATTTACAATGTTACATTTATACTCCTTTATGAAAAATATGTATAGCATGTTAATGGAATAACTTTATTATCCTGTTATATCTACAAAACATTAACTGGTGATAATGGGAGTTATAGGAAAAGAGCAAAAGTTATACAATCACTCCCAGTGGAGAATCTAGTGTATGTTGCATTCCTGATATACAAGATAATATACATGTATTTCTCTATTTTAAGGGATAGGGACACTTTTTCACTTGGCAGTAATGTGTCACTATGCTTTTACAAAGCTATTGGGTTCAAATATTATGCTTGTGCCGCCCCCCCCACTTCTTTGCAGCTGCACTGCTTGTGTCCTTTGTTGGATTTTGGGGTCGGTCAAAGTCTAAAAAGGCTGAGGACAAGTGTAAAGATTGCCCTAGCCTATCGGGACTTTACGCTTGCCTCCAAGTCCGATGTAAACTCCTTAAACAACCTCAGATTTGCACTCCAGTAAGATGCGTGCAGGAAGACAGGGGGCACAAAACAAATTTGAAATAGGTACCTCAGTAAGGCATAGTGACACTTTCTTGATAAGGGTGGAAAGTGTCACTATACCTTGAAATACAAGTTGACATTGTGGCAATACATGTAACTGGTGTTTAGCAACTTGCCAAAACAATATCTTTTATACAATTTCCATTGTGTGCTTAAATATTGTTTCAGAAATAAAGGAAACATTCAACTGTTTTTAAAGTGTGAATCTTTATTTGGAATGTTAGTGTTAGGGAAAAAAAGTGTACATCGCCAAAGCACACAAAATAAATATCAGTCATAATTATATACAGATAGCAAAAGAACAAGCAGAATGTACAGAATTAATAATGAAACATTTTCCATGGTCCAGGACAAGTTTAGTTTACCTCAATGAATTTTTAAATGCACCAAAGTAGTATATAGCAAAAACATGATCCATACTTATTAGGGTAAGTATAGTGGTCGCAAGGCATGTATGTATATTATATGTGTGGGAAATACTACCCTGCATGCATGTTTATATAGTAGGATATGACCATATTCATTTAAGTAGAATTCACACCACAGCAACAAAAGGGTTATGTTTTCTACGGAGTTTATTATTAATACTGGCCAGAAAAAAAGCAGTGCAAAGGAGTAACTTAACAAAAAAACTATATTTACTCTCTAAGAAGAAAACTGCACTTTCCTTATATTAATAGTCCTTTAACCTATTTGTTGGACTACGGAGCACATGCTGCTTCAATACTGTATATAGTCAAGAGCAGAGGCAGGTGTTTGCAGTTAAGAAACATCAGGATACCAAAAGATAAGAAACTCATCTGTAATACAACATTCATTTGGCCTCTGTCTGAGCAATGCATATCTGTGGGTACAAATATACATTAGTAAAATTCTCAAAATGGGAATTGGTATCTTGCATTTTAGCATAGAAAACAAAATATAAGGGAAGCACGCAGTAAAGCTACCCTTGAATTCCAATAGTCTCCTATGTAGATCTGTGCAGGAAATTTTGTTCACTTCAAAATAAATTAATACATTTTCTGTGGGCAGAGCCCCAACTGAACAAACCAAAATAGCTGCAAGTTTGCCTTTAATTTTTCTTTAATTAATAGCATTTTTATTTCTGAAGTGTGGGTTCACATTCTGGAGTGTGGGTTCACATTCATTTAGCTCAATAGGAGAACAAATGGGCCACAAACTGCTTTTAGAAGATGTGCAAGGATTGGGGCCTAATATTATTGGTGGGGATGAAACACAACTGTCGTGGCTTTTATTCTCCACCAATAAAATTAGGTTTTATGCCTTAAACCTATCTGGTTTTCTCTATAAATAAAGAAGGGATGTTGTGTGCATATTATGTACACCCATTTGCTTATTATATATTTGATAAGGAAAAAATAAATGTTAAGTAATGGGAAGAAAAGTTTATTATAAAAGCACCTGAAACAGGTCCCATTGCCCTGCATGTTAATAACCTGTAGTTTTAATGCAGATGAATGATAAAAAAAACCCTCTCCTTCATGCAAAAACAGGTTATTTATGTCTCCTACCATGGTTGCTTTCCCACAAATTTGCTCCTTGCATATTAAACTTGTGTCGGAATTTATATAATTGTGCTTGGCGCTTTTCAGCCTTTTCTGCCTCCAGTTCGGAATATAGGGCAGATGTATCGACTGATGCAGAGGAACTGGCACTTCTGGATGAGGTGGTAGCTCCAAGGTTCCCGCAGCGCGATGCATTAGTAGACATAGCACTCTTGCGTCTAAAGAATCAGCCACACGCATCACTCAGACTTGGAAAACATTCAGCACAATTGCAGCCAGTTTATGGTAAAATGAGAGTGCAATTGCATTTGTTTTGATGCCGCAGCACTACAACACTTTTATTGTAACTGCATTATGGGAAAAATCATATGATTGTGCTCAAAATGGCACTATACACTCACAGGTGTAAATGACCTATATAGTCTTTACAAACCGTGGCAGACAATGCTTTTCCACCAAACTGAGCCCATGCTCTGGTGGTAGTAAAGATTATGGGAAGAAAATCACATAACAGTGGCTTAGACACAACAATGTACTAGCAAGTTGGGTCAGGAAGCATTTTAGATACTATCGAAGCCCTGCACAACTACCAAGAATAAGATTCATCTTTGCAAAATAAAAGTGTTCCTAAATTGAAAATCCTTAAAATAATGCATTCCAGGCTTTACCAGAATTGCTTCAGTATACCTTAAAAAATACATTTTGATGCTAATATAAGAAGTTTAAAAATGAAATCCGTGCCTCCTTACCAGCCTTCAGTCATTCCCAAACTCTTGTTACTTACCTGTGATGGACTGGTACTATGTTCTAGCTCACCAGTGACATCTTGCTTGGGGGTGGAGCAAACATGATTGCCCTGCCCTTAAGCTCAACAGGACTATGGGAGAAGGCCTAGGATTCTGTAAAAAGTAGTGCCATTTTGTGCAAAGATGGGGTTCCTTCCCTAAATGGTCACAGCTGCCTTTTAAATTTGCAATAACCTTGTGGTCTTCACCTTTAAAGTAACTTTTATTATGTTATAGAACAGCAAATTCTAAGCAACATTTCAATTGGTTTTCATTTTTTTTTTAGTTTTATAGTTATTAGCCTTTTTTTCTGACTCTTTGCAGCTTTCAAATTGGTGTCGTTGACCCATTCTATTATAAAAAACGAATGCTCTTTAAGGCTACAAATGTATTGTTATTGTTACTTTTTTATTACTGATCCTTCTGTTTAGGCCCTCTACTATTCATATTCCAGTCTTTTATTCAAATCAATGCATGGTTGTTAATTTGGACCCTAGTTACCAGATTGCTTGAAATGCGAATCGAAGAGCTGCTGAATAAAAAGCTAAATAAATCAAAAACTGTCAATAATAAAAAATGAAAAACCAATATCATACTAAAAGTTGTCTCAAAGGTGAACAACCCCTTTAAGTAAAATCTATAAAAAGCACAGGAAACGTGAATACAGTATCATACCTCCCAACTGTCGCTTTTTTGGAGGGACAGTCCCTCCTTTGAGAGCTCAAACCGCAGTCCCTCATTTGTACTGGAAAGTCCCTATTTTCTCTGCACTGAACAGCCAGAAAAAGAAACAAAGTTTCTAACTTTATTGGCTTTTGGTAAAGAGCCCAGAACAGCTAACAGATGCAACTAAGATACCTTGTAACAATTTTGAGATAAGAAAATAAGTCATTGTAACAGTTAAGAGAAGGAGAAATATTTTCAGAATTCCACAACCTGCCAAATTTTGTAAAATGAACATGGTAATTAGGGGGTGTGTTGACAAAAATGGGTGTGGTCAAACAATTTAGCCACACTATAAGAAAAAAAAATGTTGTCCCTCTGTTTACTTCAAAAATGTTGGGAGGTATGCAGTATTTTACATGTGAATTCATTATACAGTGGAAAGACACCACTTTTTAATACATGCAGTCATCATACACATCTGGTAGGCAAGGCTAGACGTGGCGTTTTTGCTGCGTTTTTAAGTTGCGTTTTTTAAAAAGCTCTGTCCAGCACAAATATGCAATATGGCAATTCACACAGGGCGTTTGCAAGCTGAAATCTGCCACAGGACGCTAGTATTGGTGTTTTTTAGCAGCAACGCCAATATGTCAAGAAACTACCGAATCAAGACTCTATAGGATCTAGAAGTTTGATACCACACCTTGCATAAATACGCAGCGTATTTTAAATATGGCGTCAACATTTTCAATGAGAACAATAAGAAGTGCATGTTGGGAAAAGAAACCTACGTGCTGAAAAACATTGCGTGTGGTTTCAGTGGCGTATTTATGCTCGACAAAGCATTTATAAAAACGCCGCAAAAACATCACGTATGGCCTTGCCTTTACTGTACCAGCAAAGCTAAAAAGAAAAGTATGAGGCAATAGCTTATTGTATCCATAATTCTTGTATGCATTTTATCACACATGTACACTTAAGTGAGAAGTTCTCTTCTGCTGGCGTGGTTCTGATACAGTATTTCCGCTTCACTCTTCAATTAAGTGAAATTCAGCTTTAAAACATACTAAAAGTATATTTGCTGATTTTACAGATGCCACAACTTTAAATATGTATTCATACGAATATTATCTTATCAAATAAACAGTTCCAAAAGGAAGATCACCTGAGAATTCTATTTTAGTATAATGCAGAGAACGATGACATTTGCAGTTGCTATTTACATATGGTATTTGAGGGATCAATCTTTACAGTTAAGAATATAAATTTGAATATAAAGTTGTCATGTAGCAACCATGAATTTGTGCCAATAATCTTACCACAATAAACTATGAATAAGGGACAAACTGTAAATAAAATAAAACAACAGTAAACCTAATCGAACAGTTAACTCTCCCCAAGTCAGTGACAGCCGGCTTCCAATAGGACACGTCCCTTGCTGCTGATGTAATTGTAACAAACCTGATAATGTGATTGTAACACTAAGGGAAATCTGGTTACCTGTGCTCTGATTTTTTTAAAACAAAATTCGGCCACAATTGAATTATACAATCATATATGCAAGTGCAACAGAAATAATCAGGCATTGTGTTTAGGACATACCACTACCCATAGACCTAGGTGATGCAAAAGCTTATTAAATAACATAAATAAGAAATGAAAGTAAAAATTAAATATACAGAGCTGCACAGTATGTTACATCCGGGCAATTACCCAATACAATATTTTGTGATATGGAAAAGGCATGCTTTATTGTAGGTGTGTTTCCTCGGAACTGTGATGTCACTTCCTATATATATATACACACACACAGTATATACATGCAATGTGCTGCAATATAAACCACTCCTAATTCAAACTACAACCACTGTGAAGTAAATGTGTGTCCATGGCAATAATTAATGCCCTACGTTACAATTTAAACCACTGCTAAATCTCACTCCAACCCCTGTCAAGTGAATGTGTATTGATCGATGGCAGCCCATAGTACTCATGTTCCCACAAAGTGATCATTATAATAAAAAAAGACCTTTTAATCATCATCACACTCCTGTGTTAGTGCCTCGTATATGGATTTACAAGCACCTTAGATGTATTTAGTTATGCTGTGGTTTAGATGGAGTAGACACCCCACCCCCAACATATCGACCCTAGAAGGAGCAGCACTGGCGAATGGGAAGCCTTACTGTAACTATTGGAGTATTTCTCTCAGGTTGGATGAGCTAGGGATATAGATTTATAGCTAAGGAGACAAACACAATGTCAGTCTCAATTTATGACACTAGTGCAACAGTAGATAAGACACTTCAGTACTAGCAGTTGGGACACTATTAGATAATGTTAACATCTATAGTGAGGTATGTTGCAATGCTTTATACTAGTTGAAATTGTGTAAATAATGTTACATTTTATATTACATTGTTGCTTGTTTTTAATTGTTGTTTATATGAAACAGGGACAATAGCAGGGTTGGTTTTTAACATAATAAGGGGGATTTTATAGCAAAAGGTTTTTATGATATGATGGACAACTATATACTCCTATTGGTACTTGTGGATGACACCGATTATAGGACACTATTAAAGCTGTTGTTTCCCGCCAGTCAGCAGTTGTAAGACTTGTTCTTAGATAGGTTGGGACTTTGAGAAAGGCCTCTGATAACATTAGTTATAAGTTGTGTTATCAATAAATTTTTGTTCGATTCTTAAGCCCTGCGAGTATATATATATATATATATATATATATATAACATATATACAAACACACTTATTTCATGGAGAAATTGTGTATTTTTGCATAGCACACGTAATTTTATAAGCTAGACAAGCATTATTATGAGTCTAGAGAAAAACAAGTTAAGGCTGGATAAGGGAGTATAGGACTGGGTAAAAAGGAACTGCCTGTATTAAAGTGGACCCGTCACCCCAAAAAATATTCAAAATCCTATTTTATCACATTAGTAAAGAAAAATGAACATTAATTACACTATATAAATTATTTTAATCTTGTTTCCTGGGAATTCATAATTATAGCAAGCAGGCAGGAGCCATTTTGTGGACACTGTTATTAAGGCAAGCCTTGTATCATCTCAGAATCTTGTTTGTGCACCAGAATGGGGGACCCAATGTCTATCCCCATGTCCTGGCTACACAATTAAAAGGTTAAGAGAACTGGGGGAATGTGTGGGGAGCAGTGGCATCTAGGAAGTGCTGAATAGAAAGTGAAAGTAATTCACTAAGGCATAGAGGAGGGGCAGACAATATTTCATTGACAGCTGAGATTTTTAAATAAGTTTAAAACAGCTATGAATGCTTTAATAAAAAATTTAAATTGAATTTCATGTTTAATTTGAAAAGGACTTTTATTATACAGATTTTTGTGTCTGGGTGACGGGTCCACTTTAAAGGAAAACTATACCCCCAAATGAAAACTTAACAACACATAGTTTATATCAAATTGGCATATTAAAGAATCTCACCAACTGGTATATATATTTCACGAAATATTACACTTTTACATCTCATCCCTTGAACCACCATTTTGTGATGGTCTGTGTGCTGCCTCAGAGATCACCTGACCAGAGATACTACAACTCTAACTGTAACAAGTGTGGAAGCAAAATACACAACTCTTTCTGTTAATTGGCTCATGTGATCTAACAAGTATGATTTGTTTGTGAATCCTAGGATCCCAGGGGCGGCCCTTATTTTTTTTAAGTGGCAATTTTGTATTTATGATTATCCAATGGCACAAACAACTAAACAAGTATATTATTATGAAAATTGTTTATTTACATGAAGCAGAGTTTTAAATGTGAGTAGTTTTATGCAATATATTATTAGAGAGATCTACATTGTGCCGGGGGTATAGTTTTCTTTTAAATTAAGCAAACCGAAGCTGTATAATAATTATGTGAAAGGTAAACATTCTTTAATAAGGGAACAGCAACAACTTTTGCATTATATCTACAATATTCCATTATCAATGGAAAAAAAACATTATTATGCTAGCAAATAAACATGCAAATATAATGTTAATGTGTTCCTCTGGTCACAGAGGATATTCAATGCCATGGACATAAAATTCTAAACAAATTTGACAATTTTAACTGAAATGTGAAATATTATGGCAGCCTAGTTGATCGAAGAGGAAGAATGATAAAATGTGATGTGTATTTAGCGTCACTTAAAAGTCAATAGGCCTGCATAATCACTACCCATAAAACATAATTAACAATAAGGCTTTATTTGCACAAGAAATTAAAAAGTATATTAATATATCATTATACAAAAGAAACACTCCAGACCAGCCCGGAAGCAAACTAATTTGTGCAGTTTATAAGTCATATGATGCATCTTGGCGCAATTCACAAGTACAGAAATACCAGAAATGTCTTCTTAACAATACTGGCCAAATTGTACAAAGCCATACATGACTCAGCACAGTGTTAAAATGTAACTTTAAATGCATTGTAGATTCATCCAGCACTGAATATACAATACATAGTCAACCTATGCGGCACCAGTAGGAAGAACCCACAAAAATGATTTCTACTGTCCAAAGTGGCTCATAAGTTATTCTTTAAGATTATATTGTTAGTGTAACTAAATCCAACTATTTAAAGGTTGATGCAAATGGCACACACAAGCAGATTTCAGGAGGACTTCATAACAAACCCAAGCAATGTATTGCAAATATATGCTGGCTATTATATCTCTACCATTATGGGGCTGGCATGCACTCAAGCATGACAGAATCTGACAATCTGCAATCAGATTCAACACCTAACATTTTAAGAAACTGCATTGCAGTGAAGTTGTGAATGCTCTAGAGAAAAGCAGTGCTATTGGAAGGATACTAGAGGCATCAGAGTAATTTAAGATATTGTAGCTGCAATTAACTGGGACTGGTTAATGCTCGTCATCAGGCCTTAAGAAAAGTGTAATTTTTGGGGATTTTTGCACTCAGGACAGCAGCTGCTTTGGACAGTTTTAGAAATAGAGGCTTTTGATATTCAGATACTGGACTCCTGACTTAAAGACTGGAATTAAACTCATGCATATGGAATGTGCAAGGTTAGCAATAAACACAAAAAATTAATGCAATTTGTTGGACATCCTCTTTACGTCATCCTATGCTACTTTCTAATGGCAAAAAGGCCAAAAGCATGGTACCATTCATTCAATCTTCCATTAACCCTTTGAGTCTCTGCTTTTGGCTTTAAACAAGGCAGTCAGTTTATGGTCTTCCTT
>CM044448.1:73424467-73435002 GCA_024363595.1 Xenopus borealis | reverse complement strand
CCCAATTGGCAATATGAGGCTACTGGCAAATGTTAGTTTAACTACTGTATCTTGCCATAGATAGTGACTTGATTTGGGTTGGTGGAGGGCTGTTTGGGCTTCTTTGTATCTAAAATGCCAGGACCTATGTTGATACTAAGTCTAGACCTGCCCATGCCATTCATTGCTGGGAGCCCTCCGCCCTTGGAGTGCCTATATTAGGAATGATTTTGGTTAGTCCCATGCAATTCAATTAGTGGGAGCACTTCTCCCCTTTAGTGCCTATGTAAGGTTTGTTAATAGGGTAAGTCCCATGCCATACTCCCCTGGATTCCTAGGTGAAATCGAGCAGCCTTACCCTCAGAGCTGCAGCCGCATCCTCTGGCATGCCGGTCCTTCCCGCAGCTCCACTTCCCATAACATCAGCCATTCGAGCTCTAGAGGCGCCATCCCTAGCCGCGTGAACAGATTCTATTGAGGGCGGCTGAAGCCTGGAGATGGGTACCGGGCTCAGAGTGACGTTGTGAGCATTCTCCCCCCAGCGCCACGGGTACACCATGAAGTCACTGAATCCGGGGCTGGTCGGGACGGGGCTCGGCTGAGCAGTACCTGCTGCGTAAGGAGGTCGCCGGTGCTTCAGAGGGGTATGGGCTGAGGAGGGGGATACCGCCTTGATCACGGACACAAGTACTCGGCGGGGAGGCGACGTGTCCTGAGGAGACTGGTGCAGCGGAGAAGAGCAAACCTCAGACATCATTTCTTACTGCCCGTCCGACATCCCCAGGGCAGCGGAATCCCAGCACTTGCCACTTGTACTTCCCCAGGCGGACCCTTCAAGGCCACGGACTGTAGATGAAGAGAAGAGGCGTTGGCGGCCGAACAGTCCTTCACTTTTTTTTCCCGCGTTAGATTTCGTGACTGGAAGACACCAATCACCTTCTCTGCACCAGGCGCGAGTCGCTGCCCTTCGGACTGACTGAAAGCTTAACCAATGAACCGAGAGCAAGAATAAGCACTCTCTCTGCTTTGCGCGATTGATTGGCTAATGTAAACCGCCTTCTTTGACATGAACCCTCCCTTTCAGTTATGGCGTAGCCGTAGGGGTAAGCTACTTCGCTTATTGGCGGAGCTCATGACAGTCACTTTTCTTTGACAGCAAAGTCTTGAATGGACAGTTTAGCTCCGCCCACCCATATCTGCATAGGCTACAAGCCTATGCAATAACCTGACAATCACAGATGACGTCAGCTAGAGTGACATTGACAGCCAGGAAGTGCCGGGGAAACCTTGGGGCAGGTCGCGATCTACCAGGGGAAGTGCGGCGATCGACTGGTAGATCGCGATCGACATCCTGGGCACCCCTGTGTTAGAATGTCCAATGCGCAGCTTGATGAGTGCAAATTTTCTTCCAGTATTTTTTGATAACTTGCATTCATTTTGCAATCAATTCTGACCAAATTTCCTGTGCCTTTGTAGCTCACACATCAAAACATCAGCGACCCACTAACATGTTTCACAGTAGGAATGGTGTACCTCATCATAGGGATTGTTGACTCCTCTCCAAATGTAGCGTTTATGGTTGTGGCCAAAAAGTAAAATTGTGGTCTCATCACTCCAAATGACTTTGTGCCAGAAGGTTTGCGGCTTGTCTCTGTGCTGTTTGGCATATTGTAAGCAGGATACTTTGTGGCATTTGCGTAGCAATGACAACTCGACCATGCAGCCCATCTTTCTTAAAGTGCCTCCTTATTGTGCATCTTGAAACAGCCACACCACATTTTTTCAGTCCTGTATTTCACCTGAAGTTATTTGTGGGCTTTTCTTTGCATCCCGGACAAATTTTATAGCAGTTGTGGCTGAAATTTTAGTTTTATTTTGTTTGGTTTCAACAGAACCCCTAATTTTCCACTTATTTCTTCTGAACATGGCTGATTGTCATTCTCAATTCCTAGTGTTAATTCGCCAGCGTGATGTCAATTTTCAACTTCGCCGATTCACTAACAGTGTCCCTGCCGAAAATTCGCTAGCGAAGTAGATAAACTTGCGCAACTTCGCACCCTTACGCCAGGCGAAGTTGCGCACTGACGAAGGGACGTAACTTCACTATTATGAAAATTTTTGTGAACGTTACCTCTTACACTAGACATTACTTAGCTAGGTCAGACATGGCGAAGTTCAATACAATAGATAGGAGTTTGAAAAAAAAAGTCTTACCTTTTGTTGGGTGATAGTCTTAAAAACAGCGAAATTTTTTTATGGTTACCCTCTTTGCCCCCCTACATTTCCTAACATATGGCAACTCAGCTATACAGTGGGCACATGTTTAGGGCAATAGGACAACTTTATTTTATTTATTAAAGGTTTCCTGGGCTTGTGTAGTGTAATGTAGTGGCTGTAACATACACCTCTATTATACGCTTAAGTTTGCGCCATATGCAAATTAGGCATCACTAGCGTAAATGCGCTTTGCCTGGCGAAGTAACAGTAGCGCTATTTCGCTACCGTTCGCTGCCCTGAACACAAATTCGTATCTTAGTGAATTTGCATAGCGCTTGCGAAAATTCCCCTGGCGAAGTGCGGTGAACACCAGCGAAGCTGTCACTAGCGCATTTCGGCGCTTTAGTGAATTTGCCCAATAGAGTTTCAACTACTTTTTCCAGCAGATCCTTTTGCTTTCCCCATGACTTACAATCCAAAAAACATCAGTGAAGCACTGGATGAAAAATGCAAGGGTTTGTCAGGAGTCCAGAAAGTCATTGACCTTTTATAAACACCCACTGATTACAATCAAACAGATCACAGGTGAAGATGGTTACCTTTAATAGCCATTCTAACCCTTTTGTGTCAAGTTAGATTGTATGTTATCAGGCCAAATCACCAGGGTATGTAAACTTTTGATCAGGGTCATTTGAGTAGTGTTTATGATTTAAAAAGATTAAACACAGTTGTTTGACAATAAATGGCTTCAGCCAACCACTAACCATGAGTGAAAGAAAAGTTGTTGTGTTATTCATATTCTCTGAAAAATAGTTAAGAAATCATAAATTCTGCCAGGGTATGTAAACTTATGAGCACAACTGTATTATATAAATCCGAAAAAAGGATCAGCACTCCAATTTACATTGAATAGTGATTTATTCCATTCACTGTGCATTCCAACCTTTCAGCCCCTGTTGTGATAAAGGCCCCAAACTGAATTAAATGAACCATCAAGGAGAACCGGAACGAGTTGACGTGGGGGAATATATGAAGCTCCAATAAAGTCACTTTTCATTATGCCCATGAGTGCTTCCAGTACTAACTATTTTATTTTATTGGGAAGCACCCAGGATTCATTTGGAATGAGGTAAGTGTCAGTATTTATGATTATATATGTATTCATTCTGCATTATCTGTAGAACCCCAGGTTCCAAGCATTCTAAATCAAGCCTAGACTGCAGGTCTACAGACCACATTCTCTGTCTGCGCTGCTCCTCTTTTCTGCTGCGCGTCAGGCAAAGATAATTTCAGGGCAAAAAGCTAAATCTTGGAGGTAATCATTCCGGGTGCAGGCAGCTCAACAGAAGAGAAGCAGCAGGGTATCTGATTCTCTGCCTGTGGAGTTCCAGGTCCTGTGGCTTTAGCTTATAGTACATTCAGAGAAAATAATGTGGATTCCCAAAACCCTGTAGGTTACACCATTCAAGCTTGCCTTTTATAAGTGACGAATAGGATAAAGCTACAACTGTCATCCAGCAGGATTAGAGTAGCACATGAGGTAAAAGGGAAATTAATGCAGATGCTTTAGTTCTGCAAAAATGTACTTTAAACACGTCAGAGAACTCTCCAAAAAATGGGAAAAGTTCCCAGAAATGCACAAAACAGCTGCATGGACACACACTGCATAAGATCAGAAGATATGTCTGCACTCATGACCTACAGGAAATAAGAGGGAATATAAACCCACAACTGTGTTCTCTATTGCTTATGTCTAAGCATCACTTGCAGAATACAGTTATGGGATATTTTATCCAGAATACTCCGGACCTGGGGTGTTCTGGATAACAGACCTTTCCATAATTTGGATCTAAATACCTTAAGTCTACTAGAAAATCATGTAGACATTAAATAAACCCAATATTCTGGTTTTAATTCCAATAAGGGTTAATTATACCTTACAGTACAAAGTTCTGTTTTATTAATACAAAAAATTGGACAAAACTGAGTCTATGAGAGACAGCCATTGGATATTCTGAGCTTTCTGAATAACATGTTTTTGGATAATGGATCCCATATCTGTACTTAGTAGCATCTTATCTCTCAGCAAATGACAGAAGGTGAAGGCACATGATTGCAATTGCAAACACTGCAGCCTATACTGTACATATATACATGAGGATTTATTCTTTATTCTAAGGTTTTATTTCTGTGCCCAAAGTGCGCTGACAAACAGAAAATATTTTTTAAAATGTACATACCATTTGCAAGGGTCATGGATACCTGGGGATTGTCAAATGCTAGAACTGAAAAGCACTTTAATGCTTGCATACGTACCTAAGATGATGAAAAAATGCCCATGTTACCCAAGCTGTTAATTGTCACACTGAACAATAAAGTTGTAAAAACAAAAGGTACAAAATATTACTAAAAACCTTTTTTACATAATGAACTTACTGTACCAGCCAAGAGGTTCAGCAGCCCTATAACAGTAATGTCCCATGCTTTCAAAGGTGTCCGCAGCAGCTCTCCATCTTTGATCTTGCCATCTTTCTCATGCGAGTGGCACTGCACATGCTCAGTGTGCTCTGGGCAGCTGTTGAGAAGCTAAGCTTAGGGGGGTTGTTGAAAATTATCAAAAAAAAATAGCAGAGACATGCTACAGGGCTGATTATTAATGGTTTCTGTTGCATTCTGGTTTCTATGCTGGCATGTAACATGAATGGATTACGTAATTAGACTTCCATTGTGAATTTAACATTGAAGATTTACTGTATACCGTAAGGCTGTGTCTAAACTAAGATACCCGAGAGCAGTCCAGAGCATGTGCTGTGTTTCAACATAAAGTGCATGGGGATCTACTGGGTGCATCTTGAGAGGAACTGGTATTCACCACTTAAGAGCTGTGTGGCTTTGGGCTGGTACAGAAGCCAAAAACATAAGGTAACTTGGCAAGTTACAATTTCAAGTGCAAATATTTCAAAACCTCCCAGAGTCATTAAATGTGATCTGCATTTTGTTACATGCTGCTGGATAACATTCTGCCTGGTGAGCTTCTTAACCCTTTCTCCAGAGCTGTGCCATGTTAAGAATTAGCTACGCTCACCTTTGCTAGCCACAATTAAAGAAACTACAAGGTAACGGCTTGTCAGCAGTTTTGCACATCCTTAGCATCTAGCACATTGTAATCCAATGATGACTTACACCATATTGTCAAATTTAAAACTTGCAGGAGCGGAGGACAAGCTCTTATTGCACATGACCTCTGATTATGGGAAATTACATATACTAAGTTTCAGGGCGCAGCTGAAGGGGAAAAAAAGGGAAGCACAAATGACAGGAAACCAACTGAAATTTTTAGTGTATGTCAAATTAAATAGTCCCCCACTGCTTGGCTCTAAAAAACATGATTTTTTCTAAACACTGATAATTTTACTTAGAGGTAAGACATCTACTTACTTTAACGTCTGGAAATCATTACATAGTTACACTGTAATGTAGGTTGAAAAGACAGACATGCCCTTCAAGTTCAACCTTTTATAGTTATATAAAACCTGCTTCAAATATGGAAAAATATTTTCTAGAGGTCAAAATCAGTGCTTTAACCATTCTAGCAATTTCTACCATAATTAAATTTTTTAGCACATTGTATGGTTAAAACCACAGCCACAGAGTGTGCCAAAAAGCCTTCAAATCAGAAATAAGAAAAAGGGTATTATCTTACTTTGTAGGAAACCGATGTTAACAAATGAGCAATATTCTGGACCACACCATGATTAAACAATATTGTCTGATGGTCTGGACCCTGGAATAAATAAAAAGCACATCAGCTTGTACTGTATTAAGCAATTCCTGTTTTCCCTGCTACATGTCACATGGAAACTTCCCCAGAATGCGGATAAGAGGAAATGATGCTTATCCAACTTGCATGGATGTTGCATGATGCCTACTCTGTTTGCAAAAGGTGCAGAATGCTTTGTGAAACAAGGTAGACTACAATGGTGCCAAAGGGTGAAGCAAAGATAAGTGGAAAGCTTGGGAAACTTGTACATTTCTTCAACTTTAACTAAATGTTTTTTTTAAATTTCCCAACAGGTCCAATGAGCAATGTACCCTCTAAGCTCTGTGCTTGTGCATGAATTTTGAGGCCAGCACACACAACCAATTGTAGTACACACAGATAATTTTGAGTGAAGGCACAAAATATTTTATTTATTTTGACCTGAGCATAAAAGTTTAGAATTTGGACACAAAAGCATATTTTCTTTTTCTTCTTAATTTCCTAAGAAGGAATTAGAGGCAACATTGACATAGAGTATGAAATGCTCTATACATTGACATAGGTTTTGTTTATTTTAGTGGGACATAGAAGTATACCTTACCTTACAGCAGTGAGCAAAAATCTGACATATATACTCCTGGGCATATATTGACCTGCTAAGCAACAGCATAAGATGTGGAATAACCGATGCATCCTGAAGAGAAAGGGAGAATATAGATTGACATAATTACAATTTTTCAATTCACAAATTTTTCTTTAATAATACTGTACAATATAGAAAATTATGCAGCATAAAAAGCATATTCAGCCTTTTGAAGTAAAAAAATACAAGTGAACACCTTCTTTTAAATATTTTTACTATTTAGCCAAATTTCCATTTAAACCAAGCAGTGAGTCTCAAGCAGATGGTACACTTCCTGAATAGGTCTGCTGTGCCAATCAAGCGGTACCTCAATCATAGTAGCAAAGATTAGCGTCAAGTGTTTCTTCAACCCTTCATTGAGCATTCATGCAGATTACTGAAAGCTTGAGCACTATTGGCTAACGCTGGGCATTAGCAATTGCATGAGTATTAGGGAAGGGTGATTTTTTTTTTTCACCTTGTTTTGCCATGAAAATGACGCCCATAGACCAGAATGGCAACAAGCATCAAAAAACATTTGCTGCACGTCAAAAGAATTTCGAGGCCCATAGACTTTAATGGGCGTCTGTGACATTTTTGCAGAGACTAAACGTTTCAAATTCACCCATCTCTAATTGGGTATTTTATAAGCAGAGCAACTCTTTGTGTTAAAGACATTCCCTCAACATTAATTCTCTGTAGCACTTTACTTTGGATTGGATAAGAAAATAGCAAAAATTACATCAAATATCAAAATACAGACTACATACAAATATCAACCAATACAGGAGGTAAAACGTGCCCTGCTTAACAGAGTTTACAATCTAAAAAGAGAAGAAGTTACAAGACTTAGGGGCAAATTTACTATTATTACCCAAAAAAATTAGATTTTTCTCGATATTCGATTAGCATTTGATTTTCGAATGCTGATCAAATAGTTTTAGGCCTCCCTGTTATTCGATCTTCGATCATTCAATGATCGAATAACGATCATTTAAATTAAATATTCGATCATTCGAATAATTCGTACGATTTGAACGATAGAAGACTTTGATCGTACGAATCCTATTCCATCAGGACTTAACCTCAGAAGCCTATGGGAGGGCTCCCATAGGTTTCTATTACAATTCATTATGTCCAATCTGGCGAAGTAGGCAATCAAATAATTACAACATTTTAAATCGAATGATTGAATATTCGATCGTTCGCTATTTGATGATCGAATAAGCCTAATTTGCATATTCGACCAATCGAATTATTCCTACGATCGGAATTCGATCGAACTTCGATCTATTCATGTGAATTTAGTAAATCGGCCCCATAAGGTTTAATATAATAATGACCATGCAAGTGAGCAAAAAAAAGTGCTGCTGTACAAAGAGCTATTACTTACAGTGTATAAAAGTTCCACTGGAGTCACTGAACTGGTGAAAACTGTACGGAGACATCGAAGACAGGCTTCAATAAATTGTAGGTCTGAAGACAGCAGACCTAAATAAGAAGAACAAAATCCGTATAATAGAAAGGAGGAAAATATAGATATTTATATATTTAATGACTATGTAACATGGTAAACTGCTGTACTGATTCAAATATACCTTGCAGCAGTGCTGGGATAATGTGACAATCCAGCAGGGATTTAACATTGTTTTCTGTGCCCATGGACAGGCTGCCTAGAACCACTGCACATTCAGTCTTCAACTCTGTGCTTGAAGTCTCTTGCTGAAGCAAATACAATAATCTGTCAAAATAAATGCTACTGTTAAACTGGATAGTTCCCAAAATGTGATATATGAAAGTATCGGATTCATTATATGTAAACCTATAACCCAAAAAAAACAAAAAAGAACTCTGAATTACAAAGGTTATTTAAAGAAAAAAATTTTTTATTTATTCCCATTGTGGATAATATAGGCTTTACAAGTACATATAAACCATATTTAATTATATATATCACCTTCTTATTTCACCAATTTTTTTTCTATCACCATGTACAATGTCCTAGAATCTTATATGCTAGAACACTCCTACCCTACATGAATAGAAAAACTATCAGCATGGCAATTTCTCTATGGTTTTAGTAAAACAACAAACAAAAGATTACCTTGTTTGTTGCTTTACTCCTGTTCACACACCAAGACGTTTATATTTGTTTAGCATTGTATTGTATTGTATTGTCTACAGTCACTTTCTTAATAGCAGCATTATTTTCCCTCAAACATTATGTTAGTTTGTTTCAAAAGTTATTTAAGTTTTGTATCCTGTAGTTAGGTGGAGTACAGAAGGTGTTGGCTTGTATGTGACCCATGCATTTATACACCTCCTGCAGAACAGCTGCTGTTTCAGTTTGCAGTACAGTATATGACTTAGCATACCTTGGCACAGCACCCAAAACAATAAGGTTTGCTTTCTGTTTATTGTTTCCAATCACTGCATTCTTCATATCTCTGAAAAAAATTATATTTAAAAAGGGATCTTAAAAAAATAAAGTTAGATGCAATCCTTGATATACATGGAAAAGGGGATTATTTTAAAAACTGCATAATTGACACACACAGTATAGTGTTTTATACTATGGTATCATTCCTAAGATACACACTACTAAAACATTAATGCATGGTCAAGTTCACAGTCAAATACTAGAAGATAATGAGTGTATTTTTTGCCTGTTTGGCCACCTATGGCCACCCAGAGGCCTCAGCATTCACCAATGGGGCTGCCATGCAGCAGGACTGACACCTGAAAATTTTTATATAAAATGTAAGAAATATATGGTTTTTATGGGGTCTTTGTGATGTTAGGGGGTGTCTTACTGCATATCATACACAATTTTCATTTTAGAGACCCTTTATGCCACATACCGTGGAAAATCCATGCATATTGAGCATCATATCACAAAAGGTGTTTATATTAAGGGTGCTCTATCTTTGTATTTAACAAATTAAATTTTCAGACTAGTTTGAAGTAGAAAGACATCTTTACCCAGTCTGAATTCAGCAGAATGTGTACTTTCCAAAAATATATGCTTTTCAGGGGTCAGAATACTATCTTTCAGCTTTTACCACACATGAAAAGGCGCTGTGTTTTTCAATCAGTTAAAATGTAAGAAATTAAATTAGTATGCACAAGGAAAAATTTGGGGTCTATTGAACAGTTCAGTGGACCCCTGATATTTATAATTTTTTGGTATGTAATGATATGTTGGAGATAAAATTATTAATTTCTGAAAATTGCCTGAAAGCTTCAGCTTTGCAAATATTATGATTCTGCAAGGCTTTGCGGTTTAGTTGTAGTAAAATGACCAGGTTACACATTTTTTATTATTATTCATTCAAGACAATGAATATATAGATTTCTGGGAAGTGCTTACTATTTCATGACATACTTAACCTCACATTAAATGCAATAAATGTGTTATTTTTCAGTAGCTGGAAAGACATAAAGATAGATCCTATGGGGTATTTCATTTCAGGGGCCCCTACATGCCGCATGATAAAGTCAACCTATGCACAATGGGCATCAAACTGTTCAGCAGACCCATGGCATTCATATTTAGGATGTTCTATCTCTGTAACTAATGTTACTTGGCAAATATATCTGGTTCATGGACTGACAAGAGAGAAAATCATCTGGATTTATTTGGCAGACCAGAGAAACTGCAATACAACATCAAAGAACACAAAACATAAGAAGTTATGATCCTTCCCAGAAAAATGGTTGAGCACATTCTATTTTGCAGAATACTACCAGGCTGATAAGTTGAGGTCCTTACAGATACGTAGTTGCACCAAGCAAGGGAGAAATGGATATGTGCATACAGTTGTGCTCATAAGTTTACATACCCTGGCAGAATTTATCATTTCTTAACCATTTTTCAGAGACTATGAACGATAACACAAAAACTTTCTTTTCACATGGTTAGTGATTGGCTGAAGCCAATTATTGTCAAACAACTGT
>CM044448.1:73371413-73384356 GCA_024363595.1 Xenopus borealis | reverse complement strand
TTTTTTTATTGCATAATTCATAATTGCCCCTTTAAGAACTTATACTGGTTATCATAATATGAGCTTCTGAGTTAACTGCTGTGTTACAAGCGTTTCGTGGGTACAACCTCATTGAAAAGAATGAGGTGGGTCACAAACGCCCGTGTGTAAGGGCCCTTAAGGGTTTCCAGGGCCTTCTCTGCTCAGCTACACTAAGTCTGAAGCGAAACAGTAACAAATTCGTGAAACACCCCCGGCGTCTCGTTTTGGACACGGGTGTCCTTTTAAATTCGCCTCCAGTCCAGTTCCCGGGGTCCATCTTCAAAAGTAACATCTTCTTCCGTCGGCATATGCGCAGTAGGACGCGGGAGGGGTTTAATTCTCCTTTAATGATTTTGCAAACACATTCCTCCATTTTGATTGTAATTCCTCAATGGCTCTATGGTTCTGAATTTACCCTATAGGGTATCAATAGAAAAAAATTTTTTAGCTACCGCCATCTTAACGCTCCCATTGGTGTAGCCACATATATAAAACATACCATAGTTAAAAAGAGAAAAAGTTAAAACAACATAGCATTTGTGCAACCAGCATGGGGCTCACAGCTGAATACAGAAGGGCCACCTATTGGGCAGGACTGTGCTAATTAGTGGTAGCATTTTCTAATCTTACTCGTACAGGTTACAGTTTCAACTCTCAACACTGAATTCTGAGACTGATCTGAACTTTAGCAGGATTTAAATAATACAAAACAGCTGCTACTTTGTTGTAAGTGTTAATGATGTGTCTGTCCCCAAGCGCAGCTGTTGTTGTTGCCTAAGGATATTAGAACTATAGCCATGGTTGGGTAATCAGCTTGAAAAAGGAACTAAAATGTCCTGAAAGCTTGCTATGATTTTATTAGTTAGCCAATAAAGGAAAGGGGCTGGGCAATGATGTAGGACTATGTGTTGAGTTGCTATGGTGTAGAAGGGGCAATGCTGAGATGTAGACATGCCAGATAGGGTGAGTAGGCAGGCTCAGAGAACTCTCACAGGTTACCACTGGTGATTACAAATTTATTTTATAATTACATTTCCCATAAATTTATATTACCGGCTCCACGCCTGGCTGGTATTTTACATGCCACTCTAGGCCAGTGAACCCCAACCAGTAGCTCGTGAGCAACATGTTGCTCACCAACTCCTTGGATGTTGCTCCCAGTGACCTCAAAACAGGTGTTTCTTTTTGAATTACTGGCTTAGAGGCAAGTTTTGGTTGTATAATTACCAGGTGTACTGCCAAACAGAACCTCAATGTAGGTTGTCAATCCACATAGGGGCTACCAAATGGCCAATCACAGCACTTATTTGGCCTTCAAAAACCTTTTTCATACTTGTGTTGCTCTCCAACTCCTTTTACTCCTGAATATTGCTCACATGGTCCAAAGGTTGGGGATCCCTGCTCTAGGCTAATACCTTTTAGTATGCTTATTGTGGCTGCTGTAAGTCAGTGCTTGTACATACTGTACTTTAGCTAGCCATAAATTATAAGATACACTCATTTGGTGAGGTCACTAAACAAGCAGATCTTTCACTTATTAAGGTGAGCAATATTGGACTGATTCAATCGTTTCACCTTGTGCCAATGATTGGATCTTAATTGCCATTATACAGGCCATAGGATAGAGGACTTCCTCAACACACAGCATCTTGATGGACTGAGTCACAAGCTTTTATCAGCCCATGTACGACCACCTTTAGCCAATGCCAAAACTATGTTTACTGCTGTATAGTGTATATACAGTATACAGCTATATAGTGTAATCTGTATAATGCTGTAATTATTGGTGGAACAACTAGATACAGGCCTGTCTCCCTAGTAGCACCCTACTTAAAAGGCCTATGGTACGGACAGTGGGTGGGATAAAAGGGGGAGCAAAAACTAAACTAATTACACAACTGAATTTGTATTAAAAATCAGTTGTAAAGGTGCACAATAGCTATGGGCTTCGAAGGGTAAGGTACACAAACACTGCTTATGGCTCTCAGTATTAGAACAGTGATCCTTTAGTAGAAGGAGTTAGGGAAATTATACTATTTGGTATGAGATATTTAAAGCACAATGTCAAAACACTAGGAGTTGCTGCTGTTGCTGTGAGGTCTTCCCAGCACTTTGCAAAGCAGCAGCATAACTTCCTTCTATCCAAACAGAATTCCTTTGTATTACATCATACTTCCCAACATTTTGGAAATAAAAAGAGGGACAAAATTATTTTTGACCACACCAATTTTTGTGGCCACACCCTCTAATTACCATGTTCATTTTACAAAATCTCTGTGCTTTTTAAATTTTTTTAGTTATTACAGCTTTGCTAATGAAGGTGAATTGCCCTTTAAGCTGTGAGTCTAACTTCTCCCAAGGGACCTGTTATCTTATCTTGATACAATTAATAATTTGATTATCTAGAAAATGTTACCAAAATATCTTATCTTCTGCTGTGGCTGTTCTGGGCTGGGGGTTGAGCTATCAAAAGAGGGACTGTCCCTCTAAAAACGGGACAGTCGGGAGGTAAATAATATATTACATTTTGCATTTCAACTAGCGGAATCTCATTTCCAGTAGCGCAGCATCTTTACCTCTTTGAGAGTAAATAATAATCATGATACTGTGCTATGTAAAGGATTGTACAAGCTTAACAAGCTTATTCCCAGTAAGAGACTTTATGGTGTTCTGGTCATTACTCTCATGGGAAACCTTAATGGACTAACTAGAGTGGCAGAGGTTAAAACACATGAAATAGTTCCATCTGCTAATGAAATTTAGTCAGTTGTCATCCTGTATCACTGAGGAATGGGGAACAGCTGAGTGTTTGGGCAGGTGGGATTCTTCCTCTTCAGAATTTGTTTCTTGGATGCTGCCCAAATAATTGACACTTCTCTCTTTCCCCCTCTCCATGTCGCTAAAATCACTATGCAATTGTGCATTATATTTAATAGATTAGATTTAAAGGGGTTAACATTTAGTATGATGTAGAGAGTGATATTCTGTATCAATTTAGACATTATTTCTATTTTATATTATTTATGGTTCTTGAGTTACGCAGCTTTTAATTCAACAGCTCTCCGGTTTGCAATTTCAGCAATCTGGTTGTTAGGAACCGAATTACCCTAGCAACCATTCACTGATTTGATTAAAAGACTGGAATATGAAAAGGAGAGGTCTTGAATAGAGAGGTGAGTAATAGTAGCAGTAGTAAAAGTAGCAATAACAATAAATGTGTAGTCTTACAGAACATTTATTTTTAGAGTCAGGGAAAATTGTAAAGATTCCGAAGAAAAAATGTGAATAATTAAAAAACGGATAAAAAAATTAATAATGAAGACAAATTCATAAATTGCTTAGAATTTGCCTTTCTATAACATACTAAAGGCTAACTTAAAGTGAAACTATCATGGGAAAACATGTTTTTTTTAAACACATTTCTGATTTAGATTTCTGCACTGAAATCCATTTCTCAAAAGAGCAAACAGATTTTTTTTATATTCAGTTTTGAAATCTGACATGGGGCTAGCCATTTTGTCAATTTCCCAGCTGCCCCTGGTCATGTGACTTGTGCCATCACTTAGGGAGGGAACTGCTTTTTTTTTCTTCTTCTCAATGTAACTGAATGTAATGCAGTGGGACATGGGTTTTACTATTGAGTGCTGTTCTAAGATCTATCAGGCAGCTGTTATCTTGTGTTAGGGAGCTGTTATCTGGTTACCTTCCCATTGTTCTTTTGTTAGGCTGCTGGGTGGGGGAAAGGGAGGGGGTGATATCACTCCAACTTGCAGTACAGCAGTAAAGAGTGATTGAAGTTTATCAGAGCACAAGTCACATGACTTGGGGCAGCTGGGAAATGAACAATATGTCTAGCCCCATGTCAGATTTCAAAATGAAATATAAAAAAAATCTGTTTGCTCTTTTGAGAAATGGATTTCAGTGCAGAATTCTTCTGCAACAGCACGATTAACTGATGCATTTTGAAGAAAAACATTCCCCATGACAGGATCCCTTTAAAGATGAATCACACTATAAGAAAGAGAAAATGCGGTGAAAACATCTCTAAACAAAATCCATACATACAGTTATGGAATCCTTTATTCTGAAACCCGTTATCCAGAAAGTTCTGAATTACAGAAAGGCCTTCTCCCATAGATTCCATTTTA
The DNA here is from genome assembly GCA_024363595.1 of Xenopus borealis. Classification (NCBI taxonomy): domain Eukaryota; kingdom Metazoa; phylum Chordata; class Amphibia; order Anura; family Pipidae; genus Xenopus; species Xenopus borealis. Next base: position 73,380,187 of record CM044448.1, on the reverse strand, counting down.
TCCAAATAATAATAATAAAAAAAATGATTTGCTTTTTCTCTGTAATAATAAAATAGCAGCTTGTACTTGAGCCCAACTAAGATATAATTAGTCTTTACTTAACTTCACTAAGTTCGGGATATACGTAACATTGACCTCCCAGCCTTAGCTCAGTCGTTCAGGTCCAGTCTCATTTCCTTTAAGGAGATGTCTGATCCTGATACTCTGGTAAGTGAGTATAATCACACTCTATCCTCAACTATTGACTCATTGGCCCCTTTACAGGCTAAGCGTACACATGCTCAGAACCCACGATCCTGGCTGAATTCACAAACCAGATTCTAACGCTCCTGTATGCAAGCAGGCTTTATCCACTATACATTTCTACTCTCATGCCTCAATTCTGCCTTGTAGAAGACAAGCTTTTGTCTCCTTGACACTGTGTAATTATATTTTATATTTATGTGAAATATATTTTTAATAATACACTTATTGTTACTTATTAATGCAGTAACCCTTGTTTGTTACTACTTATTTATTGTTACTGTACAGTGCTTTGCCCTCAAGGAGCACTATACGTGGAGCAGATCCTCCACGAACCAGTGAGGAAAAAGTTACCATCTAGACTCTATCAGGCCATTACAGATACAACCCCCTCCTCCCTTTGCTAGGGCTCAACGATGCTGGCAAAACCTAATTCCAAAACTGAGGAGCAGTGGAGTGAGGCTGCTGAGAATATCTATATAGACTTAATTTCTCTGTGTGACAAACTTATCCAATTTAAATTCACGCATCAGCTGTACATTAGCCATGAAAGGCTCCAAAGAATGAATCGACAGTCAGAACCTAAATGCCCAAGATGCCAGGCACCAGGGGCATCCTTTCTACATTTGGCATGACAATGCCCCCCAGTACAGCATTTCTGGGGGGAAGTCATGAGCTACTTAGCAGACAACCTGGCACTCCCTAACGTGTGCAGCCCAGAAACGTGTCTACTGGGCCTGGTGGAGGACTTAGTACCTTTAAATAGAGCTAAAGCACTTATGTGGGCAACCCTGTTCTATGGGAAAAAAATGGTTATAATGAAATGGATGAGTACAGACTCCCCAACAATTACTCAGTGGGTAAATCTAATCAACAATGTGCTTCCCTCAATTAAGCTCACTTGGCCCGGGGGTGTCCAGACAAGTTTGATAGGAAATGGGGTCCTTGGCTCGATGTCAATTTGATAGAGCTCCCTGAGCAAAGCTGTGTTTAATTGACAAAGTGTCTACCATGAGAGGGAGGGAAGATGATATATGCTACCACTTGCTTGTAAACTCTTATACAAACCTGCCAAATTGGTTATCCATCTGGTTATATATGCCCTTGGATGTGTCGCTGGAGACACCACATGTCAAAGCAACTTGTAACTGTAAACATGGTGTTTTGTCTTGTTTACTGTACCTTTGTTTTTCACATGTTTCCTTATGCCCTTTAAAACCAAAAATAAATGAAATGTAAGTGTAAGCAACCTTACTTATATGCTTCTTTCAAAAAAAAAACTCAAAGAAGCATTCACATCATTATCTTGTAAAAAGGCATGAAAAATATTGAACAGAGAATAAACTAATATTTAGGACCAGTTCGTATTAGCCATTCCTTTAGATTTGTTGTGTTCAGCACTTAATGAAAACATACAAAGCTTCTTTTAATAAAACTTTATTACTCTGAGTACAGAAAGAAAATAAATTAACTGCTCCACTATCAGAAGGGCCAGTTACTGGAACCTCTGGTAGTGTAGAATTACAGTGCGCTTGAGAAACTGGCCCGAAGCCTTTGGCAGGTTAAATAAAAAGACTTTGTAGCCACCAAATTAGCAAAGGTGTTTATTGACATGTCTTTTTTTTACAGGGCTCCATGGTATGGTACACAGATCTGCCTAGAAGATTTTGCCACCAACTTTGTCGGGGGGTTGAATCGTCCTGTTTGATCCATTTTGTTTTTAATATTGGTAGGGTTTGTGAAAGTAATTGTCAAAATTCCAGTGCTGAAAAATTTAAAAAAAAAAAGTGGTGGATGTATTGTACAGTTCAGTTCCATATTGTTGGTTGTAACCAGTTACTGGTCTTTGTACAGTTCCGATGCCCCCGGTGTTCTGAGACATTCTGCTGACAGTTCTAGGGAAGGAAGGAGAGAAGAAATCAATATCAATTGGAGAAGACACAGCACATGTCATTTAGGAAAGCAGGTGCTGGAGGAAATGGGAAAAACTATATTTAGTGCATAAGACAGTGTAACATAGGGGGCAAGAACTTCAACAAGCTGGCCTCTATATTTAATCACACAAATAAGAACTGTATAAATGTAAGTCTAGGTTTCTTTTTGTGTCTTTCTTTATTCACTCGTTATAATATAAAAGATAAAGACAAGTAGCCTAAGTAGTTAGATTGTTACAGCTTATGGGCAAACACCCCAAGCATTATGCATACACTTGATGCTCTATCACTAGAGTACAAACTAACTTAAAGTCCCATTCTTATTAATAATGGCTTGTGTGCTTTCACTTAATACTAAACTACCCAATCTTATATCCATATACACACACATTCATTGTACAGTCACTTTGAATACACATTAATAATTGCTTAATGCTAAATTATTGAGCTACTCTGTGTAAAAATAGCTCAGGGAGTTTTGTTCACATTGAAGAAAGGCACTTACCTTGAGAAATCCACTTAGACGGACATGATGTGTTTCACAAAAGCTATGGATAAAAGTAGGATGGAAAAATTATAAAACATACATTCAATGAGCAACTCGAACCACAACAAAAGTATAATAATTCTGCTTCTGTTGGAAAGCTGTGCGGTAACGTTCTAGACTTCAAACTCAACTCTTGTGAATCCCCAACATACTCAGCTAGATGTTCAAAAGCTACTGGAGAGCTGTAGGCTGCAGATGCCTGTTGTATAGTATGGCAAATATGATCATTAGTTCTGCTATACTGGTAGCTCTTAATAAAAACAAAGATATTTATCGCACATGTAAAAAAATCCCCAGTAAGGCAAGTCAAAGAGTTGTGGGGCTCAGCATAAGTAGTACCATAGGGGTTAATACTATGGAAACAGGAACACTAGGTGAAAAGGCTCCCCCTTTATTTCTAAAGTTGCAGGAAATGAACAGCTACCTTCATAGTTGATTGAGCCATTGGAGTCTTCCTGACCAGTCAGGAGAGCTTCTACTTCCTCCTCCCTCATCTTCTCACCTGTTTGGTTAAATGCATTATATTAGTTATTGTTTTTTTTAAGGAACTTGGAAGATGCAGGCAGAACCAGAGTCTTTACCCAGAGTGGCCAGTACGTGACGAAGCTCAGCACCCATAACAGTGCCGTTGCCTTCCTTGTCAAAGACACGGAGACCCTCAACGAAGTCTTCAAATGAGCCCTGGTCCTTGTTGTTGGCAGTGGCCTGCAACATGGGCAGGAACTGGTCAAACTCAATCCTCTTGGCATTCATCTCTACATGAAAGAATAAAAGATATAAATTGAAACTATAGACACTACAGAAAACATAAAGAACATGAGAAACCTATTCTACAATTAAGGCAGTTGGGGCTGACATGAAATACTTTATTGCTATTCTTATCTGTAAAGCATAGCATAGTGAACAGGTTCAATATTCTGTAGAACAATTAAAAGTGTTTACAGGGGCTTTATCTTTGAACACTTCTAGAGTCAAAAGTTCCCAGTATGGAGCAGCTAGTACACTACGATACCAGGACAATTGTGTCTATGGAAGATGGCCTTTCTGTAATTCTAAGCTTTTTGGATAATGATTTTTTGGCTAATGGATCCCATACCGGTATCTATTATCGATATTTCTGAAAATATTTGGTCTAGCTACACTTTTTATTCAGATTATTTCTAAAATCATAAAATGTATTAAGATTTTAATAACTTTTTTTTAGACCTAAGTATCCAAGCCCCTCTTCTCACCCTCAGCACTGGGGTTGCCCAGGATCTTCTTGACCTCAGCATTTGTGGGGTTCTGTCCCAGAGCTCTCATCACATCAGCAACCTGGTTGAGGGCGATTTTGCTGTCTCCTGTCCTGTCAAAGAGCATGAAAGCCTCTTTGAAGTCTGTAGAAAAGGGGACAAAAAGACAGGACATTAGTTAAGTGGAACTTTGCCTGATTGGGGCAGCAACTGGATTATCTGCTTTTTTGACTACAGTTGAATATATATTATCTAATATCTAACCATTATTAAGATGTGTATTCAAATGAAAACAAATGAAAGACAAATCCTAGCTCCAAGTAAGGCGAGCTATACAATCCTTTCAGTTCAATAAGAGTTCTTCTTCTCCAAGCACATGGAAAATGACTTCTAAGGGAGAAAGAGAATTCCGTGTGCTGCATGGCTTCTCTTCATTTAGGATATTTGAAACTGGTTTATTTTAAGAGAGGCAGTGATGGATGTCCAAATGTAGCCAGAGATGGTTTTACAAGCCCTGTAAAAGCTTCTAATGTTAGAGAAGGGTCAGGCATTTGTAACTGGATAGCCTGCAGCAGAGATCCAGCAGAGAAGCAGGACTGTAACCCGTCTGCTGCTGCCCAGTATGATCATTTCCATGCCTGACTTACACACCTGTCAGTACTGGCCTCTTCCCTACATATCTGCCTTCACAAGTACAAGGTGGGAAATCTGGCAGCTTCATTTTCAAAAGGGAACTAAATATTCCAGCGCATCACTGACACTTATCTTCTGCCTTCACGCCTACAGTTCCAGGGCCCCAGGCAGTTCCAGCAAATGGAACCTATTCAGTTAATGCAGTATATTATATTTTGGGCCTTGGAGCTGATGTGAGAGCAGAGTATAACAGTCCAAGCTGGTAGGGGATGCTGGGAGTTGAAGTTCAGAAGAAACAAATGTCTCAGTAAAACAGCATGGATTCATGCAAACAGAGCAGAATTCTTGTTCCTTTATGAAAAGTTTCACCTTTTTGGCAACACTTGGGATATATAACATTTCATATACAGTTTTCCAGCATGCTGGGGGAATCCATTTCTATTGTACTCCTCTCATCCTAGTGGGTTTTGGTTTAAGACACAGTAGGAAGTGAAGCTGCAACTGAAATATCCTCCCCTGCTTGCATGTAAAAGTATACATTAGATTTAGTTGTATAGTATTTAACTTAACATATTTATTTAAGCTATTCTTGCATTATTCTATATTGTAGAATAGCACCCAGGGGAGTGCAGGGACCTTGGCACTCACTGTAAATGTAATGTGATATTTTACATAATAAGTAGCTGATAAATTCACAATTGGCATAAAATTCTGCCATATAATAGTTCCTTGGCATCAGTGTTGATTATATGCAGCTTCCTATTTAAAGAGCTCCCAGACTGCCTCCCTCACAACTTACCATCCTGCTGATCCTGGGAAAACTCGATCTGTCAAAGAAAATCAGCCACAAAAAAAAAAATATGGTTTACTATGGCCTGTTGTTATGTTTAGGTTGCCAGCATTCCCAAGTCCAAATCTAAAACTCATGCAAACAGGACTGGCAGGCAACTGGAACCCAGACTGAGCTGCTAAGAAAGGCAGGACCTGTGCCCTGTTGTGTCTGATTCTTTGGATTGACACTGGGATCTTTCAAGTGGCTTTTTGAAAGACTTAGGACAATCAATAGATGGAAAAACCATAGTGAGTTTTAAGGCTTTGCTGTAGCTCCAGCTTAAAGGACAGTGCACTTACCAGCAACTTCATCAGCGGAGAAAGACTGCAAGGGAGAGAGAAGAAAAGACAGAACTAGTATAGTTGCCAATGCACTGACAGAACGGAAACATTGATTTGTAATGATAACCTGTGTGATGTATGAGTCCTGTGAGCTACACAGAGTGACCTGTAGGCTATACTAATATCAAGTATCTAAGCTCTACACTTTCTCATTCTGCTGTTCAGAAACAATGAGTTTATATGACCTGTGCATCAGGAAGAGATTACTGTATAGAATAAGGGCTTCCATTTATAGCTTTGTTTTTTACCCCAAGATTCTCATATGTTGCTGGACTACAGCTCCCAGAAATCTTCGGCATATACGCAAAGGTTAAATCATATCTGCAGTTGTAATCCAGCAATTTATGGGGACTTAAGGTTAAAAACAGAAAACAGTGATTTAAAGGAAAAGTAAAGCCTCAATAGGTCTTGATTGCTTTCACAAATATATATATAATATACAAGCATCCGTATGAAGGCATATATTCTGGAATATGTATAAAACAGACTTTATATTAAACAATAAGTCAGAATATGCCATTTGCTATAAAGTAAGCTTATTCTTAAATGTTTTTGAGCAATATACAGCAGAGGTTCCCAAGCCTATACACAATTTGTATATTTGTGCAAACATAAAACATAATTTTCCATCTTCACACACAAGTCTCATCTCTATCGGGATGGGAAATTATTAAGAAATGTAATAATTAAAAGAGCCAGTATTAGAAACAGGATCTAGGCTTAAACTGGGCCATCTACTTGAGTTCAACTTCTGGCTCTAAGCTTAAGTAGCCCATAGAGGCTGCAGTTATGTGATAAAAAGGAAGAGTTAGGAAAGAAGATTAATATTTGCCTTTAGCAGACAGCATAGTTGTTGTTTACTAAGTCTCTTAGCACTTGGAAGAAGCTCTGTGGCCCTTAGGCTAAAGCTGTAGAGATAAGGGCCCAGTGCCCATTGCTTGGGATGCTAGAAGAAAGCAGTTGCACCCACCATGTTGAGCTTGGCTTGGGGAGACGAGCAGGGAGCTGATGGATGTCCAACCGAGGGCAGAAGCGTGTGGTCCTACAGCTCTGGCAAAGCTCTTCTTATTTAACCGGGGGCAGTGACACGCCTGTGTGGATCGGGTGTCAGATGGGCAGCTGGACCTGCCCCCTGGACAGTTTTTAGCTTTCTTAGGGCAAAGGGAAAGGAGGGATCTCGTTGCACTTACACCAGTTTGGAGAGCTATTATTAGTTCAGCCGATGCCTGACTCGCTTTCATGGCTTTCACCATCATCAGCACATTTTATCCACAGAGGCACGTTTAGACTTTTCCTGGATCTGCCAATTTTGGGGCATTACCTAGATAGACCCTTCTGAAACCAATCAAGCATGAAATAGCATCTGCTGATAGTTTAGCAACAATATTACACCCTGCTGCTGTACATTCTAATAACTTTAACCTAACAGCTACATTTCCTTGAAATTCTTGCCTATTTGCTTGTTTTGTTACTTACCAACATTTCCCTCCAGCTGCTTAATGCAACGTTTGGAGGGTTGTAATTCAGTGATAATTTTCTATCCACCCCCTATCATTTATGGCTGCAGAACACTGATAGAGCTGATTGTCTTTATACTGCTCTGTAGAATTACATTTTGGCATTTCCTAATCTACTGGAACAATTGTCATTTCGCTTATGCGTGGCAGGGAGCGATTTTTATCTGCAGCAAAAAGCGATGCTAATAGCAATAAAGCTTAGGGCAGAGACACACGGGCAGATTCAGGGAGATTAGTTGCCCAGCGACAAATCTTCTTCGGGGGGACTAATCTTCCCAAATTGCCTTCCCCTACCTTCCCACTGCCAAGAATGTAAATCGATGGCGGAATGGCACTTCGATCGCTTTGTTTTCCGAAGTCGCCCAAAGTTGCCTCATGAGTATACTTATAATAACCTTCACTGCTATCAGTATTAATATCTCTGAATTGGATTTGCCTTTGTTGGATGTGTTTATGAACTGTAAATCTATATGAAGCTGAAAGTGCGGTGCTGGTAGGATTTAGCACATTTACTACACTTACATGCCATTTTGGGTTTAGAACACATGTTTAGACGAAGTCCTACTAGGGTAGGTTGGAAGCTAAACTTGGTTATAGGAGGGTCTTTACTACCTCCCATCTAATACATTGATATCTATTCCTTCACAATTGTATTAAATGAATAGAATGAGCAGTCTAGACACAAATGTGATTAATATAGTATTATGCATGTGATGTGTATGCAACCTGAGCTAAAAATACATCCATGATTATTACATAATTAACCAAATCCTGGTAGGCCAACCTAAAGTTAGAAGCAGGAGGGAGGCGCCATCTAGTGCCCATAGTGGAAGCTTGCATGGCAAAGCCACCTAGATTAGTGGATGCTAAGGATTTGATTGAATGGAGATGGGGACTATCATTTAAAGTAGGGTGTGTGGTTATGGGGTATACACTTTTTTCCAATTGAAGCTTGCACTAAAAATCATATATTGATGATGTGAATAAGTGTAAGCGTTTAAGACACTTCTGCTTTAAAGCAACTTGATTTGTGAGGCCACCAGGAGTGCCGGGTCACTGGACAAGTGTTTTGGTGCCACCCCCCAAGAAACAAAGGTTAAACAGATGTCACATTTATATATAGACTGCTCACACTCTGCTGTCAGACACAGATTTGTCTATATATAGTCATTCTCATTTCTGCTCATTTAAGGTAAAATGGTATGAGCTTTCTGTAACAGTCTATGAACAGGGAATGGCTGAATCACACTTTTCCTTCAATTGAAAGGGCTGATAGCTGTACAATGGCATGTGCAGATATCTTATTATTTTGTTATGTGTTTGCTTGAATTAATAATGGGGTCTCAACCTACTAATAATAAGCAATATAAAAGTGCAACTAATAATCAGATACAGCCAGTTGTTAGCTGAGAATTGCGGGACTAATAGTTCTGGACTAGTAGAAAAGCCTCCAACTTGGCCTATCTTGCTTTATAAGGTATATATATATATATAT
>CM044448.1:73343591-73357399 GCA_024363595.1 Xenopus borealis | reverse complement strand
CGCAACTGTGCATGTATAAATCAGCCCTGAAATCTATATAAAGCCACAAGCAGTCACCTTGGAAACCTTATGAAATATTGCATTTGGCGTCCCAGAAACCACAGTGAGCCCTGTACTTTATTCCAGAGGTGGAACATGATTTTTCTGGGCCCCTTGCAAAAAACTAATTTGGACTCCTCTACATTATGTAATCCACAATGCCACTAGCACTGCACTGAGAAGCATGGATTCTTCGTGAGCCCCTCTCAGTATTAAGGAGCCATTTCACAATGATACATACTTTCCAGTATATTGATTTTTGGAGGAAGTTGGGATAAGAAACTGGTGGTAAATTAGGAAAATTACTTCTTTAATGCAATGGTGGGCACAGGGCAAAGAGCCCATTGGTATGAGAACTCCATAATCCTGATTGTCCTCACCAGTAAGTCTGTATGTCTGTATGTGGTCTACTTGTAGTGTCTGCGACCCGACTATCCTCTGACATTTGTAAATCCAAATTTTTCAGGTATGATGGATACCTTCATACCCAAAAATCAAAAACCAATAAAGTTTTGGCTTGTTTTAAACAATAAGCACAGTAAAGGATAATGTTATACAACATCCAGAACTAAATTCTCCCCCAAATCAGCCCATACATAAACTGATAGTCTGTATGGTCATGTTACTCTGAATCTGTGAGATGGCAACAAGCAACATGCAAGAGGGGGCAGAATGGTGAGACAAATGCTGGCAACCCTTATTTTTTGTTGCCTATTTGTTTAAACAAATTTGCAAATCACTTGTCAATCATTTCCCCAATTTAAGGGCATACAATAAATTAAGGGTTTTTATTATCAATGGCCTGTAATCATTGGTATTCTGACAAAATTAGCTTTAAGTACACAGCAAGGTACAGTAGTAAAGCTTTTGTCTTTGTACAGACATATGTGATCCATCAGTTCCTATTTGCATGGATTGCTACACTTTAAGCCAGTGATCCCCAACCAGTAGCTCGCGAGCAACATGTTGCTCTCCAACCCCTTGGATGTTGCTCCCAGTGACCACAAAGCAGGAGCTTATTTTTGAATTACTGGCTTAGAGGCAAGTTTTGGTTGCATATAAAACACATGTCCTGCCAAACATTCTCTCCTGTAGGCTGCCAGTCCATATAGGGGTTACCAAAAAGCCAATCAGAGCTCTTATTTGAAATCCACATGGACTTTTTCATGCTTGTGTTGCTCTCCAACTCTTTTTTAAATTTAAATGTGGCTCACTAGCAAAAAAGGTTGGGGACCCCTGCTTTAAGCTGAACACAAGTTCAAGAATGTGGGCAGTTTGCAGCCATCCAAATGCATAAGTAATCCCTTCTTTTACAGAACATTCCCCACATTGACCCATTGCCCTACTGTGTCACATCATTATGGCTTTGGTGAAGACCATTTTAGGTGTTGAACTGTGTAAAAGGGGTTTCAACAAATATTTATGCTGCTCATTTACATTAATCCATGAATAAAGCAGTAAACAATGCCGTGGTTTGACCATAGCATTAATATGTACTTCATTTGCTGATTGTTTTCAAATTGAAGTTTTCAAAATGGAATATTTGCAAGATTGAAGGCTCTGATAAGAGGCTGTATTGTGCTTTTAGTTGTCTGGAATTTAGGACACACATCCTATCCCATTTGATTGCAGTTACACTGGCTGGGCAGAAATTTTTATCTGACAACAACAACTATATAGGAGACGTTGGCAGTTGAGCAAATATGCTTCACCTTTATGCGAGTACAAAAAAAAAAAGTACCATTTGATGCAAGTAAAGATCTTTCACAGACTCATTTGTACATATTGTACATGATGCCTTTATTTTAATGACCTTCACTAAAAGTGATATAAAGGTTCACCACATTGGATGTGCCCCCAATAAGTCTTGATGCTCTACATCTGCTACCTAGTCTGTCTGCTGCTTGCTGCATCAGATTACTTTTGTACCTCTTTTAATACAATCTTGGACTGTAATTGGACCTTTCAGTGGACACAATGCTTTTCCCTCTGTTTATCCCTGGATGTCTGAGGAATTAGCACTTCAAGCTGCAGTCAATGAAGATACTTGAAGGCAGTTGGAGAATATTTTGCAGCGCCTGAATAACAACTCTCATCTATGTGAGCACTGACAGAAATTCTAATGACGGATTATCACACTTCAGTGCATAATAAAATAATTTATTTTCCTTCTGGGCATCTGCTTTCCTTCTTCTGCCTCTTGTGATCTACTAAGTCCTTTTATATGATATTACAGCTTGAATAATAATTAATATCCCAATAAATAAGATCTTCGTGCTGGAGCTTGTCAAGGGATGTGTATGTGACATGTTTTAGCCAATGGTAACATTTTCAGCATTACTAATTCTTGTTATTACAGAGCACTACTGGGAGATTGTCATGAGATTGTCTTGTTTTTCCCAGAAATCTATCCCCCTCCCACTTTAATTTGTTCAAATGGAGATGGTCTTGTATAAATGAACCACAACCCTTCCCTATAAGATAATGAAATTAGACATTTTTCATAAGGGCAGAGACAAACGGGCAGGTTCGATGAGATTTGTCTCCTCTTCTTCTTTAGGGCAGCTAATCTCCCCAAACTGAGTGTGTGAATTCCTTGTGAGGCAACTTCGGGCGAAAACAAAACACTCCGAATGCCACCCCGCCTGCGATTTACATTCGTACAGTTCGGGAAGATTAGTTGCCCCAAAGAAGAGGAGATTTTTCACCGGGTGACAAATCTCACAGAATGTGCCTGTGTGTCTCTGTCCTAATACATATCTGTGCAGACAGATATTTAGACTGGTAAATTGTTTTACTACATTCTCTTATGCAAACAACAGGAAAATCAATTTGTTGTATGGTGCAAGCAGAGTCAGAAGGGTCTGCCAGAGTATCAGATCTCCTTATAGACCTCATCCTACACAATTCCCATCTTCCATCTTATTTCTACCAAATGACTCACAAAAAATAGACCTTGCTGTTTTAAAACATGTTTCTGTACATTTAAAGGGCAAGGAAAGTGTAAAATAGAATAAGGCTAGAAATGCTGTATTTTGTATACTAAACATAAACATGAACTTACTGCACCAAAAGCCTAATCAAACAAATGATTTATGCTTTCAAAGTTGGCCACAGGGGGCTGTCATCTTGTAACTTTGTTATACATCTTTGCAAGACTAGACTACATACACATGCTCACTGTGGTCTGGGCTTCTTAGGGATCGTCATAAATTATCAAAACAGCACAAGTCAAATAATATCTGCCAGAAGCCAATACAGCAAGACTGATTAATAATCAAAATATACAGACTGCACTGGGGTCCTGTGTTGTCATGTAATCTAATGTGGATTTTATAGTTTTTGTATTGTTTAATACAAACTTTCTCCAACTCTTCAGAACCAGTGGCTGCAGCAAAATAATCCTCCAAAAAGAATCGCAGTTTATCTGTTTAAATTTGGCTCCATGATCTTTGTCCCTGCAGCTGGAGTTGGAAACAGTAAAGGCAAAAAAAAAATCCAATACAAATCTCTACACAGTCGCTAACTGGCAACAACAGAGAAACAAAGCTTCTGGAGTTCGGCATGGGGCGGTTCACCTTTATGTAAACGTTGAGTATGTAATAGAGTGGCCAATTTCAAACAACTTTTCCATTGGTTTTCATTATTTATTTTTTATAGTTTTATAATTATCTGCCTTTTCCCTCTAACTCCTTCCAGCTTTCAAATGGGTCATCGCTGACCCCCATCTAAAATGCAAATGCTCTGTAAGGCCACAAATGTATTGTTATTGCTAATTATTATTACTCATCTTTCTATTCAAGTCCTCTCCTATTCATATTTCAGTCTCTTATTCAAATCATGGCATTGTTACTAGGGTAATTTGGACCCTAGCAAAAAAAAAAAATGAAAACCAATTGCAATTTTTTTCAGAACATTACTCTCTACATCATACTAAAAGTTAACTCAAAGGTGAACAATCCTTTTAACAAAGCACCACACACCCATACAAAAAACTTGGTGTAAACTGCAGTGCAATTGTACTTTTCTGGATAACTTTTTTCTTTTTTTTAACAAAGCTTTATTTAAATAAAGTACTCAGATACGGTCAAAATACAGGTTTTTACAGTAGTTGTATAGATGACAGTTGATATACCACTTGACAGTAATATTCTTCTATAACAATATTGTCTATGTTTGTACTTTTATTCGTTTTCTACGTATGTTTTATGAACTCACTAATAAAGAATTTCAATTAACCTAACTTAAATGCATGCGTTGCTTCTTTGTACATGTACCAAGCTCTGCTTACAGTGGTGCAGGGTTGGGGGATAACTTTTTTTCTAATGGCATTGCTTCCAATATTTATATAAAAATTGCATTTCACCCAAAAAATGTTGCTTTAAGAAAAGAAAAGGTTAAGACAGGAGAAAAAGGAGGAGTGACGGGCATATTGCCAACATTTTTAAGTAGATGTTAGCAGAGGGAAATGAGAGCGAGTCATGATTTCATGAATGACCATATGCCAGTTAGGCAATATACTGGCACCCTTTCCCTTTATTTATATATAGGTCTCTATTCAAGTATGAATGACTTACAGGACTCCAGTTTTCCAAAGATAAATACTGTACCTTATCCACATTCTTTTTGTCACATCTGCCTTGCAGTATGTATACAACAGAATTAACATTCACATCAGTCCCTATGGATACCCAGACATACATTAAAGGGGTTGTTCACCTTTCAGTTAACTTTTAGTATAATGTAGAGAGTGATGTTCTGAGACAATTTGCAATTGGTTTTCATTTTTTATTGTTTGTGGTTTTATAGTTATTTAGCTTTTTATTCAGCAGCTCTCTAGTTTGCAGTGTCAGCAATTTGGTTACTAGGGTACAAATTACCCTAGCAACCCTGCATTAATTTGAATAAGAGACTGGAATATGAATAGGAGAGGGACTGAATAGAATGATAAGTAATAAAAAGTGGCAATAACAATACATGTGTAGCCTTACAGAGCATCTGCTTTTATATGGTGTCAGTGACCCCCATTTAAAAGCTGCAAAAAAACAAAAGAAAATTGAAAATCATTAAAAAACTATGAAAAATAAAGAATGAAGATCAATTGAAAAGTTTCTTAGAATTGGCCCTGCTACAATATATTAAAAGTTAATTTGAAGGTGAACCACTCCTTTAATCTGTATTGTTTTGACCCTATTGGAGTGCAACTAGTTGTCCTGCCTCGGAGTTACAGTCAGCAATACAAAGGAGCCAGGCAGTTTTTTTCTGCTGTGAAATAAATACAGTCCCCATCTTGTTTCTATGTTTTTAGATTTTTGAGAACATACAGTAGCCCTGGTGTGTGTATCAGAAGTAGGGTTGCCACCTTTTCTGTAAAAAAATTCCGGCCTTCCTATAAATTTATCTTTTTTCCCTATTAATAACATTGGGATCAACCATCATTTTTACCTACCAGGCCGGTAAAATACCGTCCAGGTGGTAATTCTAATCATGTCATTCTCAGACATACCTGAATCTACCCTCTTATTATGTTTGACCATCACATGAATCTAATGAAGGTTAAGTTCTAAAAGATTGCGGTGACTAAGGACACTATCTGGGCCAAGCATTTACTAATTTGCTGTCTAATTCTCTGTGTAATCCACTGCTAGAGGCACTTGGAGACTGTTGCTCTCCTTGCCGGTGTGACATGACAACCTGGATGTGTTTCTGAAAATAATGGCAGCAGCTGAAGAAATGATAGCCCCACTAGCAGCTGGCATGTTCACTTCGACCTTCCCCCATCCTATGTTCGCCGCTTCTTCGCATTTAACTGTACTGCTCCTTACAAGGTTTTATTTTAGCTTCCGAGCAATGGGAGGGAGAGGGGCAGTATTTACCTCAGTGTTTAAATATATACCAGGGTCATTCATTCTTCGGCTTACTAAGTAGAGGCCCTGCAGGAAGATGCCACTTAGGCAATAATGAGGGTGGTATTTGTTCAGTTGCTGGTAATGTTTATATGTAGTTGTATTTGTGAAAGCAAGCTGAAAAAAGTTCTACACGGCACCGGTATTAGTATTACTAGACCACCTAATTTGACCCCTGCATGTTACCTTCTAGCACCTCTTAAACAGGTTTAATTTTGGACTTTTTTGACATTTTGAAAGACTTTTGACATGTACAAGGACATTGGGGCAAATTCACTAAAGTACGGAAATTCGCTAGCAACACCTTTGCCGCAATTCACCACACGAATTTTCGCCAGTCCGCCGCTAATTCATTAAAATGTGAATTTGGACTTAGAGAGGCCAAAAGTAGTGAAGTAGTCGCATTTATGCTAGCAATGCCTAATTTGCATACGGTGCAAAGTTAAAAGTATAATAGAAGTATATGTTACAGCTGCTACATTCCACTACACAAGACCAGGAAACCTTTAATAAATAAAATAAAGTTGTCCTATTGCCCTAAACATGTGCCCCCTGTATAGTTGAGTTGCCATATGTTAGGAAATGTAGGGGGGGAAGGAGGGTAACCCCCCCAAAAAATTACGCTATTTTTCAGACTATATCACTAAAAAAGTAAAAGATGCCAGCATTCTTTTGGGACTTTTTTTTCCAAAATCCTATCTATTGTATTGAACTTCGCCAGGTCTGACCTGGCTAAATAAAGTCTAGCGCAAAAGGAAACATTCAGAAAAATGGGCATCTTAGTGAATTAGCTTAGTTACGTCCCTTCACCAGTGCGCAACTTCGCTTGGCATAAGGGTGCAAAGTTGTGTGTTCGTCTATCTACTTCGCTAGCGGATTTTCGCCATGGACACTGTTAGTAAATCGGCGAAGTTGCAAAATCACGTCACACCGGCAAATTAGCGCTAGCGCTTTAGTGAATTTGTCCCTATGTGATTAATTAAGGGGACAGGTACTTGCAGACTGTTGGCTGCCCCCATGGCTACACAGCAGCTTGTATATATAAACTATAGTATAGTTTCTGAAACAAACACATCAATTTTCCAGTGCAGGGCAAAACTTCATTGTAGGCATCCTTTAATGTGGTTTTAAAATAGTTTAGTATCACTTGCAAAAGCTAGATCTCAAAACATATTGTGATAGGAAATCAATAATGTACATCTTGTTCTGGAAGTACTATCACACTTGCGGGAAAGCATTTGGGGAGATTACTCGCTTGCTGAACAAGGGATTTGTGGGTGGGAAACTAGTCTCCTCATGTTTCATTGCCCTTAGGGACATAGTTTTCATCACTAGGGCTCAGGTCTTTGCACTCTAAAAGTTTTTTATGCACTTTGCACTCTGGTCATAAAGAAACCCTATGGTCTTTAGGGAACTTTTACAGATTCAATGGTAAAGGGGGTGTCTGGCAACCATTTTCAGTGATAGAAGCTTGAGAGAAATCTTGAAATAGTGAATGGAGTGAGATAATGAAAGGCACAAAAACAGCATGACGGATTGGATATATATATTTATATATTTATTTGAAACAATTTTAAGAAAAAAAAGTCAAGATTTGGCTTCCTTGAATGGTATTTGGTTGATCAGTAGCATCATGTAAGGTTGAGTTAGTATGGTGGGAAAATAGAGGGAAGCTGTTCAGGATGAGTTTTCAAGTGAGTCAGTTGAGCTGCTGCTGCTTAAAATTGTAGTGGGTCTACTAAATATGTTATACCTATACATGTGTGATATGGAAAGGTGATAACAAGATAAGACTAGATATTGTGATCAGAAAGGAAAGTAGGCAGACTAGTATAACAGTGAACGAAACAAGAATAAAAGAATAAGAGTGTGTCCTTCAGTGGGAGTAGAGGTAATTTGGTGTAAGAGATTTCAGGAAGTTTAGGAATTTAGAATTTTTGAATTTTGAAAGCATCTAGAATGGGATCAGGTGTGTGAATGAACGTGAGGAAACCAAGCATCAAATTGCTTGCTGATTGTATAACAAGGCCAATCTTTCAAAGGTGATGCTTATAAAGCAAATAGCTTCATGGGATGTGAACATTCATGCTCTTGTCTGTTGCCACAAGCAGTTTTTTTGTTTTGTGAAATGCTGGAAGATCTGTAAATGCTATAAATAGGATGTTCCACGGCTAGCAGTAATTCAGTTGCAAAACATAGAAGTCTTTGCCACGTTTTGACAGGTGGGAAAAGACAAGGATGCAGATAATCCCTTATAAAATGCTCAGGTTATAGCACTACATTAAACCTTTGGATACAGTTTCAGTGAGAGGAGATACATAGGGAAATAATGAATCCCCTGCTGTGTAATATAAGGATGTTAAAGGTCACAGAGGACAAAAATGGAGCAAAGCAGCAGCCCCCTTCCCAAGATCCAGCTGGGTTAAGTCAGTTCTATGATCTGTGCCAACTTGGTGTGTACTGATGTATGTGAAGGTCATCAAATACTAAGGTCACTTTTTTTAAAAAGTAGAACATATATTGTTCCTTTGACTTGTGATATCACTAAGCACATAACCTACAACATTAGTCATGTTTCATAAGTATAAATTAAATGTCATTCACGGAATTTGTGATGATATAAAAGAGAAATTAGGTTTGTGGTGGGATACGTGGCTTCTTCAGTTGGTCAACAGAGGGCTAGAGCCTTAATAAAGAAATCCCATTATACGTTACTAGAGAAGTCATATAATACAGTGTCCATATACTGTAGGCATAAGCAGTTGGATCCAGTTTTGATCCTCCGTGCTAATATGTATGAGGCCTTGGGAATAATATAAAGAAAATGAACAGATTTTATTTAGCATGAAATGATCTTGCAATAAACAATGCCATTTATTTGCACTTTGTTTTTGTGCAAATGCTCTGCTTCTATATGGAAGAGCAATAAATTTCCCTGTCCAAGCAGCTAGTATGTTATTTCATGCTGTAATATAAGAACTGTGATTTTGCTCGTGATTTCTGTATCCAGATGAATTTGTAATCAGCATATTGATAGGCTCGTTAGCCTAGGAACATGTGTATTTTACTGCCTAGGGTGTGCCTGGTATGTGACACCCAATGGGCCAGGGCAATATCCAGTTTCACTCTGGTAATGAAGGCTTCCAAAAACGTAGTTTCATCACTTCACTCCCTGTAACCACTAGCACTAAGGCTAGTACTCCATGTATTAAGTCACAGAGAGGATGTGCAAAATTCAAAAAGTAGGAGGTCCAACGAAAAACATGTTTAATAATGAGGCCTCTCAATGAATTTGAATTAGATACTATGATGTGATAATCTTCTTAACAACCTATTATGATACCACTTTAAAATAGGACCCACATTTTAATTCTTTTGGAACTTTTCACAATTTGTTGTGGCAGGTCCCTTTCCAGACACTTGTCAATATTCTTTCTCATCCTGCTGAATAGACAGTCAGAATGTATTTAATATTACCATTGGCACTGTCCAGTGACCTTGGATAGATATCATGTGAACACAAGAATGCAAGAATAGTGAATTTGTCCCTTTTCACTTCACCAAAACGGCACAAAATTTGCGAAAAGGGACTTATGACGCCAGCAATTGAAGTCGATGGACGCGTGTCAAAATTGTGAATTTTTGCCGGAGTTTCACAAATTTATTCGCTGGCCGCAAAACTCGAAAATTCACTGCGACTTCGCAGCTGTCAAATAAATTCGCCCATCATTATGAAAGAATGAATTAAACATCATGCCTATAAACAGGCTATATTTCCAACATAGGAAGGAAAGTGTGAGGATGCCCCTGGCAATTAGGAAAATTATACTAAATTAGAATTTATGTTGTTTTAAAGATTTTTTTCAGCCTCAACTAAACTCACATTTTAAGCAAACATGAATGTCTACTTATTTATTAAAAGATATGAAAAAACCTCATTTTCAATTACAAATTAAAAAAAAGCAAACAAATGCAAATAAAGATTTTACAACTGGAAAAGGACTGTACCCATTGACTTCTTTATGACATTGCCAGCTTTTAGATGGAAAGGTTTTGTGGTTTTTACACTTAATAAATAAGAAATCTAAATAGCATGTTTTTTTGTGGTTTTAAACAATTATTCTAATACACAATTTTTAGGGCTAAAAAGTTTGATTCGGGAAAACAAAAAAATGTAAATGTTAATAAACTGGCCCCTTAACTAATTGTTCTGCCTGGGAGGTAGTAAGCATGTAACTATGTTTCTCTTTAGGTCATCAGTCTGCATGAAAAGCCTTTTTCATTTATTTTTGAAAAAGATACATTTTATTTTTATCCCTTTATATTTCACTAATATGCGCATGTAGCCATTATACATATGAAGCAGAGGTCATCTCACTGAGTATCCATCTCACCATTCATAATGGCTGCCAAGTTATTGCACTGGTTATGCACAGTTCTGCCCTTGTTCTCTCACAGCAGTAAAACCATCACTGCCAGTGTGTGAGGCTATCAAATATCACATTTAATTAGTATAATGTACAGCTGCTGTCTCCCAAAAGCACATATCTACACCCTATACATACTAGGACATACTGTAACCATTCACATATTTGTGTGTTTCCCTGATGAACATTTGACACTGCAGCACTATGCAAAGCTTCCCTGATATTCAATTGTGCAGCCATGTTGTCTCTAAGCTGTGTGTTCGAGGGCAAGTCATAACAGCAGTGTACAGTAATTTGCAATATATATATGCAATATAATATGCATGTACACCTATAATTAACTACTTACACAGGACCACCCATTGCTATGTGAACAGTTTTTAAGAATTTACCACAAACAATTAGTGTGATTTTTGCTTCCAGTAATAATTACAGACAATAGAATGAGAAGAATCACAGAGTTTTAATGATGGACTGATGCTTTATAGTCCTTGGCTTGTTGGTTTGTCCATTTAGAGTCTGAGAGTGGGAGAGAGGTGGAACAACTGTTGAGGCTCATAATAGCTCACATCTTGCTTCGCACCTAAGGCTCATCCGCTCAAGGAGTTCTAATTCAGTCATAGTGAAATGCATTTCCAGGCAGCTAGGAGAATGCCAGACATTCTCCTCCAACATAAGTCTCAGCTCCAACTGGGGAGCTCTCCAGGGACGGTCAGTTCAGGACTCAGTTAACTCCTTATTTGCTAAATGGGTCGGACAATGTATATAGATGTAGGTCGTCATGATGGCCCTCAGCCAAAAATGATCAGTGATGTTCACATACAAACGTGCACTAGATTCTTATTCAAAGGCAAATCTATTTATGTACTTCTAATAAGTGTCTAAGTATAACATAATTAGCTCTAATGTTGAAATGTTGTAGAAGGCACTACATTTTATTTTGTACATACTGCTACAGTGTATCAACTTTGGCACTCCTAGTCCTAGGAAGCCAACACAATGCCAACACTACCCTTGTAGGCTCTGGGGTAACACTTCCAGTGCAAGTGCAAGGACACAGCTTTTAGAACTACCCTGCAGATCATTCTGCCAATGCTGCTTCCAATTCAAAATCTGACCACAGCCCCCCATACCTCTCTGATGGCAACCCTAGTTATACATACAAAAAAATGTAGGAGCTGCCAATGAAATTGCTGCAGATCCACCTATTTATGGCCACAAGGTTCCTTGTTATTGTTGGTGTTGTTGGCGATGTAAAACTTTGCTGTTGAATTTAATACTGCAGCTGCTATAGATAAAGTACATTTATATCTAAAAAATAAGAGCTTGGATATACTTGTGTTTGCTTCCTGTGTAAATATAAGCCATGATGTATTTATTTAGGTGCAGATTTACTATTGGTCGAATTCGAGGGTGAATTTACCCTCGAATTCGACCAATCGAATTGTAATCGAATTTGAAACCTTCAAATTCGGATATTGAATTTGAAGGTTTCTACCGTAATTCGAGCGATCGAGCGATCGAATAAAAAAAAAATTGATCGAATAATTCGAATGATTTTAGCCATTCGATCTAAAAAAAGTTTAAAAACCCTATGGGAGCCTCCCATGGGATTTAATAGGAATTCGGTAGGTTTAATCTGGCGAACTAGGCAGTCGAATATAAATTTAAAGGGCAAGTAATTCGACTGCCAAATATTCGAATAGAATTTTATTCATTCGATTTGATAAAATTTTCAATATTTGATGGTCGAAGTGGGCTTAAAAAATATTTGAATATTCGAATTTGAATCTTTTTGAAAATTCGATCGAATTTTGCATCATTCATGTGAATTTCGTAAACCTGTCCCTAAGTATATTTCCCCTTTAAGTGTTTTATAATTGTGGGCAATCATTCATCGCCATGTCTTGTTGGAAAGATGTTCTAAATATTCAAAGTTTGATCAGCTGCCAAGCAGCCCACATATCAGGCGCTGTCAGCATACAATGCATAACTCCAGAAAATACTAAGTAGAAACATGACCGATTGATAAGCTACAGTTGTCTATACGTACATTGCCTATTTGCCTATTTTTTTTTTTTGACAAAAAAACAGGTTTTGTTGGTTGCTTTGAATTTTAAGTTTCTAAAGATGGAAAAAAATGTGCTTCTGCTTATCCAGGCCCTTACCTGCAAAGTTTATTACATTTAGGCACTATATGGACCCTATATTAAATAATACAAAAAGTACAGTACCTTATTTTTACTTAAACATATAACAACCCCCCCATATTTATGCTAAGGCTCAAGTACATGGTTACTTTAACCCTTTATGTGAACAATTGGCAAACTTGATCTATGGGTCATGTTGCCATGTTAACAAATGCGTGGCATACATAGAAGCTGTACTGGCAATAAAGTAATTTCGTGCAGGTACCATAGATTCTACATTTGATGGTTCTTAGGATTAAGGTGCTTGTTGACCCCGGGCTAAGATCCCATTGGTTGAACCCCACATCTAATCCGCAACAAAGCTACAATATAACAATATTGCTTTCAATTTACATAATAGACGCACAAGCAGGAATGCTATATAAATAAATATATATATATATACAGAGAGAGAAAGAGAGAGAGAAGGCCTGTCACAAAATTCAGGTGTATGAAAAGCTTGACTAAATAGAACATCCATAGTCCCTTTCAGACTTACAGGTCCCTATTTTTCCCTGCTTAGTTCCTTATTTCCCTGCTGACAGTTCCTTATTTTTCCCTGCTTAGTTTAGCGATGCTCTATGAAGCAGTATAATAATTTCTTTATATCTATACCTTCATATCTATATAGCTACTGTACATCACCAGGCCATTAAAGAAATGTCTTCTGCTAATCTCAAGATTGCTTCCTTCAGTACAATGATCTTCTTCCTCATATAATCTATCAGTAAATCCAAAACTTTCTGTGTGTTTGTCAACAGTTCTGTTGTAATTTGTTCAGATCTCACCTAAAGAAAGCCTCACTCTTGTACAATGTATACTCGTGAATAGAGGGGGCAGTCTCAAAATGACATGTTTTGTACTTTGCTTAGTACCCATATGTGCAGAGTGAAACACAAAGACTTGTGACCAAGGCTACAATTAGTAATCATAGGGTCCCATACTACTAGATAATTTTCCCCCTCCCCCAAGGGAGGTGGGTTGTGCTAACAATAAGATGGGGTCCCAATAAGACAAAGTGCCTTGCATGCACTGCCACATGCCATAATCAGCCCAATGAAGTCAAAACTCTGTCTTTTTGCATCTCAGAAGTGGAGTGCTGTGACTTCTGACTTTACCTTAGCCTAAACCCCCTGTACCACCTCCATCAGCATTTAGGTCTCCCCTATCATGTCCCCTAACTCATAGGCCCAAATTCACTAAAGCGCGAAGTGTCTAACGCTAGCGCTAATTTGCCAGCGTGACGT
>CM044448.1:73325171-73340532 GCA_024363595.1 Xenopus borealis | reverse complement strand
GCATACTGGCAGCAGATGAGCCAACAGACAATAGATGTCCTGTTTTTAAAACCCGCCTGTGTGTACTGGATAGTGCTATGAATATTTTCACACATTTTGTGACTGTGCAGTTGTGCTTTTTTTGAGTACCCCCCCATAACTCCCTTGTGCCTATTTCTTCTGTATAAGAAGCACAAGTTTAGTGTCTGCTATGTTGTTTCTCTAAAATATTTAAGCCACTAATCTATAGCTTGTTGGGAGTTAAACCATACCTGGGATAGAAGAGCATAACTTTGAAAATGTCTGATGGTCTTAGTTTAAAATAAAATTGTTGTCTTGCATTATTATTGCTATTTATCCTATGAGAGACATTCTCTTTTTCTGCATTTAAGGCCAAAGTTAATGTCTCACTTCCACTTGTAATGCTGACCCCTCTAATTTTGCTGACCATATATCACAGACAGTGAAGAGATCCTCACATTCTTAGCTGTCATAGGCAATTTCAAAGGAATGTTCAGCAGCTCCAAAATCATTATTCCAAAGTCCACAATGCTTCTAACCTGGATTACTGTCTAATTTACTGCTAACATAATCAAGTGATAGTACTTATTTGCTAGTTTTTGAAAAATAGATGCTGAATTTGTGTGTTTCCTCAATTTATTATATCTTCCAACTGCAAACTACCCAAACATGCTGTTTGCCATAAGTGGAATGTTAATTATCGACTTATGTAGAGACCAGCCATTTAGCGTGGGTCAGTGACTAACAGAATGCGTGTGTTGGATACCAGTGTTGAAGCTCATACTTTCCCCCCCAGCAACCCCTTCACCTCCCTCAAGTCTTTTGCGGCTATTGTCACAACATACTTTGTGAACAAAATGGAAAGAAGAGAAATGCGTTTTCCCCATGAAGACAGTGCTGCCTGTGCTTGGCAGTGCTACAATCATATGGAGTGGGCGGGGCCACATAGGCACAATGCCAAGCCGAGCCGACTGGGCGATCTAGGCAACACAGCTGGTTAAATTGCTTCCCTTACGGATAATAGTCCAGAAGCACTCGCACACCCTGGCCTTCAAAACAGCAATGGAGGAATTGCCCACCCCTTCTATACAATAGATGCAAAGAAGTTGCTGGTACACAGGTATAGCTAGCAGGATAAACCTTGCTAAATCCTTATTGCAGCATGCAGCGTTTCGGGGTAACCCCATTTTCCAAGCATTGAAACGTTGCATGCTGCAATAAAGAATTAGCAAGGTTTATCCTGCTAGCTATACCTGTGTGCCAGCGACTTCATGCAAATGTGTGAACAAGTGTGAGCATGCTCAGAAGAGAACATGTATGCTACAAAAAATGTCAATTTCAAAGGATTTTGAAGGGCTGCCAGGGTTGAAGAAACAAGGGTCTTAATTAGGGAAAGGCAGCAGAAGAGGTACATGCCTGTAGCCGGCACTGCATAGGCACCCTTCTCCCACTCCATGACACTTGTGTGTCATTGACCATGGACCCCTTTGCTTACAATCTACCCTATGGCTGACTTGCAGCTCCTGGATTGTACTGTTATTGTTGAATAAGTAGATAATTGTTGAATAAGTACATCACCACTACAGTATTCTTTTCATAGCTTAATGATGTAATTTGTATTTAGTTAACATCATTTGTGAAAACACACATAATTCCTTCCCCCTATTTTCCTATATACTGTTGTAATTACTTTCAAGATTCCGGTCTGTTTGCTTCACCTACAATTGTCTGGAAACCTGCAACTTGTTTTTCAAAAACTTTCATTGCTCTCATGTTAATGTGAATGGTATACAAACCAAAGCGAACAACAACAAGCTTTCCTGTATGACAATATGAGACTTGATGAGAATCTGTAGCCATCAGGCTGTGTGGAGTCACGTTTGGCAAAACACATGCATGAACTATAATTGGAGTTTTCCATACATGGATGCCTCTGATATGGCTGAATGTACAGCAGCGAAAGCAGTTTACACTGAGGTTAGAACAGTATAGTTTGTTTCAAGATGACTTTTCAAAAAAGAACAAGATGGGACAAAGTACAAATTGAGTGAACGGATTAATTAAGATTATAATTAAGATTAATTAATTGTAGAATCTTAGTAATTTACCGTACTGCTATTTTTAACTCTTCAGTGGCTCACCTTTATATAGCATAGATCCGACATGACAAATTTAGTGTACTTAAGAGACAAGTCACAAACTTGTTCTCAGATATCTTGCTCTCTAGACTAATTTTATCTTGCTTTAATATACTCTCATAATTCCAGTGACCCCTGTTATGTGTTCCATAAAAGCTAGGCCATGCAATAGTAAAAACTGGCTGTGGCTTAAAATTATTGTTAAAATTATTGTTGACTGAAGCTGATCATCCTATAGTAGACAAAGGCTAATACCAGATGTAGTGGATCTCAGCTTGCAGAAAAACGCAGGCCAAGAATCCACTCCTATGGTTCTTGATGTGCCTGTGCCAGGATATATTACATGGAGACTAGTGATGGGCGAATCTACCCAGTTTCGCTTTGCCTAAAAATTTGCGAATTTCCAGCAAAATTTGTGAATTGCCGAATCGTCACTTCGCGTCGTTTTCAGCGTGCGTTGCGTCGTTTTCATCGAGTCAAAAACGACGCGCGACTCGTTTTTATTTTGGAAATTTTCGCCAGGCGAATCTTCGCTGGTGTTTCACGAATTGCGGGAATTTAATTTAAATAGCTTAATCTAATTCATAAAGCTCAGTAAACCAAAAGATATTGGAGGCTGTATGGGTCTGATCAGAAATGTTAGGGGTAGCCCTGTTACTCCTAAAATGAAAATGATGCAGTCACACAGTCTTGACTTCTCTCAATTCTCCAGAAGCATCCCAAGAGTTATTTATGGGCCGAACTCCAAACCATATTTGATCTAGATGACCAAATCCCATATTAAATTACTGCTAGCCATCACAGCCCCCCACCCCCAATGGCACTGCAAAGACTGCGACAAAACCCATTGACTGCACAACGACAAGAGACAACCAATCAGAGCCTCTTGCAGACAAGGAACTCTTAAACACCATTCATTTGACTCCCACCCCTTCTCAATGTTAGCGCAGAGCAGATGGACGTTAACTCATTCAGTAGACAACCAGCTGCATTTGATTTCAGTGTATCAAGTGCAGTTGAATGTACCGAACAATATACAGATGGATTGTTGCAAGAGTGGGATCCGTTTTTTGTTTGGGAAAAGTTAATATTTTAGGCATGCCTTGTGTCAAGCTATTCATATGCTAAAGTGACTCCAGGTTTAACTAGTGGGGCTAAATTGGGCAGACGTGCCTCCATATGAGACTCATTCCATGGACTTGACCCGTTTTACATGATTTCTTCAACTAAAACAATTGCTGGGGCAATGAGCTTATTTGATGTGTGTGCTGGGTCAACAGCAATGCCAGGCTGCACTTCCATCATTCGGTATCAATCAAAGTGGCTACTCCTCTCGTTTAGCCTGCTTAGCAAGCAGCATACAGTATGAATGCTAGTGCTTTGGACCAGGGTTACCATGACCAGATTGGATAACAGAATATAATAAAAAAAAAAAAACATTGATGCATCAATGATTTACTAATTTCTTCTAGAACATTAAATAAGTGAATGAGCGTTGACTCCAAATCCCCTTTGATGATCTTTAAGAGGCTTCCAGTGGGATCTCATAGAGGTAATAACAGTCAGTATACTGAAGTCAGTATATATGTATGGAACGTGTTATCCAGAATACTGGGGACCTGGGGTTTTCCGGATAACGGATCTTTCCGTTATTTGGATTGTCATAACTTAAGTTTACTAGAAAATCATGTAAACATTAAATAAACCCAATAGGCTGGTTTTGCTTCCAATAAAGACCAATTCGGCATCTTATCTGTCTGTGTATCATTTGGCCCTAGAGGGTCTCATCATTGGTGGAAAGATCCACTGATGCCAGACAAGCGGATCTCTTTGTGTATGGCCAGCTTTAGCTGTAAGTCACACACTGATCCCCTTTCATCTTAAAGGGCCAGTAAATCACATATACAGACATTACTGTGCTTAAAGGGAAACTGTCATGGGGAAACATATTTTTTTTAAACACATCGGTTAATAGTGCTGCTCCAGTAGATTTCTGTACTGAAATCCATTTCTCAAAAGAGCAAACAGATTTTTTTATATTCAGTTTTGAAATCTGACATGGGGCTAGCCATTTTGTCAATTTCCCAGCTGCCCCTGGTCATGTGACTTGTGCCAGCACTTTAGGAGGGAACTGCTTTCTGGCAGGCTGTTGTTTTTCCTTCTCACTGTACGCAGTGGGACATGGGTTTACTATTGAGTGCTGTTCTTAGATCTACCAGGCAGCTGTTATCTTGTGTTAGGGAGCTGTTATCTGGTTACCTACCCATTGTTCTTTTGTTAGGCTTCTGGGTGGGGGAAAGGGAGGGGGTGATATCACTCCAACTTGCAGTACAGCAGTAAGGAGTGATTGAAGTTTATCAGAGTCACAAGTCACATGACTTGGGGCAGCTGGGAAATTGACAATATGTCTAGCCCCATGTCAGATTTCAAAATGAAATATAAAAAAATCTGTTTGCTCTTTTAAGAAATGGATTTCAATGCAGAATTCTTCTGGAACAGCACTATTAACTGATGTGTTTTGAAAAAAGAAATATTTTCCCATGACAGGATCCCTTTAAGGGTAAGGCTATGGCAGAGAAAAGGCTCATCTGCTGTCTTCTGTTCTGTGCTGTGTGTGCAATGATGCCCCATGCCATGACTTACATTGCAAACAAATCATTGCCACTCAGCCTTAGTGTGCACTGACAAGTAACAAATGGCTGCCATCCTTAGCTTTGCATTGTGATCAAAATTGGATTAAAAAACCTGTGTGTCTCGAAAAAGACCTGCATCCAACTACTTCAAAAATATAAAATATGTAGAATAATCTGTCCAACCAGGATAAAGGGTAATTATTGTCAATAGATTTAATTAGTGAGTTGTAGAGAACAGCAGGATTCTCATGATGCCATTTTAATCACGTCTGTACAGGAAAACTTTCCAACCTGTTTTTCAATACAGACAGACGTAATGGACCACTTGTTTCATGGTGTAAAAGTGTCCCAGTCCCAGTTGGTGTGAAGCTGCTTTAACAATTAGCATTTTCTTCAGTATACTGGTTTGTTTTTGCTGCCCTCTGCTGCTATATAGCACATCTACAGGCATTCCAACTTTATTATAAAGCAGTTTAGCACATGCCAGCATACATTTGTAAGGGATCTTAGAGACAGCGGCTAAAGGTTTTATTCTCAAAACATCACAGTATGAGACATGCAAAGCAATACACTTTAAAAATACTTGCAAATGGATTTCAGAGTGAGGAGTATCAGCTGCACAAGAGCTGGGGAAACAGCAAGACCTGGCTGATACAGTATGTTTAGGTTGAATGCACGTTTATGGGCAAATTGCAATGATCTAACCTAAACAGACCAATTGGATTATCACCAGGGTAAAGTAAGATCTGATTACAAGACATGATTGAGTGTATTTTGGGACAAGAAAAAATGTGTGAGAAAAAATGTAAGAGATTAGGTAAAGTGAGACCACAGACCCCACAATATAAGGGAAATTGTTAAAATATAGTGGTTATCAGTTTATTAGGAGATCTGAAATAGAGAACACATTCTGCACCCCCCATGAAATGCTGATAGTGCCTCATTTAATCCTTTAGCAAACACTGCAAATGGCAGGAAGCAGATCACATTAGGCTACTTCATATTGCCTGGAACATTAGTCAAACTCATGATGGAGTAGTAGTCATTTTATTTATGAACACTGGCACTCTATGCTCCAGTGCAGTAATCTTTATAAGCCACTCATCACTTTTACCATTCTCAAACCAAACACGTAATTGGTTACAAGAATAGGACAAACTCTTCTTCTTATCACAGAATTCCTAAATGCACATTTCTGTGCAAAGCTGGCATTTACTTTGCATGATATCATTATTATATACAACCAAGCCTATAGAACAGAATTAAATCTTGTAAGCAGGACTTGCATTTTGCCATGGTCCAGAATATATGGATTTGCATATGGATACATATAAAAAAAATAGCCAATGATCTACTCATTAAAATATTTACTCTTCTGCTGCAGTGTGTATGTATGTATGTGTGTATATATCTATATATATACACATATTGGGGCAAATTCACTTAAGCGCGAAGCGTATAACGCTAGTGCAAATTCGCCAGCGTGACGTCAATTCGCCAATTCACAAGTGTCCCTGGCGAAAATTCGCTAGAGAGGGATATCAACTTGCACAACTTACACCAGGCAAAGTTGCGCACTGACGAAGGGACGTAACTACGCTAATTCACTAAGATGAACATTTCTGTGAACGTTACCTCTTACGTTACTTCTCCAGGTCAGACCTCGCAAATTCAATACAATAGATAAGAGTTTGAAAAAAAAAACTTGAAATGTTTCTAAGTCTCAAAAAATGCTGGCGTATTTTACTTTTTGTAGGGTGATAGTCTGAAAAAGAGCAAAATTTTTTTTTTGGGGGTTACCCTCCTTCCCCCTACATTTCCTAACATATGGCAACTCAATTATACAGTGGGCACATGTTTAGGGCAATAGGACAACTTTATTTTATTAAAGGTTTCCTGGGCTTGCTTGTGAAGTGGAATGTAGTGGCTGTAACATATACTTCGATTATACTTTTAACTTCACGCCGTATGCAAATTAGGCATCACTAGCATAAATGTGCTTTGCCTGGCGAAGTAATGGTAGCGCTACTTCGCTAAGGTTTGCCGCCCTGAGCGCAAATTTGCATCTTAGTGAATTTGCGTAGCGCTGGTGAAAATTTGCATGGCGAAATGCGGCGAACGTCGGTGAAGGCAACGCTAGTGCATTTCCGCGCTTTAGAGAATTTGCCCCATAGTATTTGCAGAAGTACCCACACTCTTACTCCTTGGTTAAATCATGGGTGCTTGCTCAAATGATGTGTGTATTTTTCCAGATACATAAGAGTATAATTCTCCTAAAGTACCATATGATCTAAAACACTTTACATGTATAATTTCCTAGGGAACCCATATTTTACATATTCAAACTCTTAAAAACCATTTAAAAAAAAATAGTAACTAGGAAGAAATCTGAAATCACTAGAATACGGTTTTAAATCTTTATTCAATATGTACAAAGTCCCCTAAGTCTTAGGGATGTGTTGTGGTGTGCTTAACCACAGTCTTTACCTCTTTTGGGTAATAAACCAATACCTTGAATTCAAATACTACCACCCAAGTTTGGGTGTATGGCCTCAGGGATGCAGTTGTCCAGTTTTTCTTTGAGACTGAGAATGACATCTAAACAGCAAATGTTGAGTTACAGAGGAATTAAATTAGTGCAATCAAACCTACTAACATCCTTTTAGCGAAAGGCAAAATACTGCAGTATAGCAGAGTAAGAGCTGCTTAATGAAGCTACTAAAAATATCTATATATGCATTTCAGTCAGTCTAGTTATGACACGAAAAACTCAAGTTTTTAGCTAAAGGACCACACCCTTTGCCTGCAAATTGCTCTTAGACGTGTGATCTGCAATAATTTTTTTTTTATAAAGCAAACAAATTCCAAATGATGTGTCCCTCTGTATAGAAAACAATTTCTACCTCTAGCATGTCCCGTTCTTGAGCTTACAGCATTAAGTATATCGTAGGTGTCAGGATAATGGAATAAAACATAAAAAGCAAGCTGGATATCCCTTGCCAGGACGTACATGCACAAGGCATTGTTATATAGCTATATACAAAGCTGGATGCTGTCACTAAATACAACTGAATAACATTTTTACATTTCAAATGATGGGAATTTCGCTTTTGTGGGCTCCAGTAAATCAGAGAGGAAATAGATTGTTCCAGCCATTCCTACAAAAGGGAAAAAAAAAAAAAAAAAAAAAAAAAAAAAAAAAAAAAAAAAAAAAAAAAAGAGTAAATACATATTAAAAAATTACTTAGCACGATCATGTCATTTTCAGGTCCAAAATGAGATCTGCTTCAGAAATAGAATAATACCATGAAGAAGAAATTATATTAAATATTTTCTCACTTAAATAACATGGTCTGTCTATGCATTACATTCTTAAATCAAGGGTTAGCACCCTCATGATTTTGTAATTTAAATAAAATCTGGTATAAAAAGAGAGAGAGAGAGAATATAATGTACTCCCTGTTGTAAAGAATAAGAACATTAGAAGAGTCAGATAAGTTCCATGGCAATATAACAGCACAGCACCAGTCTGAGCAATTTGAAACAAGTCATGGAACATAGAGGTTAATTCTGATGTACTATTATAAAGTACCTGAACATTTTTTTCATGCTACAGGTGTCAGTGAGCCATGTAATAAAATAACACTAAGATTACTAAGCACCATTGATGAGATTTACTTTACCTTCAAAAAGTGAATAAGGTGTGTCTGCAGTTCTGCAACCATGCAGCCCATAATCCATGCACCACTCTGCAAACTGCCACAGCAAAAATACACAATCAGCTTATTTGACAGATTTACAAGGAGAAATATATAAAGGAGAAATGGTTTTAGGATTGTGAACACTAATGCAATGCTGTGCAATGCAGTTTGTTTGTTTTATACAGCCACAAGTTGCCAATGTAAATTATGTTACAAACAATGCAAAAAGGCAACATGCAGGACTTTTGTCACTCATTATTAAAAAAATATATATAGTAAAAACAAAATATAGATTTGAAAATAAGGGTATCATTTATAATAATGAAACTGGCTGTGCACAGACAAAATCTTTCTTTGTATCCTCCGCTCGATTAATATTCCGGAGGAATAAATAGACAATATATACTATGCATGAGCATGTATATCTTCACCTTAAAGGAATAGTTCAGTGTAAAAATGAAAACTGGATAAATAGATAGGCTGTGCAAAATAAAAAATGTTTCCAATATGGTTAGTCAGGGAAAAATGCAAACTATAAAGGCTGGAGTGACTGGATGTCTAATATAATAGCCAGAATCCAACTTCCTGCTTTTCAGCTCTTTAACTTTGAGTTAGTCAGCGACTTGAAGGGGGGCCACATGGGACATAACTGCTCAGTGAATCTGCAATTGATCCTTAGCATTCAGCTCAGATACAAAAGCAACAGTTATGGTTTGTGTGGCTCCCCCTCAAGTCACTGATTGGTTACTGCCTGGTCACCAGGGTAACCAGGAGAGCTGAAAAAGCAGGAAGTTGGATTCTGGCTATTATATTAGACATCCAGCAACTCCAGCCTTAATACATAAAATTTTTGGCTAACTATATTAAAAACATTTTTTGTTTTGCACTGCCCATCTATTTACCCAGTTTTTATTTTTATACTGAACAATTCCTTTAAAAAACTAACTTCCTATTAACCATATTGTTTACTCTGATTTGTATATCCATGCAAATAATGTGAAATGTCAAGAATATCCAGCAGAAAGGTACCTTGCAGGCTCTGTAGAGAAACTTGACATCTTTGGTCAGGTTGTATAGTGCTAGGAAGCTATATGCATTCCCTGCTGCTCCATGGCACAATCCATAGCCTTTCTTCAGCAAGCCATACTGCCATGCGACTTCAGCACATTGCAGAGCATCTTCCAGATATTGCTGTTCACCAAAAACCTTTGGGAAATTAAATCAGAATTTGCATCTTTAACACAGTATTATGGCGTTCATCACTATCACAATTTATTTTTTAGGCTTTATATTACTTTCAAGGGCTATAATGCACTAGGCATTTTGACTACCACTAAACAGCTAGAAGAAAGATACTGGTGAACACTGAGGCTTTAGAATTTGCGTTTTATGTGGTAAATAGTTAGGGACCGCCATATAGGTTTTACCTTGACGTGGTATGGTGGCTTATCAATTTTATGATCACAATTTTAACTAAAAAATTGTAAATCAATGCATCTGCATAGATTACTTATGGGACAGTGGACCAAGGAATGTGCATTGATCAATCTATCTTCTTTTTCTTCATCTGTAGTTAATTTGGCCAGATCAGTAGCACTCCCATTGGATTTTAGAACTTGGCCATGGAGTGTTCCCACAACCTTTTTATAATAGAAAGTGTCATAAATAGCCTTTGGCAGGTGATTTCCTGACAAAAATGTGCACTACCTCTATATTAAGCAGCAAGACAATAGAAGTATGTTTCCTTTTCTACTGAATAGGAGGCACTACTGGGTTTGCTGGAGTTCTCCCTTAAATGGACTGCAGCTATCAAAACAAGTGTGTGCAATAAGGGTTTCTTCTTGGTCTGCTGCAACCTGAAGCAACTGATGCAGATAATTTGCTATTGTACAGCATTTATCACCTTGGCCCATGGAAGAAACAAAACGATCTACAATTAAAGTGATACTGACGCTAAAAAATTTATTTTCCAAATATGAATATACATTAAAAGATACCTATAGGCTATGTTGATAATTTTTTTACTGATAGTTCTGCTTTTGTAAGTAATTGTTACTTGAAGTTCCTTAACCTGATTGTTTTGCTAACTTGTCAAGAGTTACTAATGCTAACGGACTACTGCTGCACAAATATGGCAGCCCCTTCATAGAGGAACAAGGGGGTAAGGAAGGTAATGTAAAAGCATCTGGCAAATACCTTTATGACAAAATTAGAAATGGTATACAAAGATATTATTACAGATCTAAAAAAGGTTATATTCTGGTGTCTGTATCTCTTTAACACAAGTGTGTTGCTGTATCTTTTTCTATTTGCAGTTTTCATAAACAATAAACAAACACTTATCTGTGTACCTTGTATGCCTGAATAAGCATGTAAATGACACCAGGAGCCCCATGACACCAGTGTACAAGCAGGTCCCGACGGTCACCAATGCAAGGAGGGAAGTTGCCAGATGGGAACTTGAGACGGCTGACATATTCCACACTGGGCCGGACAATGTTCTGTAGCGTCTCATAACTGACATTACACTCAGGCTGAGGAGAAACATGGATACAAATGGTCTATGAAGATTTTCATTCATGCAGGTCATGATGTACAGCATCTAGTAACGCTAGTAATCTTTGAGTTTTCTTGACAATATTTCACCACTCACCCAAGTGGCTTCTTTAATTCAAATGATACTGACCTAGATTTAGCCATGTTCTGGTGCATCAACAGCCAACACAATCTTGCACCCATCAAATTGCAAAGTTCATGTTTTTTTTCACAACTTAGCATTCCATTGTAATAATAGAATTTTTTATAATGTAATTGTTGTAATAATTATTATAATAGATTTTAATTTTTCAATAGCCTTTTCTATGAGTTTACCCTGATGCAACTAATGTAGCTTAAATGATTTCAAGCTCATATGCCCCTACTAAAACATATAAACAAACGCCAACGCATCTCCCCCTGCTGCTTTCTACGGCAGTTTGCTCACCTGCATTAGAAAGTAGTATATTCCTGCTAAACCATGGGCAGGTCCCACATAGTACTCTCTGTACCACTCATACATCAAAGGGCTCTGGGATATTAGGTTCCTTCTCCCTGCCAGTCTCTCTCCAGACTCCAGCACAATGTTACACACCTGCAGAAAGAACACATGGCATTATTCATGCAGCAACTGAACCTAGAATCTTTTTCCTGGCTCAAAGTACCTAATGTTTTTGACCAACTGCCAACTTGTTTTTAATTTGCATATTTAGCAGAGGTCCACTCAGACAACTGGTATGTTGTACAGTGGGCTCACCTGATATTCTCCATTCACTGTGCCAGTATCAATCATCCTGCATTGGCCCTTATACAGTTTAGCAGAATACTGCAACAATTCACCTTTCAGTTCATGAGGTCATTCCTTAAAATGATAGACGCTTTAAGATACATTCACAAAAGATATGGGCTGTACCTGTTGGATGTAGCTAGAAGGGATCTTCTCCTCTCCAAATTGTTTGTTGACAAAAAGCAGGGAATACAAGTATCCCATACGCCCATAGAGAAGCTCATCTGGAAGTCCAGAGTCTGGCCTTACCACAGAAGGATGTAGCTGAAGGAGGCTGCAGAGATGTAGGATGTTGTAGGTCTGATTATATGACAATTAACAGGCTAAAGTTGCCCATAGAAACCCATATTTGGTTGGGATTATGATCATACTGGCTGACCATCGGTTATGTATGGCAAATTGTCACCTTAAAAAAAAGTAAACAAGTGTAGCAGTTCACCTCTTGACATCATGCTGTTCTGTTCATGCAGAAAATAAAATTGGCCATACACATGTATGATGGTGATCATCCGTTCTGCCTGTGAGCTGAATGGTCAGGGTTACCATACTAGTCAGCCCACACGTGGTTTTTAGGCAGAGAGTGGGAGTAAATGAATAGGTAGCATTTGACAAGAACACTGTTGTAGCACAATCTCACAGGAAACAGTGACAATAGCATTGCTGGCAAACTATGGAATAAAGGTAATTTTTTAATTCTTTGCTATTTTAATCGGGTGCATTTGCTCCTGGGTACAAAGGGTGGGTGTAACACTGACTGCAGAAAAGGAAACATGCATACAAGGTATACAGCAGCACATAAACTGGGATCCCCTTGACAAAGGCCTTAGCGCTGAAACGTTGGGGTATTCTCACTTGGGGCTTGTGTATTCGCTACTTGTGGGTTGACATTTTTGCCTTGCCTTCCTTTCAGGGGTATGTATGCTATAACCTATGCTGTGATCTACCTAACATTTTTGTACTTGATATGTAATATATTTGTCTTGTAATTGTGAATATACCAAGTAAAGCATACGTTTTTACATTCACCCCTTGTATATTTTGAGTATTTAATCAGAGTGTGCACATCCATATAGTATACGTTTAAATATACCACAGTCATAGCTATCATGGTACATTTCCATTCCAATCATATAGCTTCAGTCCAGCAAATAATATCAATACCAGCCATGGTGAAATGGTATACACACAGCATTGAAACCGGGGACCATTACAAATTCTCAGAGGTAGAGGATATGAGTCATTAAAGCAGTGGTTCCCATAGTGTGGTTTGTGTTTCAAAAGTTTTTAAAACGGCTAATGTTATTCATTTTAACAACTGTGCAACCTGCTGATATGAGATTTGTAATAACAGTGCCACCTATTGGTCAATTTTTCAACTGGACACTTGGGAAGAATGTTCAGAAGGAAGACAGAGAACTGTTCTGATGTTACTCTGCTCAGGAAAGTGACCCGAAAACTTCAGAAGGCCTCTGACATGTCTTTCCAGAGCAGAGATACTGGAAAATGTGGTGATCAGAAAAGTTCTCTAAGCATTCATATTTCTGTGTTTACATCTCCTTTAAACAGCAAAGGAAGGGCTACTGAGAAAACAACTGGATTCAAATGTATACTGTTTAACATTATACAAGAACAACTAAACTAATAAGCACTTTTAGTTCTTTTTTGATGACTAGTTGGGACAGACTGAATGCAATGCTTTCTACCGTCAGTGAAAGAGGAGTACCATCCACATGCAATACAAAATCCAGCTTTTTGATAACAGGGTTGTTTCAGGCTTGTACCGAACTGAAATACAACAAACCCCCCCTTCCCAACAACCTGGGGTAACTCTATGCCAGGAAACTAGTGCCGACACGAGCATTTGATTTCACATGTTGTAGGTACCTTTTGACACAATCTTCTGCTTCCTTTGTATGCCCAAGCTTCTGAAACACAGCTGCTCCGACTGCATAAGGTCCAGCATCTCCACACAGAAAAGTGACATCACGTCTCGTCAGGCAACGTAGGCTCTTGCTGATGTACTCATGGGCCTTTTGCAGAAGGGATGAATCCCCATATACATCAGACAAATGCAAATACAACAGAGCAATGCCTGAAACACAGAATGAGTAGCTAGAGAGCTGCTAGAATGACTAACTGACAAAGTTCAGCTACGATGGTTAGCTTTGCTTTATGGAGCAAAGAATGATACATTCATCTTATTAAAATATTTCTTATCCTATGTTAAAGAACAAATAACACAGCCTCACAGTTGATTTAAATATACATCCTCCATTGCGGTTAGAACATGCTGCGTTAAGTTGGATAGGTAATTATTCTGTGTTACACTAACGATACAGGACTATGAAAAAAACAAAAGTGCATGAGTCATTCATAATTTAATCGCTGGAAGTATACTTCATAGTTGTGCAAATGTGTGCTGCAAAATGAATGCTCCAGGAACTAAGTGCTTTTCAACTGGAGATTTAAATCTGAAAAAACACTTTCTTGATTCATCTTCCCAATATATACATCCCCACATGGGGTTGTGTGTGATATTCTCTCCCAGGAATACAATACCTGCCCAGCCTGTGTACACAGTGCAGTTTCCAGGGTCGGCTGATTTGAGTCCCTTTTCCATAGCCTGTAGTAGCTCCTTGACCTTATTGTTTAGACAATGAACAAACTCATACGTCAGCTAGAAAGGATAAAAGAAAAAAATGCTACAGTTTGTATTTAAACATTTCATGGGCTCCACAGCAGTCTGTTTCTAAATGGCAATTTGATCACGGTCGTACTGATGCATCTAGATTTCTTGTTCCCCCCAGGAGCATCTGGTTCCTGTGGTACTTTTACAAATGCATAGCTCAGTGGACAGCAACAATGTAATACACAATTAAATGGTTGTACCACTTACTTGACCTGTGGAATTGAAGGCTGTTGAGGCCGGCTGGCTGTAATCAGGATAGGGGTTTTGAAAAGATCTCTGCTCCATGATGGATCTCAATCCTATGAGAGAGGTGCAATAATATCAAAATATTAGTAAAAAAAGGTTAGTTTGTGTGATGCTAGCAAATCCAAGCAATAGAAGATGTATACTTTCATCTATCTCTCTGTAGAGAAGGAAAGATTGCTAAAGTGATATATGAATGTCAAGAATAAATGCTAATTGAGCATATAACTGCTGTTAGTAGCAATTATTAGGCCTATATTACATGCTTATCTACCCAGGAACCTACATCTAGTTTGGGTGTGGTTAACTAGGTGGCAAGCTCAAAATGTACACAAACCAAATGAAATTGTAAGCGTCTGGTTTAACCCACGCTGTAGTGTTGATGGGGTGCGCTGTAGTCTGTGGTAAAGATGCGCTCCCCACAGCCAACAAAGCTCTGACATCAGCTGCTCAGAATGGTAGTCAAATGTAAAAAATTTGAATAGCTGAAACATGCATTCCCTTGTATGTTAGAGCAAAGCTTTACTGTACTTGTATTTTGCCTTAATTAAACTATTCCAATTCTATGGGGGGAATTCACGAAGCAGCGAAAATTAGTTAGCGTTGCCTTTGCTAACGTCCGCCGCATTTCGCCA
>CM044448.1:73299869-73313565 GCA_024363595.1 Xenopus borealis | reverse complement strand
ATAATTGAAGCTCTTGAATGAATGAAAAACTGAATGAAGAAATGCCTGATGGTAAGAATATATACATTTAATGGGCAGTAGTTACAGTTTTATTTTATTTAAGCCTTTCCTTCTCCTTTAATGTCTAGGTCTTTAACACTGACCATCCTCCACCTGAGTTTGGTTTCAGTATGGAAAATTATATTGCAGCCTTAGCAGCTGGAGCTAGAACCTACAAACTCCCTATGACCAACAGGAACATTTTGACCAAGAAAGACAACCAAGCTAATCTAAAACACAAGGGGGCTCATTTATAAACTTTGAGCAGGGCAGAATGGTTCGCAAAGTGAATATATTTACCCTGTGCCTGGTTATATTTATAAAGCTGAATAAGAGTGTGCAAACACATTCACATGCGAAGAACTTTTTAAATATGGCAAATTGTGAATATTTATGAGCACAGTCTGCGTTTGAATGATGCCGCAACTTTGGTGGCGTAGAAAATATTCGCAAAACAGTTTTGCAAATTGCAAATTTAAGTTAATGTCAATGCTATTTTTGCACACAACAACCTCACAAAGTGCCTGTACTCACTCAAAGACCCGTCTTTTGCGAAAATGTATCCATAATATGAATTTGCAAAAACCGGAAAGACAGGCACTGCAGTGCAATATTTTAGCGTTCAGGAAAAAGCATGTGCGAACTTTATAAATGAAATGTTAACAGAGCCGGGCCAGGTCAGCCAGGCACCCTAGGCAACCTGACTGTCCACAGCGCCGACTTGGTGTACATAAGTGCGAACAGACACTGGTGCACTTGCACGAACGGATGCTATCACACATGCGCACAACCCCACCAAAAGTCTAGAAAGTAGAGATAGAGGCCCGGACTAGGGGTAGGCAGGTGGCTCAGAAGGTATGTGCCTGGTGCCCCCCAGCTTTGCTCCCTAGGCACGTGCCTAGTTCCGACCCTGAATGTAACCAACAAATAATTTATTGGTGCAGGGGTCAGAATCAGCCTGTCTGTAATGAATACACTTAATGGGCAGGCATTCATCACTGCACAAAACCATGCGGATGTAAACAACTCTTTGTAAACATCAAGTGATTAAAGTAATGATATGTGCTTGACTTTATAAGCTAAATTTGCAGAGTAATAGGGATGTCTTTTTCAGCTCATAATAATTTCCCCCCCAGGGAATCATGCACGAGACTAAGCTAATATACATGGTACAGTTTCACCCTGAAGGAAGCAGTGGGCCAGCTGATACAGAGGTAGAGGGCTTGGATATATTCATAGTAGGCTAAAGTATGCTGCTTTTGAGACCCAAATTGAAGAGCAATGTTCAATGTTATGCAACTTCAACTCAAAATAATTTTTTCAGATATATGATACTGTGGGCACTGTGATTACACTGGCTGGGGAAGCAATGGCATGCAATGTGTGCTAGAACTAGACTGGCAGTTGAAGTCTTTTTATCTTTATTTTCCATTCCACTAAGAAATAAATACCTATGCATACATAAGAACAGTGATAAAATTTATATTTTAACTAAGGAAATGTGCAATGTGCAGAGACCTGCAGCTGCCCCAATAATTATTTCTCTGTCTGCACTTGGCAGCGCTCTATTCATGAAGGGCGGTGGGTCAGGGGGACCTAGCCATCCCCGTCTGCCCCCTAACTTGCTGAGCATTCAGACATGCAAACTAGCGAGTGGCAGAGAGTACAGAGAGGGAGGTGGAACCCCTCAGTTTTCAATAAGTAAGCACCTGGTCTAGTTGCTGTGTATATCTGAATGATGCTAAAAATATTTTATCTGAATGATGCTCACATTAAAGTGGGAGGTTGGGGGGGGGGCATCAACATGGTTCTTCCCTTCCTTTCCCTCATGAATATAGGCCTGCTGAATGGGGGCATGAACCTATAGTTCATAGCTTTGCTGTGGAAACGGTAATATAGAATGGTTTGGGTTTTATTCAATTTTGTGAAAATCCGTTCTCTGTTAAAAGAGAAAAAGGAGAAACCTTCCACAGCTCCAAAATGTTGCTCCAAGCAACATATAACTTATATACAACATGTAAAGAAATAAAAATGCTCACTGGGCTCTGATGAGTACTTTTGCAATTTAGATTTACGATTTTTAGTAAAATGTACTATTTCTAAGGTATCATAATAGTAGCAGTTCTTACACTGATAAAATCCTGAAATGTAATCTGAGTGTCCCTTCTGGTGCTTGTTTCCCTAGAGCAGGAAGTGTTTCTTGGTGCATATCTGATCCATTCTATAGCTTGATTTTTTTGATTAGAGATGGGCAAATAACTTTAGGGAAAGGAGTGGGGGAGAGAAAAAAAACCCAAATATAACCATGTTAGTCCAAATGGTTTCCTGCCGTTCTCTTCGCAGTCTCCCCACTGCGTGTGTCAACCCAAACAAAGAAGAAAAAAACTTTTTCCTGTGCAGAATCCATGCACATTGGAGCACCTGAAGATTGATTGCCAGGAGCATTCCATTACAAGCTATATACCACATTAGAGGTCTGTGAGTAGGCAATTTAGCCATCTTTGAAGAATATTCCACTGTTTTAAACATAATAATTGGATACCATTGCGCTCCACAACACAGTAAAATTAATATCAACATCCACCAGGATAGGGGATAACACCTCTTTCTGATAGACATATATATATATTTTTGAGAGCACTGGGTGAACCCCTGTTGTATTCAAAATACTGCACTATATTGGTTCTAAAAATTTCCATTGCCTAGGCGCTGATCTCTGCACAGGAAAAAGTTTTTTTCTTCTTTGTTTAGCTTGATTTTTTTGCCCACTGTACTAGATACTGTATATACTTAATATGATAATGAATGCTAAGAAATAGCAACAGCTTGATACAATTTTCTTCTTCGGGATTTAGTGGCACACTTACTGCAATAGGATCCACCAGTGCGATTCTGAATTATCAATGTATCCCTTTGTCTTTGGTTATGCATAATCACCTTTATTTAAGCCCTGAACACATAACAACAATTTATATATTAAATATTAACAAGATGGATTCTTAGTGGGGAATTATCTTGAACCTGTAATTTAGTTTGTGAATGTTTTTTGGAAAGCTAAGGGGAACAAATGGGGTTTAAGGAAAGTTTACATTCCTGTGAAAGCTTGTTCAGAATAAATAAATGTATAATAATGCAGCACACATCCAAAAATAATGTATGGCTAAGCAATCTAATTGACGGAAGTTAAGAATTTATTTTTTTGGTTTTCTGCAGATAAAAGATACTGTGGATTCAGCTAAGATTGTCTGCCCTGTCATGATTCAATCTGCGTATGCTCCTGGGTGGCTTGGGGTCAAGACTTTGTCCACATAAAGAGACACTCATAGACCTGGGAACCATAGTAAAAAATGAGTGGGCACTTCAAGGCTGCAAATATTAGCTGCCAAGTGTTCCACTCAAATATGCTGAAGCTACAGTACTTTGTGTACTGACTTAATGGATAGAATGCTTTGGTACTGACTGCAAATGCTTAATGGGAAGGAAGGCTTAAGTGGAAAAAAGAGCAAGGTGAATTAGATCTGGAAGTGTATAAACAGAAAGTAAATAAGGAAAGCAGAAAAAGTATTAAGAAGAAAAATAACTACATGTAAAAGTTTATTAATCTAAATAAATGATAAAAGTGTAGAGAATGTAGGAAGAAAAGAGGACAGAGTTTCAATGCAGATAGGAGCTGTGGAAAAAGGGAGGTGTGAGGTTTAATGGAGAGATATGTGCACAAGTACATGAATAAAGAGATTATAAAACAAATTGCTGTGTTTTGACCCTACTGAAGTGTGTCTTGCTGCAGTGATCCATAGCAAACAGTTAACAATTAGCCAACAATTCATCAAGTCAGTGTAGCTTTTTTATGAAGTTTTGCATTTTACAAAGTTTTGCATCTAGATTTAAAAGAATTAAATCTGTGAAAAATCAGGGCTAAAAGAAAGAACAGGGTGGCACCAATAAAAAAAACAAAATATGAGGACTCATTCACAAAAATGGGGCAAGGTAAGAATAGTATGCTGGGTGTACCATAACAGCCAGATGAAATGCCTTGATATAGCAATATAAATCAGTGGCAGTGTGCTACTAGTCACACATCACCCCACATCCTATAACCCTAACCCTTCTCTCTCATTCCTTTTTTCAAGGCTCTAGCAATGACCAACCAGATTCTAGTTTAGCGGTCTGTGGTGGGCTTGAAGGAAATCAAAATTGAAGTGGTTAGAGATGCAGCAGATAATTGTGTCACAGTCTGCAGCATGGAGAATAGGGATGCCATGGGTGTTCACACAGGTAATCTTCTCATGAACTTAGACAAAGCCATATGTTTATTTTATACAAATAAAACTTAATATAAAAATACATGTTCATGAATATTGCCATTGTTGAATTTTCATGCATTAGGCATAAGAGAACCAAAGGTTGTATTGTCAATGTTGTCAATCATATTTAACTGATTTTGACTGATTCTGTTGTTGTGGCACCAAGCCAGACACTCTCCAACGAGGAGTTCCAGATGCTCAGGTCTTGTGCCATCAAAGTTGGGAATTGTCAGCATTCAGTTTGCCCTACATCCCACATCATTGGACTATGTGATCATTGAAGTCAATGCCAGACTCTCCAGTAGTTCTGCTTCGGCTTCAAAGGCTACTGGGTAAGCAATTCTTTAGAAACAAACTTTTCTTTTAGTTTCCATTAATTTTTTGGCTTCTCAGTTTATTTTTGCAAATTTCAGTTCTTTCCCATAAAAACTACACAGAGCAGTGCAGTCTGCAGTTGGTCAAACAAGGTAACCAATCTATCTGATAGGTACCCGTTGGTCTATTGCTGCCAAAATAGCTGTGGGTATTCCACTTCCTGAGATCAAGAATGTTTTGTCATGGAAGACTATGGCCTGTTTTGAGCCAATTTATATTACATGGTGACCAAAATCCCTTGGTGGGATATTGACCTTTTTTAAAGAAAGATAAATCACTGTATACAGCACACAAGGTGATGTCTTAAAAATTGTGTCCCCAAATATGATTATGTCTTGGCAGGTTATGGCAATAGGTCACACTTTTGAGGAGAGTTTCCAGAAAGGCCTTAGGATGTGTCATCCAAGTGTGGATGGATTCACCGCAAACCTGCCAATAAACAAGTCATGGGCTACAGATGGGAATCTCAAGAAGGAAATGGCTGAACCTACTAGCACATGTCTACAGTATGGCAAAGGTAATTACAGGTTTAATTAACTGAAACATATATAAATATGTTGGACAAAAATATATTTTCTACTCAAGCTAATTTTTCAGTTGGTGGCTACAATATTATGATTTGTTTTAGGAGACTGGAATCCATATTGATGAGATCCACAAGCTTACCTCCATTGATAATTGGTCTCTGTACAAAATATTCCTGTGTTTTTCTGTTTCAATAAGACAACATAAGACTGAATTGTCTTGCCAGACTTTAGAAACCATGAGAAACCTTGGCAATTAGCAGTGACTTTTGGATAGAAAACTAAGAGGGAATGAGGAAAGACTTAATAAAAGAAATTACAGGGACTCATTTATAAACTTTCAAATTAAATTGCAAAGGGCTGATTGGTTTGCACAGTGAATATATTTGCCCTCCAGATAGTTTTATTTATAAAGCTGGATAAGGGTGTGCAAAGAGAATTGTGATTTTTTTTTCCACACTGCAAATGCCCATAAGAGCATTTTAAGTATGGCAAAAAAACGCAAATAATTATGTGTACACTCTACATTTGAATTATGCTATGACTGGTGGTGGTGAAAATATTCACAAAACTGTTTTGCAAATTAATGGGCACACTCACTCAAAAACACCCATCTCATATGTGAGCCATTTGCAAACTGAATGCGCGATGTGAATTCTTAAAAAACAGAAAGACGGGCATAGCAGTGCAATATTTTAGCATTCGGGAAAAAAGCAATGCTACCATTTGAGAATAAATATGCGCTAGGTGAACTTTATAAATGACCCCCACAGTGTTCAAGTTTGTTGCCATTCTCTGCTGTGCAAAATATGATTTATGACAACCTGGTTACTGCTCCATTTTGTCTCCATTATACCCTCACTGGCAGTTGCTTGATGTAGAGTGCTTTCTGCATAAGACTTCTAGGGCAATAAATTAACTCTGCCACCAAATGGTGCTTTATTTGTTAGCCATGCCCAAGGTATCTGTAAAGTTTGTATATCCAAAGTAATGCAAAGGTCAGTTTATTTAAGCATCTGTGAATGTTATAACTGTACAATGACAAAACTAATTAAAACATACATATCACAAAAAAATTATGAAGTGTAACTAAACCAGGGTAAAAACTTTCCCTTATCTACCAATTTTAATTTAAGATTATGGCCTACTGTCCCTTGTACCTTCTCAAGAATCTGCCATCTGAGGTGGGATACCCTATGCCCTTTCCTTAAAGAAGTTTCTATATAAAAGGGTTTCACATTTTTTCTTTTCTTTGATCTATTTCTTTTGCCCTCTAAAGCGGTTGGTTTTGCCCAACATATGCCCTGCAGCATGGGCACTTAAAGGGCAAT
Source organism: Xenopus borealis (assembly GCA_024363595.1). Lineage (NCBI taxonomy): Eukaryota > Metazoa > Chordata > Amphibia > Anura > Pipidae > Xenopus > Xenopus borealis. The sequence continues at coordinate 73,306,992 of CM044448.1, read as the reverse complement.
TCAACAGCTCTGGCGCTAACGCCCTCCCCCCCCACCCCCGTGGACCTTATACCGTTTACAGGACCTTATACTTTACCCAAACTAAGATATAATTAATCCTTATTGGAAGCAAAATCAACCTATTGGGTTTATTTAACGTTTACATTATTTTTTTAGCAGTCTTAAATTGTGAAGATCCAAATTACAGAAGGACCCATTATCCATAAAGCCTCAGGTCTTGAGCATTCTGGATAATAGGTCCCATACCTGTATAAATCTCTTTACCTCCTAATATAGAGAATAATTTTTTGTATATATTTGTGCTATTGTGCTGCGGCTTCTGTTTGGATCAGTGTTTAATGCTCTCCCCCACCAAACTATCTATTAGCTTTTTTTCTCCCCAGTGGATTATTAGGAAGCTGCAACAATGGAAATGCCAGGGATATGAGGCACAAAACAGCAATTATGGAGAGAAAATTATTAAGCGAGACAACCGTGAAGATAAAAGGAAATAATATATAATATATATAATACTAATATGCTTGCCTTAGTAACTGGAACCAATAAATATTGTTTATAGAGATAACCTAAAAGTTAACTAAAACGTTATGTGAGTATTTTAGTAGTCCCAGATAAAATAGAATGCTTGTTTTAAGTAGAGGGAGAGGCAAAATCACTGGGGGGTGGGCGCCAAGTTCATAAGTGTGGTGTTTATACAAATGGCCTGCAGGTGGCACTGTGCATACACAGGACTTTGTGTACAGCTTGAAAGTGAAAGTAAGACTTACTGCTGTTATGTAATGGCTGCATGCCCTGCTAACTGTTATACTCTCCTCATCCTCGGCTACCAAACACAACAATAAGCACCCCCAGGGTATTGCTTGACCGTTCCTTTATCTTGTTCTGGTGTCCCTGGCATCACTGCAACACCCTGATTAAACACATATGTAGAATAGCAATTTCTGTACTGTGCATGTGCCTAGCGTCAGTATTCATAAGGAATGCTTGGAAACAAAATACAATCAAAAGCAAAAATGATGCAGTAACCAGCAATAACAACCTAATTTGAATGCTGCACTTCTCACTGTGAATGTGTGTGTGACCCTGAGAATTACAGCTTGATCTAGCTGCATTGTACTTTTTACACTGAATTTAAACTTGTTTTACCATTGGAAAGAGAGATGAACACATGTCCATATTTGCACAGGGAATGACAAAGCTAGACTTCTGTAAAAGTATATTTTTATTGGACAAGGAGAGTTACTGAGCAATCAGTCAGTAATTTGGCTCCAAGATATTTTTTGTATGATTGTGTTAACATGCAACTAATCATGAAATCCTGAAAACTTGGCCTGGCAGCTGAATATCTGCAAAGCTTGCTTATCTACTTTCAGAGTGTGGCCAATAATAATCTTGCAGTCTGACAACGACTGATAGGTTAAGTGAATTAATTGTAGTAAATCAGTGGAGAGAAATTTGTCCACTGTTGGTATTACAAAACAATAGCCACCTGTCCCTACATCTGCTTTCCAGGAAACTACTTTAAGTATTACTAAATGTTAAAAAAAACATATTTTGACAGAATTAGGAGGGCTGGCTTCTTTTAATATACCCAAGTGTTACATGATGAGGCCACATTCAGAGATTTGTTAGCTACTCCATGGAAGAACATTAATGTCACTATTACTTATTGCTGAAGGTTTGGGGCAGTTATTCACTGCTTTTCACACAAACTGTACTTATAGCCATGCCTAATTAACAATAGACTCTTGCCTCCTAGCTATCCACTAACTTGTGTGTCATTCAGGACACATAAAAGTAGGCCAGTGGAATAGAGCACATGAAGACAGGTAAGTCCCTGTTTGTTCTAATAAGCAGTGCCTTCCCCACCTTTACTTGCTCTGGTCTGCTTCTCCTTATGCAAAACAGCCTAATATCAATAAAATGTGTGCCCTTTCTATTTGGAAGCAAGCTAGTTGCATACCATAGCTGCATTGTTTTGATACCCCTTTTTGTTTAATTATTATAAGTCCCCTGTTTGCTATAATATTGTTGGAGCTATAAAAACAATTCATGATGATTTGGCACTAACTAGATTTGTTCCATTGACATTTTAAATGCTACTTGCTTCATGCTAAATAGAATTTGCGCAGGTGATAGGCTAATGTAGGGAATACACTATAGTGCTATAATATCCTTAAGATTTAGTGCAGTGCATGAGCTTTTTCAATAATTTGATCTTCATTTTTCACTGCTTACCATACACTGTGTTTTGTACGCTGGTACTACAGCCTCCTTAACATGTTGTTTTGTGTGCAAGTACAAAGATTCCCTCAGCAAGCAATCTGAAACTCTGTCCTAGCATTATGCATATGGTGACCAGTGTGCAACATCACATCAAAGGGGTACAGTATTGGTGTAATAGCACCTTCATGCCTTATATATATCCTGGTTTAGATAGGATATAGATTTCTAGTTCAACTTGTCATGCAAATGTTTAAACTTTAAGGGGACATATAGCCTACATATAACTTCATGTAAAATGCATAGAATGCTCCTCTGAGCAAATGTGCAATTTGCATTATTGTTATTATTGTTTAAATTCAATGACAGCAGTTTTTACACCTTTTATTGATAAATGTAAAGTCATGCACCTGGGACGTAAAAATATTCAAGCCACTTATACACTTAATGGGACTGCACTAGGTAAATCCATTATGGAAAAGGACCTTGGAGTCCTTGTAGATGATAAACTTGGCTGTAGCAAGCAATGCCATTCTGCAGCATCAAGGGCCAATAGCTGTATTAAAAGGGGCATAGAGTCACGGGAGGAGGGGGTCATTCTTCCACTTTATAGAGCAATTGTAAGGCCACATCTAGAATATGCATTACAGTTTTGGTCTCCCTCACTCAAACAGGACATTATTGTATTAGAGAGGGTACAGAGAAGGGCAACTAAGTTGGTAAAAGGTATGGAAAATCTTAGCTATGAGGAAAGACTGGCCAAATTGGGGATGTTCACGCTGGAGAAGAGGCGCTGAAGGGGGTGATATGATAACTATGTATAAATATATAATATAATAATCTCTCTAATGCTTTATTCACCAATAGGTCTTTTTGCCAAAATATTCAGAAGGGGTTTTTTACAGTGAGAGCAGTGAAGATGTGGAATTCTCTCCCTGAATCAGTTGTACAGGCTGATACATTAGATAGCTGTAAGAAGGGGTTGAATGGCTTTTTAGCAAGTGAGGGAATACAGGGTTATGGAAGATAGCTCATAGTAGAAGTTGATCCAGGGACTAGTCCGATTGCCATTTTGGAGTCAGGAAGGAATTTTTTCCTCCTCTGAGGCAAATTGGAGAGGCTTCAGATGGGTTTTTTTTTTGCCTTTCTCTGGATCAACTAGCAGTTAGGCAGTTTTAAAAAAAAAAGTTTGAACTTGAAGGATGTGTGTATTTTTGCAGCCTAACTTACTATGTTACTATGTTATATCAAGATGTAACCTGATTTACCTGTAATCTGCTGAGGGAAGAAATAAAAGCTCAATTTACTGAGCCTCCTGTCTTTTCCCTTCTCTTCCTTCTCAGAGAAGGAACAACAGTTGTGTCCTGCATAAGTAAAATAAGCCTTTGCTGTTATTACGTCCTCTTTAATAATCTGTTGGGACTATTAGTAGAAAACTAACTGGCTTTCCCAAAGCCCGGTATTATATATTTTCAGATGAAATAATGCAACCACTGAATGTAGTGCAAGTTGCAGGGAGTAAGTGTCCAGAAATTTTATGTAAGTGATACATTTTATTGGCTAACTGAATAAGTAACAATTGCAAATAAGTAACAATTGCAAGCTTTTGGAGCACACAGGCCCCTTCTTCAGGCAAAATACAAATGAACATTGAAAAGGCCCAGGGTCTGGATTCAGTCAGTTCAAATAGTTTGAACTGGACTAAGACAGAATGGGGTAAGGTTAACACAACAGTGCATAATTAGGAATTGGAAACTAAAAAAGTGAATATACAGATAAGGGTTCCACTGGGTTGGATAGCATATGGAACCAGAACTTATCCACTTCACGATCCCTTACCAGATTGTAACAAACTGAAAATGTCAATAGTGACCTATAGAGAAAAGAATATTCCAGCCCAGATGTTGATAAGTCCCAAGGGTGAAGACTTTAGCTTTAGCCAAGGAAACAAACACTAGTACAGCCAGCACCTTAAGGAAAGTGTCTTTAAGATGTAGATTGTCCTTGGTTGTGTTTTCTTCTAGGTTTCATATCCCTTAAAGTCATATCTGGACATAAAACTCCTGTCTCTGTTCAGGCCACATTCTAGGGAGTTAAACTTTCTCATGAGTTTGAATTCCCACTCCTTCCGCTCCTGTTGTGTCTTGAAGTTACCATTTAAAACTGTGACCCGAAGATATTTGATGCTGTTGCTATTGCTGCGGAAGCATGCTGCCACTGGGACATCTGTGTTGCCAAGCTTGATGTTAAACCTGTGGGAGTTCATCCGTGTGCGCAGTTTGTCCTGTTTCTCCCACATAGAGTCCTGTAGTGGGGCACACATTATTAGGTATACCACATTGTCCGATTTGCATGTAAATAAACCTTTTATCTGATGTTCCTGTTGACGGTGTGGTATTGGTCCCCGGGGTAACTTCAAGACACAACAGGAGCGGAAGGAGTGGGAATTCAAACTTATGCCTTTTCAATGTTCACTTGTATTTTGCCTGACGAAGGGGCCTGTGTGCTACGAAAGCTTGCAATTGTTACTTATTCAGTTAGCCATTTTTTTGAATGGCTAACACGGTACTACATCTCAATGATATTCAAAACTACAAAGTCAAAAGAAGTGCCACACTTACACTAGTACACTGTTTGAAGCGTCGGGTGCAAGCTGTATTCCTCTCTGCAGAGGTTACTTCCACATGAAAACAACGACTCCAGCAGCACTCCGATCAGTGAATCAATCTTTTATTTGTGCCATTAGCAAAGCAGCGTTTCAGCCCTTTATCAAGCTGGTAGAGCCTGAAATGTTGCTTTGCTAATGGCACGAATAATAGATTGATTCACTGTTCGGAGTGCTGCTGGAGTCTTTGTTTCATATTCAAAGCTACTTTATTAACGGGGTCATTGAATCTCCCCCCACATTGGAGGTCTGTCTGAGCTCTGTACCTAATGCCTGATGCCAGGGCTCCATGCTCGATTTTGGAGTACAGAAAGCTGCACAGAACAGGTATCTTGTGCAATATTCATTCCTTCTATCCCACCAGTTGTGCATTATCTCATTCTACCCTACCATGAAAATACATTTATGCCGGCAAATTGCATTTTAGTGTTTGTATAAATGCTCAGGGAACACTGGACATTCAGTGTGTGCTTCAGATAGGCCTAAGTAAAACAAAATTGCCAAAATGGAACAACTATTTCTCTCTCTGCTTTGCCTTTCTCATGACCACAAGAGGGTGCCAAAGATTCAAGCATCAAGGAAAAGATTCAGTATATACTCATAAAAGAAATCTAGTTTTTTTTATCTAGTTTTCTGCATCCGCCTTTCATGTCTGACACTTTAGGAAACGGCACCTGTTAAGCATATACCGAATATGTTTTTTTACTGTATATTTTATTTTCAGGAAGGGTACATCTAGTAACTCTGCTTTAATCCACTCTGCTGTACTCTATAGGTATAAGTAATTTATGTTTAAACCATTGCTTTTTTAATGTGAGAAATAAGGTTAATTTTCTTTCTTTCTCTCTCTCTCTCTCTTTCTTTTTTAATTGAAACCGTTGCTGAAAACTTAACTAGTGAGCACAATATGGTTACAATAACAATACTCCGAGACTGAATTGTTTTGCATTCTGCATTCACTTGATAACACTTGCCAGGTTGTGCAGGGACTGTATGACTGGCAGTTAATTCCAGACAAATAAAGCAAAGGTATTAGGAATTATAGTTAAACATGTACCCATCTGACCTGTATGTAAATTAGTGGATTTGCTGCCAATCTTTAGACATCTCTGTTTGTTGTCCTCGATGCTAGGGAAGTCAAGAGATTCCTATGTCAGTCTGATGACTGACCAGGGCTGTGAAGTTTCCTTAAAGTCTTTTTTTTTAATGAAAGCTTTACATTTGCTATATCACCACTGATCTGATCATAGCATTTTACTATTGTATGACTGTCAGTATATTGTAATGCTATATCACATTTTGATAAAATATGCTGTAATACAATTAAATAATTTAATGAAAAAAACAATATGGCTTATGGCTGATGTTATCTTCTTAGTCAAGCAGGTTAAATAACATATAACTGGGGATAGTGGGAGTGTAGGTCCCTTACACAGATGGGGTTTTTCCTCTGTCTCCTGAAACAAATGGCTTTGTTGTACTAGACTCCCTTGTGAATGGTTCTGTTTACCAGAGTTAGCTCTGAAATGTATTATACAACCCAGAGAACCAAGAACAGCCTTTGATAGATCTTTATAGTCCATCCTAAGCATCACCGTAATATCTCAGCACTGTGTTTCCTGCAATTCAAAGCTGGTAGAAATTCTGCAGGGAAACTGGTTTCTTCATAAGATGTATAATAGATTAGTCAAGGCTCTGAGCATTTAATGCTGGTCATGAAACTGTAGTCTACAGTACGTGTTGTGAAAGTCAGAAAGAACTGCATGTGGCCCTTTCTGTTCCACCTTGGCCCCTTGGCCTGTGACACCTTCCATGATGGTTGGAATGTTTGGCAGATGCAAGTGATCAAATGAGCTCTAAGGCAGTTGGCTGAAGCCACAGGAATCATCGAAACGCTTCAGCCATATTTCTAGTGCATTGCCTTATTCCCAAAGCTCTCCTTCTCATAGATGAAAATATATTTATTAAAATCAGTTTTATTCATCTGTCTTTTATTATCTATTATTAAATATAGCTTGAAGGGAGGTTCTTTCAAAGAACAAGCTTGAAAACAAGCCTTCATTATGTTAATATCAAATCATATAAATTAAATCAATTAAATCAGCGATTTGATATAAACACTATACAGTATATCTATAAATATAGTAGAGTGTGGAAAGCAAGCCGGCATTACTCGTATATCAGCTGTACGGTGCCTGGGTGCTAACAGCATGCTCAATAGATACCCTAGCCGAA
>CM044448.1:73272257-73284353 GCA_024363595.1 Xenopus borealis | reverse complement strand
AAAAAATACATTATCATGATAATGGTTTATTTACATAAAGCAGGGTTTACATATGAGCTTTTTAATGCAATGTCTTTTTATAAAGACCTATATTGTTCAGGGGGGTATAGTTTTCCTTTAATGAAAAATAAACCTATCTCCAGTATGCTTCAATTAAAAAAATGTCTACCATTTTACTTTCTCTGACTTTAGATGGTCCCTAACTGCTCTTTGGGGGAGGATCATACTTTGAACAGCAGGGGGCAGGGGTTTCCCATAACTGGAGCAGTTTTGTTTGTTTCCTTGTAGATCAACCAACTGACCATATAGAGATTCATATCTGCAGCAGTCAGAGCAAGTAAATAAATTGAAGTGTATTGGGGATATGTTTAATATGATATGATATGTTTATGGGATTTTATCTTCTTTAATGTTTCCAACTCCAGTTGCAGGTACAAAGATCATGGAGCCAGATAATAAACTGGGATTGTATTCAGAAGATTTATTTGCTCCAATCCATGTTCTGGAGAGTTGGAGAAAGTTTGTATTAAATAATTTTAGGGAATCTGTGCAAAAGCATTTCACTTATCCCTGTAAGGGCAGAAGCATGGAGCCTTCTCCTAGCAACCAGCTATTCAGTGATCTCAGTGCAGCAGGAAGTGACACAGCAGCTAAGGGCTGGCTGGTAGGAAGAGGAAGCCACAGATACTGGCAAAAGTATAAAGCCTGGCATAGAGAACCGTATGGTGGACCGTGAAGGAAGCCAGAGAGCTGCTGGTGGGCCCAGAGAGCTGAGAGGCTGCACCCAAAGCATTCATTTGGATCGGTCTGGCACAGGGAAGCCACATACTGTGCCTGGGGAGACAGAGAGTGTGAAAGGAATCCAGACTGGAGGAACAAACAGCAGGAGATTACAATCTGAGCATCCAAATGGGCTGGTAAAGGCACTGTATGCCTGACTGTGCTGGATTCACCTGAAGAGAGCTCTAAGATTTTCCAAAGAGGATTTGTGAGTATCCTGGTTAAAGGGACAGTACCCAAAAGGGGCACTGAAGATAAAGATTATTGAAAGGACATTAAAGTACTTTGATTTTCCATAGTTAGTGAGACAATTTGCACTAACAAGTCAATTAGTGAGGCCCTTTTGCCACCAGTTGAGAGGGCTGCCTGTATTAGGTGCCCGTTTATTTTAGATAAACAGTTATTTAGGTTAACCAATACTGTGTGTGTTATTACTGTGTTCCTAGTGGGGCCACCCGTAGGTGCATTTCCAGATCCCACTAGGTGGAGGCACTGCGCTAGTAAGTACCAGGTACCCAGGCTCTCCCAATACCACTGCAGAGTGGCTCAGGTTTGTCCCATGCCATCAGGTAAGCACCACAAAGGGGTAACACAATATAAAAACTATAAAATCCACATTAGATTACATGACAACACAGGACCCAGTGCAGTCTGCATATTCTTCTTCTTATTATTATTAATCTTGCTGTATCAGCTGCTATGGCAGATATTATTTGACTTGTGCTGTTTTGATAATTTGTGACAATCACGACAACTGAGCATATGCATGGTCTTGGTCTTGCAAAGATTACAATATGGTTACCCCCTGTGGCCAACTTTGAAAGCATAAATCATTTGTGTAATTAGGCTTCTAGTGCAGTAAGTTTGTGTCTATGAATAGTATACAAAATACAGCATTTCTAGCATTATTACATTTTAGACTTTTCTTTAAAATAGATATATGGTATTTCAAGGGTTAAAAATAAGGGTTGTAGAAGGATTGGATCCATAATAGCCTTAAAAGAATTGTTTGGTGTAAAAATGAAAACTGGGTAAATAGGCTATGCTAAATAAAACAATGTTTTCATTAGTTAGTTAGCCAAAAGTTTAATGTATAAAGACTGAAGCGACTAGATGCTAACATAACACAACAGAACACTACTTCCTGCTTTACAGCTCTCTTGCTTTCCACTGATCAATGACTTGGGGGGCACATGGGTCATAACTGTTGCTTTTGAATCTGAACTGCATGCTAAGGATCAATTGCAAACTCACTGAACAGTTATGTCCCATGTGGTCCCCCTTCAAGTCACTCACTAACTCAGAATTAGAGAGCTGAAAAGCAGGAAGTAGTGTTCTGGCTATTGTGTTAGACATCCAGTCACTCCAGCCTTTATAGATTTCATTTTTGGCTAACTATATTGAAAACATTTTTATTTACCCAATTTTACACTGAACTGTTCCTTTAGAACAAAGTTCACAATACATGCATGACTCCTAGGCACAAACTTTACATCCCAGCCATCCTATGTTGCATATTATGAGACCCCAGTAGATATAACTGGAGCAGTAATCCATTCTGTGGCCTCACTGTGCACTCTGTCTCCTAGGCCCAGGCTTCACATCTCAGCCTTCTATTGCATGCATGAATTGGGTTCATAGGAATTTTTTCTGAACAAATACATACAAATTCCTTGACATCAACAAATTAAATTTTTCCTATATGGCCTCCCATATTAAAAGCCAAATCACGCTGATCCGATAATTTGGCAATCAAGCCATATGATCAAATAAACTAAGTCATAATGTAAGTCCAGGCAAGCTAATCAGAAGGGGACTCCATCAAACAAGAATTGTTTTTTGAAGTGAAGGTTAGCACAACATTTCTATACTATACTGTCCTATACTATAATGCCAGTGTTATATGATTAGTAAGACAAAAATACATTTATAGAGCACAGGTTATGTGAACTAATCCCTTTAGTCTTAAAATAAATATTTAATATAGGCATTTTCCAGAAAGATGTTATAAAGTCATAATATAATGTAGAGAAATCTTATGTATAAATAAAACCTGAGCCAGCCCTAATTGAGCAAAATAGTACTTAGAATAAACATTTTCCTTACAAATATGTCAAAGATAGTGATAAGCAATCCTCGTTGTTGTTCCTGTTCCAGATATCTCCCTGCATATTCTGCTATTTTAGCTACTCTGGGATGCTCAGAACTGTGGTAGTGCAACACCTGGAGGACTGATGTTAGCAATCCATTGAACAGAATACTCTGTGTATGAACGCAACAACGATCCTATTGAATAAGCAGTTTTACTTTTCAAAGAGTAACAGACACCCACTGTGTTTACTGCTTGTTAAGAAGATACAAATTACACTTTTTCAAATAGCATGTGGTAATAGGTACACTGTAACTTTCTTTGACAGTTGGAGTATATACTGATATATAATATTAATGAATTCAATAGGAGCTTGCACTTGAAGGACTTATAGTGGAAAAAAGGTTTTATTAGAAAATACAAAAAACAACTGACGTTTCGGCTAGGTCCCTAGCCTTTCTCAAAGTAAGTGAAACAACAACCACAACCAATTTAAAACACCAATGGTGGGAAAGTAGACATGTGTGATGTCATACAGTGTCATAGACATGGGAGCAATGCAGGAGCAATGAATCAAAAACAAAGTTGCCACTGCATGTGGCAAAAATGATCAGATCAAAACAAAACAATGTGTATCTGACAAATATGGGATTTCCTAATTGGGCAGTATCGTTGCATAAAAAGACATTAGTGATACATTATCTCCCGTGTACTCTATTAGTCAAAAGGCTAAAATGGTAAAAACGTTTACAAACATTTTCACTATTTTAGAAAACCCCCAGGATTCATGGCAGCATGGCACTATGGCAATTCCATGTATTAAACCCCCAGAATTCATAGTAGGATGGCACAGGCGCAATACCATGTATTGGCCATGTAGTTGCCCAGACTGCGTTTTTCTAATTACATTTTCGAGATTTATTATACTCTGGCCTTTAAGAACTCTAATCCAACTATTCGCCACCTAAAACCTGCTGAATCGCTGTTTAAATCAATGGGAGAGGTCCAGGGATAAATTTGGAGTTGTTTGGAGTTTTCTTTGGAGAAAAAACTCGAATCTACTTTTTAAAATTCATATGTAATTTGATTCAAATTCCAATCGAGTTTTCAAGTCGATTTAACTCATTCGAGTTTATAAAATTAATACCAATACATTTCGATTGATCGAATCTCGAATTCATGGGAGTTTTTAAAAACTCACATTAATTAAAAATTTGACCTTTGATAAATGTGCCTCCCCATTATTTCCTAAATGTTGTTCTACAAAACCTTTCACACATTTTGTAAAATATATTATTGTCATGTTCTATTATTAGATAATACTCCTTAAACCCCCCCCCCCATGAGATCACATTTAGCAGGTGATGTGTCAAATAATGGCACGTAACCCCTTAATAGACTTTGTATGCATTAATTTCTCCTTTCTTTTTCCGCCTTTCTTTTGCTATGGCAGCAGTTTGGAGTTTGACTGGTGTGCAGTCTCCAGCATCTGCATCCTGCGACAGCTTGGCAAGAAGACGGTGGTGGTGAACTGCAACCCAGAGACTGTCAATACAGACTTTGATGAATGCAACAGACTTTACTTTGAGGCGCTGTCACAGGAAAGGAACCTGGATGTATTCCAGCAAGAGGTGAGAGGGGATTTGTCACATCAGTTAATGTAAGTACTGCCTTTAATGTGTTAGCTGCAGAAATGTATTGCCTAGAATGAATAAAATCTAGGAGCTTGTGAACTATAATCCTAAAACGCTAGTTGCATACATAGTTGCTTTTGATAAACTGATCAGTGTGAGGTACTATATGTAGGGCTTTATCTCTGTTCCACCCATTATGCAAAGAAAATACTGTATGATCACTGACCAAGGTTCTGACTAATCTTGTCTTTCTTTCCAGCATTGTGATGGTTACATTTTCTCAGTTGGAGGACAGATCTCCAATAACTTGGCAGCACCTCTCTACATAAATGTAGTGAAAATCATGGACACCAGTCAATGCAGATTGACAGAGCTAAGGACCACTCCATGTTCTCTGATGTATTAGATGAGTTTCAGATTGTCCAAGCACCATGGAAGACAGTCAACTCCCTCGTTACATGGTCAACTTAGTCATTTATGTTGCATAATATTCTATGAGGCAGAATGAGAAATATGAGCTCCTAAAAATATTTTCCTTTCTGTTGTAGGTTGATACCCTGCAGTTCACAAACTCAGCTGGTTACTCTTGCTTACTCCATTCTTCATTGGTAAAAAAGTGACAAGGCATTTTTGGAGCAATCTGATGTTTTAAGCAGAAGCATGGTTGTCAAGTACCACTACCAAATAACCCAGACAATACCCCCACAAACAAACACTCAAATCATATATGTGGGAAACAAACTGGTCACATTTTTTTATTAAACAATGTGGCCAGTGCGCACACTCAGAGTCAAGATCTGCTACAGGATTAGGGGCACATTTACTAAAAGTCGAAGTTAAAATTCGAGTAAAATTCGAATTTTTTAAATTTGAAATTCTAAGTAATTTTGGGCTACTTCGACTATCAAATAGTCCAAATTTCGATTTGAATTGAAAAAATTAGAATTTTTGAATTTCAAAGTACTTGCCCTTTAAAGATCCTTCGACTTTGACTATTAGGTGGTATTGTGAGATAAAAATATAGTCTAGGCGTCAGTAGCTATTTTGAGGATATGAAAAGTGAGTACATTGTTTGACAGTGGGGTTGCGAAACCTCCATGAATCAATAATTCTCAGTTTTTAAAGTGATTTGGAAGTTTGATTTAATTTTTTGGTGTTAACATGGATTGGCCTTTGGATGTACATGTATCTAGCTTAGGGTTCACGGCCATGTTAAGATTTCCTCCTATAATTAGTAGGCCTTCTGCAAATGTGGAAATTTTTGTGTTTAGTTTAGATAGGTATTGTGCTACCCCTTTTGTTTTTTGTAGTGGGTTATTACTAAAAAACATTGAGAGTATTAACCCAGTGTTTGCATTTGTGGGGCTTCCTTCTGAAAGTGTGTTTCTTGAAGTAGAATTATATCCCCTTTGTTTTTCCTCATCTTATTTACCATTTGTTTTCTTTTTTCAGGGATATTTAGGCCATTCACATTTAGGGGCACATTTACTAAGCTCGGGTGAAGGATTCGAATGCAAAAAAATTAAATTTTCGAATTAAATTTTAGGCTACCTCGACCATCGAATTGGCTAAATTCGATCAAATCGAATGATTCAAATGAATAAATTGAACGATTCGAAAAGAAAATCATTCGACCATTCGATGGTCGAAGTACTTGCCTAGTTGATTGCCTAGTTCGCCAGATTAAACCGCTATATTTGCCTATGGGGAGCTCCCACAGGCTTTTTCTGTAGTTTTTTTGATCGAATAGAAATCATACGATTTCTCGAAAAAACAGTACGATTTTTTTGTGAAATCAGATGTTTTGTACAATTTTTGTGAAATCAGATGATCTCTATTCAATCTTTCGATATATGGAATAGCGGTAAAATCCTACAATTCGATATTCGATTTCGGCGGATTTTACTTCGTGAAAAATTTGAGGGTCGAATTTGAGGGTTATTAACCCTTGAAGTTCAACCCTTGATAAATCTGCCCCTTAGGGAAATTACTCTTCATTATTTATATAATACAGAACAATTATAAAAGACATTATAAACCTCTTACTGTTGTTGTTCCCTCCAAGCTCAAGGTTGGGATGGGGTAAAGTCTATAGAGAAAGGTAATAGGTGTATTATTAAGACATTTTTTACATTCAAACTTATACAAACTGAAATTCCAAATACATATAGAAGATATAAACTAAAAAAAAAAAACCACTAGAAAAGTCATGTATGTTTCAAATGGGCTTCTCTCCTTGAAACTTAAACTTTCTTTCAGACATTTTGTCTGGCCCATTGCTGGGGGGTGGTATTGAGCAACATGGATTCTGCAATCGCTCCAAGTGCTAGGCATCATAAGGAACGTAAATTAATAAATTCAATTTGCAGTGGAGAGTGAGTGACAAATTTGCTGGATGTCTTTACTGTTGTTTTGGAAGTCATCATGGGTTAAATGGTCTAGGGCTTCTGAGTGGTTTTCCCAGTGTTTGTCTTGATTTGCTTCTTTTAGCCTTGGGCGATTCTACCTCTTTCCATGGTTCTTGATGTGGTGTTGGTGTCGGTAGCTGTACAAAAATGATCCATTCTGATAAGTCTATTTTGGTGCCTGCAGGAATGGACATATATCTTCAGGTGTGGATATTGTGTGTGTTTTCCCTGCGATAGTGGCCTGTATGTTGAATGGATATCCTCATCAGAACAAAATGTTCTTTTCTTTTAGAAAGTTTGTTACAGGCTTGAGGAGTCACCTTTGTTGTAGGGTGTACCAGGATAGATCTTGCATTAAAGAGATTTCTGCGCTCTCAATTTTGATCTGTTTTTGTTGGATAGTATTACTTCTCTTACTGTGAAGTGTAGTAAACAACATATGACATCCCTTGGTTTGTCTGATGGGAGCCCTTTGGTCTGAGCACTTTGTGGACCCTTTCAATATGTATCTCGGTTTTAGGTAGATTTAGCACTGTATTAAATAGTGAGGTCACAGTCTGTTTAAGGATATTTGCTTCTACTTTTTCTGGCAGACCTCGTATACGTAGATTGCATCATCTTCCTCTGTTATCTAGGTCTTCCACTCTATGAGTTAGAGCTTGGATTGCTTTGTTTTGTATATGGGGAACATTGAGTATTGATTCCACTGTTTGTTCTGTTTCCTCTGCCTGATTTTCCATAGATGCAGTTCCGGCGTGTAGAGACGCAATTTCTGACTTGAATTCTGTGAGCTCTTCCTTTAGTGCTGTGTCGGTAAATCTTTCAGGTCATGCTTTGTGGGTAATGTTTTTAATAGGGCAAACGTGGTACCTTCCAAGATTGTGGAGTCGTCATCAGAGGCCTGGGCCTGCTCTGACCTCTCGGGTTCTTCTTGCGTTTGTTCTTGTTCTGCTTGAATTAAAAACGTTTTCAAACATTTTTGAGATTCAATCATTTTTGTTGTTTTGGGGAATCCCTTATACCCGCTTTCGATTTGCCGTATTTACCCATTGTTTTGTGCTTATTTTCCACTTAACATGATGAGCACTAACAAAAGCTTGGACTTAGATTTCCATTTTTTGGTGTGTAGTTAGCCATGAACCTTAGTCCCAGCCTTTTTATATGGTCTTGGGGCTCTGATACTGTGGCCCCTGTCAGATTCTCCCTCTCTATGAGGTACTATGGCTCTCCCTGTGTAGAGTGTTTGCTGTGCAGCTTCAGTATAATATACAGCATTGTACTGTGCTTTTATTATTCGTTATTGTCCTTGAACTTGCTGTATAGCCTTTCTCAGGCTCACTGTTTATTGCCCCAGTCTGGTTAGTAGGTTGCTGGTCTGTTGGCTATTTAAATCATTTATGGAGGGCAAACTGTCGCATTGTTTTAGCAGCGCTGTAGAAGCACGTTTATGCTGTTGCCCACTTGGCCACTCCCCCCCGCACTGTTGCAGTTTGAATACATTTCCCTGGCATTTAGTATTAATGTTTAGGTTTGTACTGCAACATGTCTCTTGTTTGCGTTATCTATTTCCACATTATCTCCTTGTATTGACATTAGCAGAATTTTTAGAGAGTACATCTAAACTGGAATCAATTCCTAGTGGCTGCTTTTTAATCGCTCACAGTCCAGAAGTAGAGATGGGCGAATTTATTCGCTAGCAGCAAATTCGCGGCGAATTCCCCCAATTCACCGCTGGTGAATAAATTTGAGAAACACCCGAAAAGATTTGCCTGGCGAAAACGCGACGCACGTCAAAAACGAGATGCGTTGAGTTTCGCAAATTTTTTCGCCAATCACTATCCAGAAGGTTTGATCTAATGAAGGAAATGGTTAGACCAGTGGTCCCCAACTAGTAGCTCGCGAGCAACATGTTGCCCACCAACCCCTTGGATGTTGCTCCCATTGGCCTCAAAGCAGGTGCTTATTGATGAATTCCAGGTTTGGAGGCACATTTTAGTTGCATAAAAACCAGTAGTTCTGCCGAACAGAGCCTCCCTGTAGGCTACCAGTCCATATAGAGGCTACCAAACATCAAATCACAGTCTTTTTTTGGCATCCCCGTGGACTTTTTCATGCTTGCGTTGCTCTCCAAGTCTTTTTACATTTAAATGTGTCTCACGAGTAAAAAAGTTTGGGGACCCCTGGGTTAGACAGACCATTATTTAGAGGAGCCAACATCGCAAAACAGTAAACAGTCTCTGTTGCCACTTCCAAGGGAATGTAGTTATTTTATTTCTAAAACCTAAACATACCTTCAATACTGCTCATTACAAATGTAACTTGCATGTTTATGTTATCATTGTGAGCATTATGTACTATACTGGGATATTCTGGGGTTGTTCACTTAATTCTAATTTTGAGGATAGCTATTTTTACTTATATTTTTTATTGTGTATCTTTATATTTCTACCCTCTCCTATTCGTTATCAATAGTCATTATAGTCATTCACACCACTACCTGGTTGCTGGGTAAGTGGGACAGTAGCAACCAAATAACAAGATCAATTTCTTAATAACAGAGCTGCAAAAACCAGAAATAAAGATATAGCAAATTTAAAGCTTCTCATTCCCAAGAGTATAAAAGGAATTTATATTATTCACCCTTGCTAGTAAAATTAGAGACCTTAGCTTATTTGTGCACATACTGTAAGTGCAAAGCACTCAAAAAATATGCAAATACTGTCGTTACAATGCACTAATGGGCAAGATGTTGGAGGAGCAATTTATCAGTATTTATTAGGAAAATTAAAAAAACTAGAAGCAACAAACATTTTGGTATGAATACAGGGCAGTGTGTTTTCACATCTCAATTTAATGTCGCTGAGCCTACCTTGCTTGCCAGATGACTTTTTCCCACTAATACTTACTGTATGAGCTAATCTATCATGTCTATGATCACTGAGGATTGCAAGGATATCTAAAGATGTGTCTGAAACCCCCACTACTACGTACCTTTCACTTGAATGCAGAAAAACACTGGTACTATAGTATAGTTTTTATAATCTAAAAATGCTTTTATGAGTACTGTTTATATTTAAGTGAAAGGTATGCAGCTGTGATTATTTTCTGGGCCTTTGCAAAAAGATTAAGCACACATTTGTAAATAAATTTGCTACATGTTTTGCTGAATATTTTGGGAACAGTTTACCTCTGTGTCTACACCCAGTAGTGGGTTCAGTCCATTGCTTGAAAACTACTACAGGTATAGGATCTGTTATCTGGAAACCTTTTAGCCAGAAAGCTCCAAATTACTGAAAGGCCATCTCCTATAGACTCCATTTTCTCTAAATAAACCAAATTTAAAAAAAAAAATTCCTTTTTCTTTGTAATAATAAAAACAGTACCATTTACTCGATCCAAGCTAATATATAATGAATCCTTTTTTTGGAAGTAAAACCAGCTTACTGGGGTTATTTAATTTATTACATGATTTATTAGTAGACTTAAGGTATGAAGATCCAATTTACAGATAGATCCATTATCCAGAAAACCCCAGGCTTCAAGCATTCCAAAGTGTCACAGTACAGTATATCTTCTTTTTGTATAATCATACAGCAAAAGAATCTGGTCACTTTAGATTTTTATGTTTGCATTACAGTAGACCCCCACATTTTATGTTTTTTAGGGGTCATAAAAAATGGTGTAAAATCTAGGAAAATGTAAAATCAGGAAAATGTTTTATGCATCTATTATGCATAATATATAGGTGGAACCACTAAACAACAATATAAAAGGAGGGAAAACTTAAAGATGTAAAATTGAGATTTCATTATATTATAAACTGAAAGGAAAGTTTGCTTTTGCACAACAGAAAGTAACATTAAATGGCCTCTCAGCATGTACATCATCCCTGCCCTTTCCCCCACTAGAAATGCCTCATCTGGACCACAGATCTGATACTATCAAAACCATGTTTTTAATGAAAAATGATAAGTAAATTTTGCAGGAAGCCTTGGTCTGACACCTTCTTATGCAGTATGCCTATACAGACACATCTTGTACATGCAAATCTTGCCAGTTATCAAAATGTAATGAAAGTGGTGTTTCCTTTTCACTAATGTTTATTTGTATTGTATTTCTTTAGATCATATGCCATGCTGTTTTAGAACACGTGGAAGATGCTGGTGTTCACTCTAGGGATGCTACTCTCATGATTCCCACACAGTCCATTAGCAAAGGGAACCTAGAAAAGTTATAATTTAGTTTAGGAGAAGGCAAGGAACCACATTCACATAATAATTAAGTCATATAATTTACTGAGCCATCAAGTATGGAAATAAATATCTGTGTATTACAGGGCAAGTCTTGACAAAGGGAAAGAGTTCTCTTTCTCCACACACTTGTGTCCTCAACCAGTTGCTGCTTGTCACTTCTGGTCAATAAATGGATTATTCACCATGATTTCTGATTATCACAGCACTGCTATTCACCTTGGACCTCACCTATGGAACATACCTAAAAATAAAACCCATTTGTAAGGTCCATTAAATTAATACAGCACTTGCATATAACTTCTAAAAGTTCAGGCAGCCTTGTTTCAAGGTCCTTATGCCACTAGGATTACAGCTCCAAAAGTGTATCTATTTTCTCATTACATTATAACAGCAATAGGCAATTTGTACAGTACTTGAACAGGACAATAACAGGAGTCGTAATAGGTTAATTGATACATTAATTAAAAGCAATATCCACTGAATATAGAAACATTAACTTGTTGCAGGGTGAGCCAAGAGTCGTTACATATTAGACAATATCCCAATCAGAATGTTAACGCTGATTTAAAAAGCAACTAAGTGAACAGTATTCATTCAGGCCATGTGGTGCAAGTGTATTAAGCTTTTTTATCCAAAATGCTTCTCTCTGTAGTAACATTTTAGACCTGTCACCCCCTCGTTTAGGTGGGGGAACATGGTCAATTGCAATGTACCTGAATTTAGGTAACCTGTGACCAACTTCCAAAAAGTGGTTAGCTAAGGGCTTATTGGTGGTCCCATCTCTGAAGGCCGTGCTTATGGCCGATCTATGGCCATCCATGCGTAGCCTTAATGTTTGGTCTGTCTTGCCAACATAGGATAGGCCGCATGGACAAGTTATTAAATAAACCACATACTGTGTGATACATGTAATGTGGTGCTTTATTTGGAAG
>CM044448.1:73219368-73229559 GCA_024363595.1 Xenopus borealis | reverse complement strand
AAAAATTCTTGAAAATCGGAAATTAATGCCGCCGAATTTTCTCTGGCAAAGTTTCACGGCCATTTAACGAATTTATTCGCTGGTGGCGAATCGCAGGAATTCTCCACAAATTCAAGCTAGGCGGATAAATTCGCCCATCACTACCTCTGGTCATACTCCTGTATTTATAGATTTCTTTATAATCTGTATTTAGGTTGGCAACCCACAGAAACACAACTAGTTCAACATTACCTGTAGTTCTGAGTAATGGGAATTTACAGTAAACTCCTCTAAGTTTTTAATTTTACCACTTATGTTCAGGAGAGATCCCTTTAAGTTCACTAAAGAATGAAAATAAAACACCTGCAGCACAGATGTACTCTATGATGGACGGTCATTGTATATACAATTAAATCTTCCCTTGTCCCTACTGACCTATGGCAAACCAATCTTGCCGCAGCTTTGCTCTGTCACTCATGATTTATATGAGGTCAGTGCAGGCTGAAACATTCTAAGCAAATTCTTTATAGAGCATTCTCCGTTGCATGGCATTGTATAGAGCAGCGTCATTGTGCTCTACGTATCAGTTTGTTAAAATCTTGCAAAGTTTTACATTTCTACAGTACACAGGAGCCAGCTTTGAGAAAAATAAAAATGACAATCTGTGCACATATGGGATTCCCAACCTACTATAGGCAGGCACCCATTCCTCCAACATTTGATGACAGTAATTAAAAGGAGGTGCATAACCAGAAAAACATTAACACAAACGGCAGTAGCACACCTGCAGTCTAACTAAATTGCATATGGGTTCAGCACCACAGACAGCTCCACTTGACTGAAATGCAATACAATTAATAGTCCTTGTACCAACAATGGCTTATCAACCTGCATACTTTCTACTAGAATAAAATGTATGATATTGACTTTTTATTATATTTCTTATTGTATTTCTTATTTTAATTCACAATATTTTAAAATGTATATAAGGCAAAGGTTGCTGTGCTTAGTGCCATTACAGTAGTACTGCTTCCTTTTATCGCTTAACTTCCAGGTTCCATTTGTGTGGCCCATCTATCTATTCTGGGTTTAGTTACTTGGAATGCAGGGTACTAATGCACATATATGTAGAGTTGCTTAGTTAGAATCCAGGGTGCTGCTAGAACCAGGTTCTGTAACTTACTAGGCAGGATTTCTGGTGCCTATGGAGCACCAGATCCAAATACAGCACTGGGGATACGCACTTCGTTTTAGACTTTAAAGACTCTTGACTATTCTGCAAAGTGCAGGGCAATAATGTGCAAAAGACTTTATTTGGTTTGTATTTTGTGCCCTGCGCTGTACTTTGTAAAAAAGGAAAATTTGAATACCACTCCTTTTTCATAGTCTGATTTCAAGGCAAAACTGTCATATGGTTTCGGAATCAGCCAAAAGAATTTTTTGCAACTACTTCCTTTATATAATTCCACCTGTATCACATATTATTCCACCTGGCGTTAGGTAAGTGGGGTTAAATGTAACAGCTGCAAGGTTTACTCCAGGATTTAGCTTTTAAACAACAGATCTTTGAATGCTATCAACTGATGTGGAAAATAAAAAACGTTTCCAATATATAAGTAGGAAGTTGTGTTCTGTTATGTTATGTTAGACATCCAGTCACTCCTGCCTTTATACATTACATTTTTGGCTAACTGTATTAGAAATGTTTTTTTATTTTTCACAGCCAATCTATTTACCCAGTTTGTATTTTTACACTGAATGCACCTGTTGTTACATTACCTCACAAGTTAGTTTTCGTTAACTTGATAATATTTTTCATGCATTTGCAAGTAACAGCTCTCCTCCTTGTTTTAAAAGAGAATTGTAGTTCTTTTGTTCTCTACTCTGAATGTTGTTTACAGCATTATTTCCCAGAAATTACTGTTACTGCAAGAGCCCACAATGTAGGGTTTGCTTTAACATGCGCTCATTTTACAATGCTCACGGAAAGTAACATCCACATTGGTAACCATAGTCTGCATGAATGGCATATGTTTTCCCCTTAAGACACAAACCTCATTTGAATTATTATGACAAGGGACTCTGTAATATTGTTAATACAAAAAAACTGTGCTGCAGCTAAGCTGAACTAAGGTGGGTTCTGTTTAGAATTAACATTAGCTTTTAACACTTTGTCATAGGACTGTGTTTTGCCACAACTGAAACAGCTCAACTCCCTATTTGTTGGCCCCCTCTCACCCTGACACCTGCAGTAACCTGCAGTCAGAATTTACACCTTGATTTTACTTACCCACTCCCAATAAACTGCATTTAAATGCACCCTCAGTCCTCTAAAACAGACAGGCAGTGTGATTAGGATGAGACCTTGGCAGGACTGTAAGCAGAACAGTTGTAGCTTAGGCGCAGTGGGGAATGGAAAAGAGGTATCTAGTTATACAGCTGTATTGGCATCCATAACTTTCATTCATAATTCTTGGTTGTCTTTCCATCCATATGAAACAATAATCCTACAATGACATCCTTACCATCCCAAGACTGCATTTGAAATCTCATCTCACAAATAGAATACTGAATAATGTTTGCAATACACTCTAAATATCATCAGTGTGGCATTTGTGCAAGGTGCCTGTAGGTGTCACTGTGCACAGGAGTTGTGCTGTACATGCACAGTGCCTTCTATACTGTTTTAAAGTATTAGAGTGTATGTTACTGTTGTGTAATGGCTGCATGAACCTGCTTATAAAGCACTGTTATACTCTGATCATCCTTGGTTATCAAAACACAACAATCAGCCTATGTTTAAGCCTCCAAATAAATTGTGACACTTTTATATTCAACATTATTTTAATTAGGTAGAGAATGATCTTCTTTGTACTGACACACAATACATTTGTAGGTGTAGTAATGTTCTCTGTAAGTAGATTAAACTGGAGTCATGTATTTGTAATACAAGCCTGACATTACACTGGTCATTGGGAATTAGTGGGAAGAAAGGAAAACATTTCTATGCAAATTACAGTAAAATTCTGCAAGGCATAACTTACATTTTGGCAATGATGATACAATTATTTTTATTATTAAATTTATTCTCAATGATTATTCTAAAATCTGTCCATCTCAGAGTGATAAAATATATTCTCTTAAACCCTTAAAATCAACCATACTGATATACCAAAGGGCTTGCAAACTTTTTTGTTTAAAAAGATAAAATATCTAACCAAGTATTATCCCCTTCAAACAAAATACTCTCTGTTTGTATATTACAATATATTTTAGCTGGCAAACCACATTACTCATGACTGGCAAATCCTACACTCATTCAATACATTAAGAATATGAGTAGTTAATCTTATGTATATATATTTTTTTATGAAACATCTTTTATTAAAGCAATGGTTCAATACAGTTCTTCCATTTCCAAATACACGCTTTTGTTCTTTTTTTTTCTTTCCATTGTTACATCGTATGAATCTTATTTACACAGAATGTCACTAACAAAAGGTATGAACAGATAGGTCTTGTGCATATCATAGTTTGTTCTGTCTATTTCTACTTTATGCAATCTGACTTTCCGTCTCATTTTGTGTATTCAGAAATGGAGAATTCAACATATATTGTAGTGTTAGATAGTTTTGTTTCTTCATGCAAACCTATAATTACATGTAACTTATTAACCTTTTCTTTAACCAACAAAAGAATGATGATCATTTGATTTGCTTTTTCTTTATAGGTCTCTTTTCGTCTCTCAAGCTGCAATGCCGGAAGCCCCATCTATTTCCCAGTATGTGTTTAATCACAAATTGATTGGAGGATCTCCATTTATAATCCTCGTGATATACCACTCTGTGTGATGAAAGCAGTCATGGAGTCTAATCTTTACTGTTTGTGGGATAATGTCAATAAACTTTTCCCAGGTTTCAAAAAACCTTTGGACAACTGCGTTTTTATTCAGCGATGCTTCTATCCAGTCCATGTAAAAAACTCTGATTAACTTATGTAGGAATAGCTTAATAGTGGGGGGGGGGGGGGAGTTAGTTATCCATACTTGTAAGATTGTTTTTTTTGCTACTGCCGTTATGATCAACAAGAGTCTTTTTGCCCCCCGTGTCATTCTGAGTTGCGTGGTCAGGGTTATGCCCCATAGTGCCCATGATGCTGATAATGGGACAAAATTCACTAAATGTCTACTTGCATAGTCTCGTACAGGCCCGGACTGGCCATTTGTGGGTTAGGGCAAATGCCAGAGGGGCTGCTATAAGGTCCCATAAAAAGTCAGTGTTTAGTGGGCTGGTGGGGGCTGTTTGGGCCTCTATGTGGGCTGATGGGCCTCTCGTGTACCTGAAATGCCAGGGCCTATTTTAATTCTCAGTTCAGTCCTGGTCTCGTATCTGGTTCCAGAATCTTCATATATGAGGGCAGGCCCATAGACAATGTTTAAGGTCAGCTCGGAGTCAGGTAAGTTCTGTGCAGTAGATTCAAGAGCATCTCCCGATATATACTAGAAGGTGCCCCACAGTTGCTTATACATTTTAAATATATCTGTCATGCTTAATTCTGATATGTCTACTGTCCATTGTTTAGGTCCTTATCTTATGTATATTTAAAGGCAGTTTTACCTGCAATTTGCTTTTCCAAGGTTAAATCTAATTATTATACCTTGTAATTAAAGGACAAGTAAAGTCTAAAATAGAGTAAGGCTAGAAATGTTGTATTTTGTAGACTAAACATAAACGTACACTTACTGCACCACAAGCCTAATCAAAGAAATTATTTATACTTTCAAAGTTGGCCAAAGGGGGTCACCATCTTGTAACTTTGTTAAACATCTTTGCAAGAGCAAGACTGTGCACATGCTCAGTGTGGTCTGGGCTGCTAAGGGATCACCATAAATTATCAAAATAGCACAAGTTAAATAATATCTGCCAGAAGCTGATACAGCAAGACTGATTAATAATCAGAATATACAGACTGCACTGGGTCCTGTGTTGTCATGTAATCTAATATGGATTTTATAGTTTTTGTATTGTTTAATATAAACTTTCTCCAACTCTGCAGAACCAGTGGCTGCAGCAAAATAATCCTCCAAATAGAATCCCAGTTTATCTGTTCAAATCTGGCTCCATGATCTGTGTCCCTGCACCTGGAGTTGGAAACAGTAAAGGGGATGTAAAGGCAAAAATAAAATCCAATACACAGTCGCTGACTGCTCTACAGGGAAACAAAAAAATCTACTTGAGTTCTGCAAGGCTGGTATGTAAGGCAGGGACTCCCTCTGCTGTTCATAAGTTTGATTGATTC
Source organism: Xenopus borealis (assembly GCA_024363595.1). NCBI lineage: Eukaryota > Metazoa > Chordata > Amphibia > Anura > Pipidae > Xenopus > Xenopus borealis. The sequence goes on along the minus strand of CM044448.1, from coordinate 73,224,282 downwards.
TCTGTAGAGCAGTTAGGGATCATCTGACAGCAGTAAATGAAGGTTAAGTTTCAATTTCAGGTTTCTTATAAAAACTGTACACATTTTTTAATTAAAGTATATTAGAGATAGGTTTCTTTTTCATTAAAGAAATTAAGAATGGAATTTTATTTTTTTGCCTTTACATGCCCTTTAATACATTTGGACAAAATAGTTGTGCGTATAAAAACTGTCACTTGCATCAAAATTATTTTGATGACCATTGACTTCAATGTGTTTCGCTAATTTTCCAATGTTTTGCAAATTTTGTGGTAAGTTCGCAAATTTTTCGGTGAAGTGAAATGGCCCAGATTTGCCCATCACTAATCCTGTTAGTCCATACCTGTACTTTGTCATAAAGTGGCTGATTTATTATTGCTCAAGCCTCTGGGTTCAAGCATTCAATTCCTTAAATCATGTGTGAGTTCCTTAAATCGTGTGGCTTAAACATCTTAATTCCTCGGCTTGCTCCCATTTGTTTTTTTATTTTCTCTCACAAAAAATAAAAAGCTCAGCAGGTTTTGGATATTGAATTTTTAATTTAAAAAAAACCTGCTGGGGGAAAAAAGAAACAATCACATGCAGCAGCAAGTTGAGGTAATCAGAATCTGGAAATATGCACGACACGTGGTTTTAAGAACCAAAAGCAAAGGCCTGGAAGCTCAAGAATTAATAAATCAGCCCCACAATGTTGACTTCTGACATTGGGGCATATTCAATTTCACGAGTAAAAAGTTTATCAAGTGAAAACTCATGGATGGGATTCAATGAGGGAAATTCACTAAAGCGCGAAGCGTCTCACGCTAGCGCTGATTCGCCAGCGTGACTTAAATTTGTAACCGCAAATTTACTAACACTGACTCTGGCGAATTTTCGCTAGCGAAGTAGATAGACTAGCGCAACTTCACACCCTTACACCAGGCGAAGTTGCGCACTGACAAAGGATCGTAATTACGCAAATTCACTAAGATGACCATTTTCCTGAACGTTACCACTTACGCTAGACGTTAATTTGCCAGGTCAGACCTGGCGAAGTTCAGTACAATAGATAGGAGTTTGAAAAAACGTCCCAAAAAAAATGCTGGCGTGTTTTACCTTTCTAGGGTGATAGTCTGAGAGCAAAATTTTTTTTGGGGGGTTACCCTCCTTCCCCCCACATTTCCTAAAATATGGCAACACAACTATATAGGGGGCACATGTAGGGCAATTGGACAACTTTTTTTTTTTTATTAAAGGTTTCCTGGACTTGTGTAGTGTAATGTAGTGGTTGTAACATATAATTCTATTATACTTTGAAATTCGCGCCGTATGCAAATTAGGCGCTTTGCCTGGTGAAGTAACACTAGCGCAGCTACGCTACCATTAGCCGACCTTAGCGTAACTTCGCATTTTAGGGAATTTACGTAGCGCTGGTGAAAATTTGCCTGCCGAAGTACAGCGAACGTTAGTAAAGGCAACGCTAGCAAATTTTCGCTGCTTAGTGAATTTCCCCCAATTTGAGAGACAATTAAATTCAGGAAAAACATATGTCACTGTTTATCATGTGAAAATTCTATTGAAGTCTCAGGGAAAAAACTGGAACTAAAGTTCTTCTCAAAATGAATCTCATCCATGAGTTTTCACATAAACCATAACATTTCTAAAAATGCCCCAGGGTGATAGAGAAGTATTTATATAGCATATACTTTGTCTAGGATCAAAAGACTGTAATAATAAAAGAAATCCTAACATATAAAGTTAAGCCTATGAAGTCTTTAGCTCTTTCCTTTACAAAAATCCAATTTATTTCAAATACACATTTCCTTATGGATCTACCAGCTTCTCTTCTGCCCTCTCCTGGCTGTTCTGAGTTTGTGTGCTGTACCAGATGTTAGATAATTGAACTAATTATCCTTACAATTTGCATTTGCATCTGTTTTTCTAGAGAGATTGATTTTCTAAGCTCTTCATCTCCTCCCAACGTTGCTGTGTCTGTGGCAATTCCTAACTTTAGTCCTTGCACTCAGTGCTCTTGCTCTTCAGATAAAATATACTTACTCCCCATCCTTTCCAACCAATATTTTGTCTATTCTTTGCTGCTTTGTGGTGTAATGTTATACATAATGTTGCAGGTACAATGTTTACAGGTATCAACATCTAACAAGGGGCCAGCAGCTTCGTAACCAGGCATTCATTCATAAATGTATAAATGACTATATTTTTCTGATTATTCATGGTTACTAAAGTCCTTAGAAATGTTATGCTGCAATCTTTTGGAGGACTCTGTCAGTTTTCATTGCTATGAATTCCTGTATTTCCTTTTCTTAGATATTCTTTAGATACATTTTTTCAAGTAGCACACTATAATGAAATACAGCTAGTGATGGGCGAATCTACCCAGTTTCGCTTCGGTGAAAAATTAGCGAATTTCCAGCGAAATTCGCGAATTGGCGAAAAAATTTGCGTCAAAATCGACGCACGACTCTTTTTTTGGTGAATTTTTGCTGGCATTTCGCGAATCGCGGGAATTTGCCGTGAATTCACCCCTGGTGAATAAATTCGCCCATCACTAAATACAGCTAGATGAATGAATAATGTCTGGTACAATAGAAGATGGATATAAAGGAAGAGAGGGTTTAAAGAAGGGAAGATAACATTATTTAAGATTTTTTTAAAACCATATGTATAACAGTATCCCATATAATACAACAAAAAACCTTGCTGGGCAGATTGGCATCAAATAATCTTTGATAGTTTTCCTAAATATATTTGGATTTAGGGTTGTGTTTATATGGGATAAGAAGTCTAAAAGATGGAGTCAATGAATCTTCACTCCACCCAGTAGTTAGGGTATTCAGCAGACCAGTCTACAAGCTAAGGGATAGGTTACTGTCTGACTTGACCATTCATATACTTTACTTGGCCAAATAGCAGTTACATAGTTACATAGTTAAATTGGGCTGAAAAACATCAAGTTTAACCCCACCAAATTAAAACTCAGCATACACACACACCCCTCACACTTTCACACAAACCGTATATGCCCATAGCTGCTCATTAATGCTATCAGAATTAACATAAAAGGCAAGGGACAAATGTATCAGAGTATGTAATTAGGGCTTTGGGAGATTTTTAGAAGTATATTTATCAATGCGGAACTCCACGTTTCACCCATTGAAATGATTAGAAAGAGTTTTTCTGTGGTGAGCCCTAAGGATTAGGAAGTAGTATATACAGGGATATGGTGCTGTAAAGATACATTGGGGGTGGAAGTGAGGGTTGTGCATTGATTGAAATGTAAAACTAATTGCTTTGCTTGTTTTGATGTTGCTCCTTAAAAGTAAGAAACATGCATTAATCTATGTAAGCTCTGTCCTCTCTCAGTTAATGCTATAGTAACTTGACTAGGTGGGATGCCATAAGATGTGTATGTGTTTTGCAGTGGAAGAGAAACAAGTATTATTGTTGGCAAGTGAATTATTTGCCAGCCACCATTTTTGCTGCAATTAGGCAGGTGAAGATGGCAAAATATAACAAATACACATTTAGGATTCAGTTTCAACTCAGTTAAAGCCTCACTCTATCTCACTGTATATATGTTGTATTAATGTAACTGCTAAGTCGCTACTTTGTATATTTTTAGTTGCACATTTTTAAAAAGTCCAGTATCAATAGAGCAGTAACATATTATTTTACTTTCTTCTTCGTCTGTCTTCATTATTCTCTCCCTGAGGTTATGGTCTTCACCATTGTCCATGTTCACCATAGAGCATGCAAACCTCATGTTGTCTTGCAATTCAGCACCAGTAGCTTCTTCATAGAGCAGGACTAACCAGCCTGTTTAGAAAGTTATCTGCATTCAGTGCTGGGAAAGTAGTAGAAAGAATGTTGGGTTTGTGACACAAGAACGAGCTGTTCTCTAGAAAAATTATCCTGCCTAACTGTAAGGGGCAGGTTGAAAAAAAACAAGTGAGTTCCTCATTACATTTGTTTTTTCACCAATCGATTTCTCTGGCTTGCTGCAGAAAAACATTTTAAAAAACAAGCAAGCTTTTGACAGATAATCGCACTCGAATTTTAACATTAATCAGTGGCTGGCAATGGTTGAAGTTAAGTAAATTTGCACCTGTACATATTACTGTTAATCCTTAACTCAGGAAACATACCAGTGTGGAAACATCAATTTTATTTTCTATCTCTGTTTTAATCAAGAGTTTGCTTTATTTTAGTAACTTTCTTGTAAGTAGGTATGTGAGCTACACACATTGTATACTGAAGTGACAATAAAGTTGATTTAAATACATAATGCCATAAAGAATCTGTTCTTTGCGAAGTCAAAGTAATTACTTTTTCTTTGTGAAGGTCTGCAGAACCCTGCTGGTTCCTAATAGATTGCTAACTGCTCATATGAATAGATTCTGACAGACCTGATTAGGCAATTGCCTTTAGTCCACATTAATATACTGAGGGAACATTTTCCCATCTGTATCTAGTTATAATATCACCTTTTCAATTTACAGGAAGAGCAAAATGCGTAGTAAATGTGGCGAGAGAGCACCATTAGTGCTTCTAGAAATAATATTCTGTTCTACTTTGTAAGTCATTGCATCTCGGGGATGTTGCTGCTGCTGTTGTTGCTGATGCTGCTTCTTTAAAGTTTTTATTCGTGAATATCACAGTTAAAGGTTTTGAAGGTTGTTATGTAACTGGTAGCTTTATAAGATATACTGTATATATATTCATTGTATATATTCAAAGAGACGAAACAACACTCCAGATTTGTGTTGTGTACGTTGTCTTTATTTCACTTCATGCTGCATCCAACGTTTCGGGCCTTCATCAAGGTCCTTGAAAGTCCCAGGAAGTAAAGAGCAAGAGTGCAGACACTTTCTATTTCATATTGTGTATATATATATA
>CM044448.1:73189508-73206862 GCA_024363595.1 Xenopus borealis | reverse complement strand
CTGCAGATAGAGTTGTTTGTATTTTAGCTTGGATTTTTCTCCCTCTCCAGAGAACTGGATGTTTCATTAACATTTGTGTTAAAGCACTTTAATATTGTATGCAATTTACAGCATGCGGAATGTGAAAAAGCAGTAAATACCACTGCCAAATACAGATCAAAACAAATAGCATTAGGATTCCAACTCAAGGCAGCTGGCAGTTGAATAGTGCATAAAGAAACATTAAAAACTCAAATATATAACAAAAAAGGGCGCACTCTCAGAACCATGAATTGTAAGTAGAATGCAATTCAACAGAATTTAAATCAAAAAGGAAACACTTTGTACTACAGTACCATAATTCATTGGGGATTCTTTCTCTGGATGAATGTATTTGTATTGTATTTGTACAGTACAGAAATACAGTTTGAATTGGAGCTACCATATTGTCACATTAGGGAATTCTCATAAGGTATTCATGGGATAGCATGATCAGGGGTGGACTAATAAATAGGCTACCCTAGACTATATTATAGAGGCCCATCATGCTTTTTCAGTTATTTTTATTTTCTTTAAAATATTTATTTTTATATGCTCTGTACAAACAGCAACCAGATCATTTGCTATTCCAAGCCTAAGGGGCAAATTTACCAAGGGTCGAATTTCGAGGTGATGGGAGTTTTTTAAAACTACCATCAATTCGAAATTCGAAGAAAAAAGACCAATCGAAATTTACCAAAAAAAAATCAAATTGCTGACGAATAGGCTGTATTTGAATTGTTCAAATTTTTTGTGCATTCGATTGAATTCAAATCGAAGGATTTGCCCCAAAAACTTTGATGTTTTCAAAGTTCACCAAATGACGCCAAACAGGTTCTAGGAGGTCCCCCATAGGCTAAACCAACAATTCGGCAGGTTTTAGATAGTGAATAGTTGAAGCCAAATTTTTAAAGAGACACATTTTGAACGATTCAAAAATTTTCACCAAAATCCTTCGAATTCTTAGAACTTGGTAAAATTTTCTTGCCTAGTTCTGTGAGGTCCCTCATAGGCTAAAATTACAATTTGCAGCTTTAAGCTGGGGAATAGTCGAATTCGAAGGATTTTTAAAGGGCCACTACTTTGAAATCTGAAAATTCGAAAATTCAAATTTCTAAGTATTTGTGTATATTATTTATTTCTAATTTTCACTAGCATTTTTTAAACTGCTAATATAATGAAGTTGATACAACAGTGCCCCTTCTATCCATTTTGGCTACATCTGATTGGCTGGCCATACAAAATAACAAAACAAGAGTTGAATAGGAGAGAGGATATAAAATCTGATGCATGACATACTGTAAATATTAGTAATATTCAGTGTTGTATTAGTACCTATTATAATAACAAAGAGCATACATTTTCTCAGCTCCCATAAAAGTCCTATATATCTACAGGGCCCAATATAATACTGTGCAGAACAACCTGTTCATTTTGGAATAGCCTTAGTAAAGGTAATTTCATTCTGCAACCATAAAAAAGGTGACAAACAAGGGCATTCCATTCCAATAAAACTTTGCCAACAGTACCTTGTGTTTTTCATGGGTGATTTAAAACTTGAACTTTTAGGCTCCAAACAGCATTTAGCTAAAGAATATTGTATATCAACCAGTTTGGTGTTTTTATTACTCCATTACTCCTCTTACTTTCTTAGTTTATTTGGGAAATACTTGAATCATGCTTCTCTGGATGTGCTTTCCGATTGATATACTTCTCTTTCTGATTTTTGTGAAGAAACCTGTGATTTGTATTTCCATACAGTCCTACAGTCCTTCCATACAGAGCTAGTACTAGTGATGGGTAAATTTATTAGCCTGGGGAAAATTTGCTGCAAAGTCCCGCGATTCGCTGCAGGCGAATAAATTCGTGAAACGCCAGAAAAGTTTCGCCTGGCGAAACTTCAGCAGCGTCTCGTTTTGGATGTGGGCGTCCATTTTTGGACACCAGCACCCATTGCTGGCGTCGAATAAATGGACACCGACATCCAAAATTGGATGCCCAAGTCTAAAACAAGACCCGTCTGCGTTTCTCAAGTTTTTCGCAGTTTCATAAATGTTTACTAGAAATTCGCAAGATTTCGGCGAAGCAAAACACCCCAGATTCGCCCATCACTAGCTAGTACAGTCAGCTACAAATTGGCCCTTAAGGAGAGTCAAAGTGTAAGTGTGAATAGTTTGCCTGCATTCTCTACATTTTAGTCAATAATTTATAGGGGTCATTTATTTAGGGATCCCAGTGTGCAACGTGCAATTTTGGATGCAATGTTTTTTTTTTGTTTACAAACAATGCACATTTTCCCATAGTTATTTTACTGAGGAATAATTGTGCCTAATGCAATTGCAGCAAAATTGTCTTGATGTCATCCCTTCTGGTGTTTGCCATGAATATTACGTGTGCCTTATTCTTTAGCAGCAAATTCACAGTTTCAAATGACGTAGGCCACTGTGGTAACCCTGGAGTAGGCAGTAGTTCAAGGGTACATCAATGTCAATGGACAATGGACAGGAGGCATGATGAAGACAGTGGCAATACCTTTAATTGGTGGATTTTTTCAAGCAATTATTCCAATAACTACTAGTAATTAGAGATGCACCAAATCCATAATTTTTGGATTCAGCTGAAAACCAGATACTTAGCAGAAGAATCAGAAGAATACCAGATTGGTAGGTACAAGGTTTCATCTTCACTTTTGGAGGTCGTTGCCAACTTAAGAAATGTAAACCCTCAAAATAAATTAATGTAACTTGCTCTTCTGAGAAACATTTCTCTCTGCATTGCAACTTTCCTCTTCTGATTTTTTACCTTTATTTTCAGACCATTTTCATTAGCCAAACTGATTGGCAGGTAACAGTGTTTTGTCTACAAAACAATATAAATAAAATAAGGGCTATAAGAGGTCATAAAAATGAGTGTGGCCTGTCACCAATGTGAAATTGAGACCAAAGTTTGATTATATTTCCTAGAAACAGCAAATTAGCTGACACATATTTACAGTATGTCATGCATTAGATTTTTTATCCTCTCTCCTATTCAACATCCCTGTACTAGGATTACCAGATGACTTGAAATTGCAGGGACACATCTAATAAATGTATGCTGCAGGGCCTCACTGAATCTGTTTCAATGAAATTGAATCAGTGCACCTTTAGTTGAAATTCAAACCACCATTCAAATGACTGTTTGTTGCTGGTATTGATAACCTGAGAAACCAGTCAGTAAATTCAATTTGAAGAGCTGTAGAACAAAAGTTTAAACATATAAATAAAAATAAAATCTAACACAAAACAATGAAGATTACGTACAATTATCTTGGAGTACTGCCAGCAACATCCTACCAATTCCTGTATTTAAGAATTACTCTACGAAGAAGTAATTGGCCGAAAGGGAAATACAATACAGGAAAGGTGAAAGCGAGAATAGTTTTATGCTATTAATTTTGAAAACTGTAGATGTCCTTGAGAATAGCAAATGCTGTACAAAATACCCAGGTTGTGGCTGTTATGAAACAGAAAAACAGAAGCAGTTTCTCTAGGGCATGCTCAGCAATAACATTTTTGTGACATTTTTGAATTGTCTGTAATGAGAAGCAGAGACATCTATGAATCCCTTATTTTTTACTATTATATTAGTCAGTGAATTGGTAACCACTCAACTATGTTTCCTTTACTATGTCACTAACCTTCTTTTCTTGTTGTAGTTTCCATATGGTTCTCTGGATAGCTGTGTCCCACCTGAATTCCTGCAGAAAGACAGTATAAGCTCCCAGGTAAATCTAACTTTCCCCTAACAAATTATCAGTGTTGTCTTTGCAGAGCACTGTAATCACTTTGAAGAAAATAATAAATTTCTATGGTGAATAAATATCATTTGAGTCCCTGAGACTCCATTAGGTCAATGGTCCCAGGTATGGTAACAACCCCTTTGACATATGTAGTTAGGCTTTTGAATTTAGACTATTTTTAGACTTAGCATTGGTTTTCTCAGCCTGTTGTCAGTAATGCCAGTAGTATTTGTCTTTTGCTATGGATGCAGGGTGTATTTTGGTTAAAAAGTCAACAGAACAAATTAGCCTTAGCAATGATCTGGCATATTTTAACTTTAGTGTTATAATGGTTACATTTACACAAGAGAGTGGCCAGTGTCTAGTAGCAGATGGGTGCAAAAAAGTACTGTTCTTATTCCTTGCCATAGGACCGATGTTAGTAGAGGGCTACTGTGCGGTAAGGGGTTGTGGGGGTATATTTATGTGCCTACAAAGAACTGTATTCATGGAGGGGCTGCAATATCTGCATTCCAAAATGCTCCAAAATTTGTAAAGAGCTACTGTAAGTCCTCTATTTACTCCATTAATACTGCAGCAATTTTCAAGGTGCAGGGCAGGGTGCAAAGTACATGGTGGATTTTGTGCATTTTTGGCACTTGGTATGTAATAACTGTCCTCTAAGGTATCTAGTTGTTTTATAACGGTGTACCCCTTGCTTTTTGCACACCATTTAATTAACAAGTCCACTAACCTCTGGAGCAAGAAAGCCAATCAAGTTACTTTGCAGCTAGTCGGGGAGTCAGGCTTTAAGTTTGTATTCAAAGCAGTATCTTTCAGCATGGAAGATTATTGTTTCTAACAAATGGTGTTTCTAAGCAGGATAGTTGGCCATTGTGGCTTAATCTTGCTCCATCTGCATATGTTGTGTATAAATGCTTCCATTTGCTTTTCAGATTGATGAAAGGTGACTACTAAAAGACACTAAACTATTGGCTGAACGCCGCAATAAAACGCAAGCGACAATTTGAATGTAGTCACATGCATCAAAATATAATGGTACTGATAGAAAAATCGCAGAGTGTCGGTTGAAGACACAACATGTGGCGTTGAAATCTGACAGCCATGTTATGTTAGATGGAATGTAGTCTATACTTTATTACGTTTTATCATGGTGACACCATCCATCAAAAAATGTTTGTGGAGTTCAGCCCTAAAAATTACACATTTTGTGTCAATTAATAAATGGTGCTTAGTTTGCTATCGGAATAGAAACCCATAGAAAACAATAGTTCTGATTGGTGTCTACAGGTTGCTAGACCTGATGCAAAAATGTAATGTTTTACTGTACATACTTTCATCTTGCAGCAGATTCTACTTGCTGCTTGTAGCTATAAAAAAATAATGCACTAATTCCCTGAACCTTTCTTTTTTTTAGGCTCTGCGACAGCTATTAGATAAGGGGCATTTCACACCTATATTACATTTCTCTTACAACATGAAGAGTGGTTTATATAATGCCAAAGTAATCACCAAATGCCTTGATCTGTTGGAAAGAAGAGTTTTCAGGTAAATATTAAGAACCATAGTTTGGGCAACACTCCTTTAGTTATTTAATTAAAGGGCAAAGGCTCAGAAATCTGGAAATGGATTGTTCACCTTTGCTTTAACTTTTAGTATGATGTAGAGAGTGAAAGTCTGAGACAATATGCAATTGGTTATCATTTTTTATTATTAGTGTTTTTTGTGTTATCAAGTTTTTTATTCCTCGGCTCTCCAGTTTGCAATTTCAGTCCAAATTACCCTAGCAACCATGAATAAGAGACTTGAATATGAATAGGTGAGGCATGAATAGAAAGATGAGTAATAGTAATTAAAAACAGCAACAACAATACATGTGTTGCCTTACATAGGATTTGGTTTTTAGATGGGGTATAACATTGAAACATGTCTTGGTTTACATGTGTCAGAAAATAATTGTTATATTTTATGATTATAATATTTACAAAATAGCATGGGTATTCATTGAGATATTTTTTGGAAACTCCATGTCATACACACAGGATACACACATAGCTCCACCCCAGTGGTTCCACCACAAGCATCCTCTCCAAAGCTTTAAAAGCCCAACCCACCCCCAATCCAGTGTCTTTTTGTCCTTCTGCTTCAGTTTATTTTTTTGTTAAGTTTTTCTTTTTAGCTACTGGATCCCAGGCTTTCCTTGGTGGAGTAGGGTTAGCAGACATACAGGGGTTTTTCTGAAGTCCTTGCAGCTTGAGGCGGCCTGTCATAAGCCTCCCCCTTGCTAGTTGGTGTTTGAAATGCTACAGGTTACCTTTAGGACAGGGTTATTACAGAAATTGTCCAACGGATAATATTCTTTATGGAACAAAATGTCAGTGTTGATTTTTAGGTTGGTTTCCTGGTTATGACATAATAGAGTAAATTCCCTTTCAGAACAATAGGTGGATAACTTTCTGCCCATGCCTAGATTGATTACTTTATTTTTTAAGTCTCCCAGATAAGTAGTCTTCGTAAACTCAAACTATCCTCAATCCCCCAGGCCCTTCATTCCCAACAATTGACTTTGACACCAAACTGGGTGGAAAGGCCACAGCTTAATTTATTAAACATGTTACCGTAAATACCTTCAACATACAACTGCTTAACCACCCATAAACATATACATAAACCATTGCTGGCTGCATACACTACATATACTTAAACATTCTGACAGTTACCAAACACAGCTAGTTCCCAACACGCCCATTTACTTTGGCACCTGACTGGACCTAGCCCTAAAACCCTATTTCTCCCATTCAAACTACCCCTTACATTTTCTTTTCCCTTTTCGGCTGCCCATAGTGCAGCCCACCAAACCCCTGCTGTGCTGCGACAAAACAAACCCTTTTTCATTCCTACCCTCTGTCCTCATATTACTAGGGAGGGAGGGTGGTAAGCTGTCTCCACTTCCAAGTGTAAAATGGATGAACCCTGTACAAAGCCCAGCCTACTTACTGTATACCCTCTGTTTCCCTCATCTGTCAACTACAATCCCCATAATTCCACATTCCCCGTGAAGGCCCTGATTCGTCCCTCAGTCATGTCCCTGTCCATTCCCTTTGGCTCTGTTCCCAGGGGACCTTGACTACAAAAAAACCAGTGCAACCAATATTATGCCTCAGAGTATATTTGGTTATAAACTTTGCAGCAAAAGCCATTATACCATTGGCATATGCTAAGAAATATCCTGTCTGCTCAATGAGGACTGCTCAGTATATTATTTAGCTGAGAGATAGCTATGCAGGCATTATTCAGACCGGCAGATAGATGAAAGACCTCTTTCTGAAAGCAGTCAAAGTCCATACTACACAGGCTTTACTCTGGTCAGAAAGTGGATGGGAACCCCAATCATTAATGTTAGAAATGTCTAGCAGAAACAGAATTTAAAAACAAACTTTTTCAGAGGGGAAATGATGACACACCTATTCTCTGTACAGGCCTTCAATCATCCCTCACCCATTTTTTGGGCAAATTAAAGGGTAAAATCTAGAGCTCAATGATCGAAAGACCAAGCTTGTGCTTTGCTTGAGCAGAGGTGAATGTATGGGCAGCTACTGGGAAAATTGTCACTGTTATTGAGTGCTATATCTATGGGCTGATACAACAAGCTGGAAGGTAATCCTTGTCTCCTGTGATTTCAAGTCACTTCTTCGAGCAGATTTAGTTCCTATTTAAATATATGCTGTTTTGAACATTTAAGGAATAAAATACAAGCTCTTCACGTCAAAGTAACTTAAAAGTCATTATTCAAATGTCATCATAAATCGTAATTGTCCTACTAGGTTAATTTGTCCATGATAGAATTATTGCAGCACAACAGGATAAAAGTGCAGAAGAACTTCTGTGCCGCACCACTCTGCTTGAAAGGAACTTCTAATGCTTGATTATACGCATTGTAAGGAAACCTCTCTTAAACCTGCTGTGGCTGCAAGAATGGACACGAAAAAGTCCTTGGAAATGGGTTTCAGTGGAATACTGTGGTATTTAATACAAACACAGAGACTCTGTATATTATGTTATTGCAAATTGCTTTATAGTTACTGCAGAGTCACCATCTATAAAGGTTCCATTCTCTTTGATAGCTTTGCTGAAATCCAAGAGGCGAAAGTGGCCTTCACTGTTTATGAAAATGTTGATCAGAGAGGGATAAGAGCAGAGCCACACACACTGCTGAAAGCTATAAAGGTAAGAGGCATAGTGATCTGATAAGATGATCTTAAAGGAATACTGTCATGGGAATTTTTTTTTTTCAAAATGCATCAGTTAATAGTGCTGCTCCAGTGAGCCATGACCAGGGGCAGCTGGGAAATTGACAACATGGCTAGCTCCATGTCAGGTTTCAAAAATTAATATAAAAAAATCCGTTTTTTGAGAAATGGATTTCAGTGCAGAAGTCTACTGGTGTAGCACTATTAACTGATGCATTTTGAAAAAAAACATTCTTTGCCATGACAATATCCCTTTAATAAATCAGTGGAATACAGTTAAAGATGCTCTATACAATGTATGTATATACTGTATTTTCATATCCTTGCAGAATGCCTTCTTGATGGGCTAATATTTATGTTCTAGAGGAGCACTAAACTTCATGAAAAGTGTCAGTTTGTCTGGGAGTTACTAGTTTCCTCTAGTACAATTAAAGTCAATTTCATTTTTTAGCTATTCTTGTTAAGACTAATTATTTGTATTCCGAGGATATTCCTCATTCTGAAACCATTGAATATAAACCATTTAAAGCTCACAATTCTGCACCAGTGAGCCAAATCCAAGCACTTCAACAGCACCATTACAGAGTGATCAAGAATGGCCAAGGGTTGGGGAACATTCTCCACAGTATTCTGTAAAACTAGTCCAACAACATAATCCATTCACTGACTATTAGACAGCTAGAGGCACATGAGTATAAGTCTCTTATCTCCAGTGTCAGACTAGCCCACCAGCATAGCAGGAAACTCCCTGTGGGCTCTAGTGCACTGGGACCTCCTGCCCACTCAAACATTTCAACTTGTATGCCTATATCTTGGCCATTAACAAACACAAGAATTGTCCAGTAGGATGGAGGTCATATGTAAAAAGTGAGGAGAAGAGCAAAAATTATTTGTAGATTGGTTCTGTGTCTTGTGGACACCTGGCATCCCAGTCCAGCGCGGCTTATCTGACTTTGATAAACATGCCATTTTGAGTGGGAGTCATTGATGCAGGCCACTACTAGTTTATATGTGAAAAAAAGCTCATGATTTTCTATATTTAAACTTAAACCGCAGTCAAAGATGTTGTTGATCATATGGGAGTGAAGGACTGGATAATTTCTCCACATGCAGGCAAATCTGGAGCAAATGTACAATTTAAAAAGAAAGTAGTTTGTTTTGTGTGAAGCACAACTCAAATGACATACAATATGTATCACACATGCACAATACACTGCAATATATCCTACCAATTGATTAGTGGCTTAACATATTGATGCACCACATCAATGTTTACTACTGTAGCTACTGCAGGGTATAGTATTCCCAGTTACACAAAATGAAAATAATTAAATGTACAAGGAAAGATTGGAAACAAATTAGTGCACAGCAGCTGGCACTTTAACTAACTAACCAACATTTTTATTGTTCTTAAAATGCAGTTACAAATCTTCAAACTAGAAAGGAGACCCTAATGGACTTTTTGTCCAATAAATTTTTTAAACCTAGTGTGGTGTTTATACAAATGGCCTGTAGATGTCACTGTGCTCAAGACCTACAGTATACTGTGCATACTTACTATACTGTTTAGAGAATTAGAGTTTAGATTACTGTTGTGCAATGGATGCATGAGCCTGCTAATAAAGCACTGTTATACTCTACTAATTCTCGGCTATCAAAACACACAGCAAGATTCACAGCTCCAGAGTCTTTTTGCATTGTACCTATTATACCTATGAAATATTAGGCATCATTTACTTTCTACCCTTTGCACGCTGTCTCTTATGTAAAAAATCTCCATTGTCACCCACCCAATTGCAAATATATCAATAAAACTTATATGTACTGTGTAATTGTAAACTTACAAAACCGTTTTCTACACTACATGGGAATTACCTGTCTGGTCTATGAGATTCAATGTTAGAAAAGGCAATTTACTTCTTTAAGTCGACTTGAGTCTCCTGAACCTGACCCTCAACGAACAATAAATATGCCCCAAAATGTTTATGAGATGTAGTCTTAGTCTCCATACACCTGTAAATTACCATTATTGCCTTAAAAACTGCCTTGATGATGATCCAGGTTAAACCTCTTGTAAGTAAATGCTGTGCACATTTTACACAGAGCCTCTACAAAGCACCTATATGTGTACATTCTACCAAAATGTATATTATAAATTTTATATTTTAAAGCATAAAACATCCACTAAGGAGCTTGACAGCATTAGGGTTAAATCCTTGTTGATTTTCCAGTCTCCTTCCCTGTCTGCATGGATTTGTGAAAGTGCCTGAAATACCTGTCAAGGAGTTTAGCAGCTATTCATGGTCTATCTCTAATCTGTCAAACAAAGCAGAGAACAATTACACTGTTTTACAGTTGTTGTCTTTCTCTCGCATAGGCAGCACTCCAATCACAGCAGGCCTACAGATTTCTTTTAATGGTTTTTTAGAGAAATAAAATATTCATTTCTGAGACATCAAGAGAAAGAGGCAGTAGAAGCCTTGACGTTTCCTATGTAGATTTCCCTTGAAATTGCTTTGGAAATTAATATTCCGTAGAAGGTTCAATTCTTTAAAAGCTGAGTAATATTAATACCATGTTTACTACATTGTCTTTAAAAATGTATTCTCTCAGAACATTCTGAGTACTGAGCCCCATTTTAATTTGTTGAGCAAACACAATGAATGCAACTATTTCAGACAGTTTCAGATGTCACCATATTTTTTTGCCGCATATAAACTGTGTAACTACTGTAAAATATTACAAATAGAGCAAATGTGACAATGTCAGCAGATGCCCCTAGTGGGGCATTAATCTTACAGTCAAACTAATGGCTCATAACATTAATGTGCAGAATTTGGACTTAGGCCTCCCTCCATGCTAAACCTCCATTAGTTCAGTCATTCAAATTTATGTGCAAGTAGAGGCAGAGAAGTGATTTAAATATATAATGCAGGTATGGAATCTTTTATATGGCAACCCCTTATCCAGAAAGCTCCAAATTACAGGCAGGCAATCTCCCATAGGCTCAATTACTAGCAAGCTATTATTTTATTAATGATTTCCTTTTTCATTGTAATAAGTACCCTGTACTTGATCCCAACTGCAGGAATTGATACTGGTGGCAAAAGCAATACTGTTGAGCTTATTTAATGTTTAAAGGAGAACCAAACCTGTAAGGAAAAATAAAATCTTGCCACAGGATTTCACAGCATCCATCTTCTTTCTTCGATCTTCTTAGTAAGTAGATCGGTATTTTCGGGGCATGCGCAGTTGGAGAAGATTATTGGCATATGTAAGTCACGAAAATTTACGAATAAAATATAGAAATTAATTGAAATAAGGCTTAATTTTTTATGAACTGAAAAAAAGTATTGGAAGTTGAACAACCCCTTTTCAGACAGGAAGATCCAAATTATGTAAAGAGCCCTTATCTGGAAATTCCCAAGTCCCAAGCTTTCTAAATACTAGATCCTATTCCTGTAAATATATGAATGCCTTTTAACAAAACAAATTAATAAATCATGCCACTTTCACCTAAGCCATATTTTTTAAATATAATCATTAATCACCCAAGACACCATTGCAATTCTCAGTCACTCTTTCAACATATCACATATTAACCACTGTTACATGTCCGACTCCTTCCCCTCCAGACATGGTCACTTCTCCATTCCATAATTAATGCTGCTGCTAGGTTCATATACCTTAGCTCATTACACTCTTTTACAGATCTACTTCTCATCATCTCACTTTCTACTTCTTCATATACAGTACACATACAGAATGTAAAAAGAGTCGGTAACAGAAAACAGAAAACACTATTCGCAATGCGAAAAGTTAAGCCTGTGCTTTGCACACATTTAATATAGCTTTTTCAAACATGGAAACTATTTAGTGACCAGGCACTTTGCAAATTTTATAGTTTCATTCAATGTGCAATCAATGTAATAAAACTTCTTACTGAAAAAAGTCCTTATGTTTTCTCCAAAAGATTACGACACCTTCAAGAACTTTTTGAGAGTGCGCAATTACAATTTGCAATGCAATAACAGTTTAAAGAACAATATTACATTACGAGATGTGGATTTTTATTCTTATTGGTGCAAATTGTTTTGCTCTTTGCGACTTTAATTACATTCCCCCCAGAGCCAAGACTTTGCTTGGGCTGCAGCCTTTCTCTGGAAATTCATACTACATACTGTACGTACAATCAACTTTTCAGAATCCTGCTCTGACTATAACCAGAGATGTACTTGTCTCATGTAACATTCTCTCAGTATACACTATATGCTACTAAAACCTGCTTAGGTCAATGCTCAATGTAACATCACTGTGCTGACTCCTGATCTTGCCCACTCCACACCTTGTGTATCTTAAAGGAGAAGGAAAGGCTTGATACGCAAAATTATCGACTTACCTGAAACCCCAGGCCAGTGCTCCTATCAGCAGAAAACTGCATTGGCCCAGGGTTATGCCAGTGAGCACCACTGAGCAATCAAATTCAGTCTTCTTCAAATTTCCCTGGACTACAGCATGAGCAGATGAACAAAAAAGCCGACTTTTAAGTAAAAGTTCAGCTTTTTGTTCTAATGTGCATGCACAGCCGCACAAGAAGGAGGAAGACAGAAGTGGATCATTCTGTGGTGCTCACTGGTATAACCCTGGGCCAGTGCAGTTTTCTGATGATAGGAGCACCAGCCTGGGGTTTCCGGTAAATCGATAGAATATAGATAGAATGCCTAACATTTGGCACCCTCAAGTGCATCAAGCCTTTCCTTCTCCTTTATCCCTTTATCCCTTTCTCCTTTTAGATTACAAGCTCCATTGAGCAAGGCCCCACTAACTTCTCGTACCTGTTATTGGTCCAATGTATACACCTATTTCTGAGCTTTCCAGATAACAGATCACATACCTGTATAATCAAACCTTTGCTGGTATCTAAAACACACTGGAGCAATAATTACAGGAATTGTTGTTGTTATAGTCATATTATCAAAGTAAAAACGAACATATAATTTAGCAGTCACAACTAATTTTTAAAACCTACCTCGGCCTAAGCCCTCATAGTGTTGACTGAGCTTCTAAACTAGACTTCAAAGAGGATGGCATTGCTCATGGGAGACATTCCATCTTTCCACATAAATATTTGATTCTGTCTGAAATACATACACCTAACATGTAAAGCATTAAAAATTATATATCTTTGCACTCCCCTTTTTAATTATTTAGATCTTCTATAGGGGCCCAGTTTAGGACCTCTTACTGAAATGAAGACAGAATGGGATAAATTAAAAAAAAAATTCTATTTAAAAAACATTTCTAAAACATGGAATAATGTTGGTGCTTTATAAATATGTGCAAATAATAATTATATATCTGCAGATATTCAATGAACATTGAAGACATTTCACTACTGAAGACGCTACACGGATGAGTAGGGAAACGTCTTCAATGATTACTCAGCAAGTCCATTTGCTCTAGAATTTCATATGCCCGATATACCATGACCTGTGTGAATGAAAATCTTCATAATAATACAGTACAGTACTGTACAATACAGTATATGTGCATGTTTACCATGCCAAAGGGGTACGTTATAATGCAGAGCTTTCCTAAAAAGAAAGAAGAGACATTTAATTTTTTATGAAATAACTACTGTATGTATTAGATTGACATGTATTTATATATTATGTAGACTGTCTTAAAATGGGATTCTGCTTTCTGGTATGCTGTTAGCTTTTGCATGATGAATATAGCATACCATAAAAGGATAATTTTGTGCTCTTTTTATTGGGCTCAACTCTTTACCATTAAATGCAACATAAAATGATAAATACTGTACATGTTATTGTTGTTTTGAAAGGCATGGCATATGTTTAGGATAAATTACTGCTTATTGCAATGCAAATAACAGAGACAGACTAATAACAGTAGTAGGTTTCTGTGATAGGGCTGAAGAAAGACATGTTTACGAGTTTAACTACTTGCAGAGTTTCATGTGGGTGTTTCAGCTTCTGTTTAGCTTACAGAATGTATAAAAATATCATTTGTTTTCTGCACACATCAACCTCCCAATGATTCTGTTTTTAGGCTTCCTGCTAGTTGTATTATAAGGAATAGGAAGTTTTGCTAGAGGATAATTAAGTTTTATAGCATATGTTGGATGCAGTAGTTTTGGGTTCATATACTACATATACAAGCCCAAGAGCCTGAGTCCTTTAAGGTGGCCATAGATGTAACAATTACGATCTTTCTTCCAAGAAAGATTGTTTGTTTCAAAACACATGTGTAGAGCTGAATCCTCAGATATACAGGTAGAACCAATAGAATTCTCCCTGTATCTGATGATCCATCAGCACTAACAGTGGTGATGGTTGGATGTCTTCAAAGGCACCCAATCAAAATTTTCCATCCAGCCCGATCGATGAGCCGAATTATATCCAAGTCTTTTGCCAATATTGGTCGGCTCTTTTCCCACTATGCCGAATATTGTACGAAAATGTATTTAGTAAAATATTATCTGTGTGTCTATGGCCACCTTAAAGGGTACAAATTTGTGCCCATTAGGGCCCATGCATAGGGTGCTTGAATGCGTAGCAGTTGATCTATTTATTTTTTGAATACCTATGCATTCCTCAGTTTAGTGTTACATTTAGACATGTGTGGCTTCCTTTCCCTTATTAAAAAAACTTCATAAGCTATTAGAACAAACATTAGGGCTTATTTTCTAACATACCCAAAAACATGCACACGTTGACAGTAGTAACCAACTGGTTTTTATTTTCATTTTCTTGTTGGTAGAATTTCAAAACTGAATTGCTGATCGGTTGCTATAGACAACTATGTTTAAGAAAAGGTGTTTTATCTGAAACCTCAACGTCTTTTCCAGAGCCCAGTTCTCTTGTATCCTTATGGGCTTCAGAATCTAATAAAAAGGTAGTGCTATAGTAAATATTTTTAACTTATTTTAAAACTTTTCCTAGGGTTTGCAGAACAGTCAGATCAGAAAAATATATATGTTTTTACTACTCCAATTGAACACTTTTTCAGGGGGAATTCCAGTATGTCAAGCAGCCAAAACTAAATTCAAAAGTTAGAGCTGCAGAATGAAAAAGATAAATCATTCAAATACCATAGAAATGAAGGCCAACCAAAGATTAAGGTGCCTCAAATATAGTTGTTTACTGTTGTTTTGCACATATTTAAGCAATATCTTGGATGGAAATCTTGTTAAAGGGCATGTAAAGGCAAAACATTTTTTACTTTCATTAGTGAAAAAGAAATCTATCCCCAATATACTTTGATTAATAAAAGTGTACCGTTTTTATAAGAAACTTGACTGTATGCAGTGAAATTATCCCTTCCTTTACTGAGGATAGGAATTGTCAGACTGTCCCTAACTGCTGTGCCGGGAAACAATCATACTTACAGCTGGGGGAGCCTCTGCCTTACTTCCCAGCCTTTCAGAACACCAGCAGCTTTGTTTCCCTGTAGAGCAGTGTAGAGATTTGTATTGGATTTTATTTTTGCCTTTACATCCCATTTAATGTTTCCAACTCCAACTGGAGGGACAAAACTGGTGGATCCAGATTTGAACAGATAAACTGGGATTCTGTTTGGAGGATTATTTTGCTGCAGCTACTGCTTCTGCAGAGTTGGTGAAAGTTTGTATTAAACAATACAAAAACTATAAAATCCACATTAGATTACATGACAACACAGGATCCAGTACAGTCTGTGTATTCTGATTATTAATTAGTCTTGCTGTATTGGCTTCTTGCAGATATTATTTGACTTGTGCTGTTTTGATAATTTATGACAACCCCTAAGCAGCCCAGATCACACTGAGCATGTGTACAGTCTTAGTCTTGCAAAGATATTTAACAAAGTTACAAGATGACAGCCCTCTGTGCCCAACTTGGAAATCATAAATAATTTGTTTTATTAGGCTTGTGGTGCAGTTCATGTCTATGTTATGTTTAGTATACAAAATACAGCATTTTAGCCTTATTCTATTTTAGACTTTCCTTGTCCTTTAAATGCAGTAAAAAAAACAAAAAAACTTGAACAGCTATATTTTGTGCATTCCCATCTTGTGCATGCTTTTTAATTGCAAAGCGTTTGCAAAATAACAATTGATAATAACTCTCTCTCCTTGTGTAAGTGTATGTTTATTATTATGTGCATTCTGAATGGCAGTATCATAGTACAGCACAGTGTAAATTGCTGGAGCTCTATAAATAAATATTTGTAATGGTGGATGTCATCAACGAGAGCTTTTTGAAATACACTCCATCTCAGAATTTAAGGCTGCATTTTCTCCTAACACATTTGTTTGTCATAAACAAAGGAATACTTATCTGTTTGCTATTTTCAGGGACATTGTGCTGATTAGATAATTTATGCATGCTGTGATATTTATTTAAAATACATTACCTACTGTTGTTAACATTACAGTTTACTAAGCTCAGCAATAGTATTATGACAGCCTAATTCCAGAGGTAATAAGACTAGTCCCTGGATCAACTTTATACGGAGAGCTATTTTCAATAAACTGTAATAAACTTCACATTGCATATTAATATGCAACATCCTTAACCTGGATTATTATTATTAACATGTATTTCTATAGCGCCAACTTGTTGCGTAGCGCTGTGCCCTTTTGTCTGTCGGAATGACCTTCTGCAGGTCTGGAACTAGGGGTAGGCAAAGTTTTTTAGAGTAGGCACGTGCCAAGGGTTCAAAACAAGGATTGGGGGGTGCCAGGTACTGTCTCTGCCGCATACCCCATATCCGGTCCCCTCTCTTCCCAACTGTCTGTTGTCTTACGCCGGCTATTTGCACTTCCTCTCACTTGCGTGTTGATTCACAAATGAGCACAAGCTTTGAGCGCCCAGCCAGCGCCGTGACTGATCAGGTTGCGCAGGGCACCTGGCCAGTACTGCCCAGCTCTGACTTTATGGATGAATAAAGCATAAAAGAGTACATTTTTTGATCCACATATATTTATATATAGTGATCATACCTCACTTGAATGCTTCTTCTTCTTCTTAGTTAACCTTCTTTGGACTCTATCTACTTTAATATTATCCGATTTGAGCTCTGGATGCTTTGTAAAGTAAAAAATGTACCCTGTCCTCCCATGAATCTATACCCCTTTTAAAACAGTTCAAAACCTTGTTTAACCTTTCAGCTGCTAACTGTTATTGTTTTCCATTTTAGTTTATTATAAAAGTTTGTTATCTCCAAGGACTTCAAATTCCGCCTCCATTATGAATTGAAAGTAGTCCCATTTTATAAATGGCACAAATGGCTTGCATTTC
>CM044448.1:73164724-73175625 GCA_024363595.1 Xenopus borealis | reverse complement strand
AAAAAAGTCGACCATGATGAATATTCAGCCTCCCTGCGTCATAAGGCAGCAGAAAAGCAATTGAGAAAGAATGAAAGCTTTCCACAGCAACCACTCAATAATATGGTGGTGAGTGGTTCTGGGTACTATGGTAACGCACATTTAGGAAGTGGAGAGCTGTTATGAAAATGCAAAGGGCACGTTTGCAATAAACTTTTATGCCGAATTACTGATGCTGAAGTTCAATGGAAGTGACATCACTAAGTACACACGTGAAATCAGTTCCCTGCTGAGCATTTTACTGCATAAAATTATGTATATTTTTTTACAACCCAAAACTACTGCTAGCATTCCCCTGGATGAAGGATTGTGGTTGTGGAGATCATAATTTACCTAAATTCATCTGCTATCTGATAGCTCACTGTTGTATTTTACTGTATTTGCTGTATCTTTATTAATTTGTGATGCAGGTGACCGCAATTATTTTTTCATTATACCACCCTTGAACAGCGGAGTAAATATAGAGGAAGCAGACCCTGCGGCTGCAGGGGGGGCCCAGGAGGACTAGGGGCCCCATGAGGTCCTACATATACAATGCCAATAAATATTAGTAAAACTGGCCAAAAACTGCCTCTAAACATTTTGGGGGTCTGAAAAATGATTTTCTGTGGGGCCCACTGCCCTGGAATATAGTTTTATTTAATTAGTCTGCAGTGTTTCACCAGTCTGTGATTTGTAAGTTATGAGACTCCAGCTTCCAGTTAGCTTCCAGTTAGCGAAAGATGGTTCTGGACTACTTCTCAAATTCTTCTTGCTCTTTTAAGCAGTCATTGCCCTGAAGTAAATGCCCTCAATTAATTGTGATTATATGCACATATACATTATTGTCTATCATTACATCCATGGTTCCTGCAAATCATGTCAAAATTGATGTTGATTTCTGTAACCTTATTTAAAATAATACCATGAATTGTATAATGGGTAAGCTGTCACAGTTTTTAACTCAACCAGCAATAATCAATGAATCCATTAGTGAAGAAAAATACTAAATAATATCTATAATACTAAATTCATAAGTGAATTAACTGATGAAAATTATATAACTTGGAACACAACAGATTACTAATATTAATTCGAAAGAGTCTATGGTGGTTGCCATAGCAACCATTATAAACACCTTGACATAAACTGGGAGATTTTTTTTTCCCTCACATTTCTCTGCATTAAAGTCAATGGCCATTTTTTCCAGGGGAGACTAGACACTTTCGTGAAAAAAACTTGCAGATGGTGAAATACAGAATTATGCCATGAATCCACGCATTAAAGTCAATTGTCATTTTTTCTTATGGTGACTTTTTTTGTCTCTGTGACTTTTGTCTTGGTGACTTTTTTTGTTGCAGCAATTCTTTTGCCGCAGTTTCACAAAAAAATTTGCCGCAAAATTGTGCAGCAAATCTATGGTTGGTGAAAAAATGTGCATGTCACTAACTGGCAAGACTGCCATGAAGACAAAGAAATAGAATGAAGAATTATAGAATTAATCCCATTTTTCACTGATGTCTGGACAGACAGTGGGCAGAACACTATGGGGTAATGCTGTAAGGGTTCCTGCTAAATTCCATCAGCGCCGGGCTGGGCGCGGGCGTTTCTTCACGATTGCGCCAGCGTACATCTGAACGGACGCGCCTGCGTCATCACGCTGGCGTCCGTTCAGCGCCAATTTAGGCCTATTTAAGGCAGCCCTGGACTCTGGTTTACTGCCCGATTATAGGTTCACATTCGCTGTTCCTGGGTGCGCTTATTCTGTATGCTCAACGGACTCGTGTATGACCTTGCTTTGTTTTCTGGACTACGACTCTTCGCTGCCTGAACTGACCCACTGCCTGTATACCGACCACGTCTTGCACCTTTACCTTGCCTGTACTTTGGACTGGTGCTTGGACTGTTGTTTCCTCCTTGGTCCGCAACCTCACCTGAGCCTTTGGCCCTTACAAATGCTAAGTTACTTCACGCAGCTTGATTATTACATTCAGCATTGCCCGTCAAAGTATACTAGAAAGTTCTGTTCAAATTAGTCATAACATGCCTTGTCTGTTGTGGAATGAATGTGTTAGTTTATTACCATTAATAATCGTTGAAGTGGTGCAATACCAATATCAGTTATCATATTAACCCTCCAGTTAATACAAAGTATATATGACAATCCTATGGGGAATTGTTGTTGCTATATTTCATGTTTCATGTG
This sequence comes from Xenopus borealis, assembly GCA_024363595.1. Classification (NCBI taxonomy): domain Eukaryota; kingdom Metazoa; phylum Chordata; class Amphibia; order Anura; family Pipidae; genus Xenopus; species Xenopus borealis. The sequence goes on along the minus strand of CM044448.1, from coordinate 73,173,401 downwards.
TGTATAATTATAATAATAATAAACACCACAATAATGTTTTCTTATAGAAAGGGTTAACAAGACTACTGGCAAAAAAAGTTTATGTATTGACTGCTTACTTGCAATGGGATTCGGGAAAAACTATTGGAGTCACATGGGTTTACCAATTTACTGTAAATCCAGATCTCTTTCAAGAAACTGTTGATTTCCTAACAAATGCAATTTCAAAAGGTCACTAGTGGTACAGCCAACTTCCATCTGAGCCCCAGAGAAATGTACAATATCCAAGGCCAAATTGTATGTGCTAGTCAGTGGGTTAATTTAGTCAGCCCCATCCTCTAAACATTTACAGAGGGCTCACAAGTGAATTGGATTGTCTGGAAGGGCCAACTTCATTTTCTATTTTTGTGTAATATATCTGAAAGCTACGGAAGAGCACTGGGGCCAGCAAAAAAAAATTCTGATGAATTATGATTTTTAAAACTCATAATTATGACTTTTAAAACTCATAATTATGACTTTAAATCTCATCATTATGTCTTTTAAAACTGATGAATTATGATTTTTAAAACTCATAATTATGACTTTAAATATCATAATTATGACTTTAAAAAGTCGAAATTATGACTTTTAATCTATGAGTTTAAAAGTCATAATTATGAGTTTAAAAGTCATATTTATGAGATTAAAAGTCATAATTATGAGATTTAAAGTCATAATTATGAGATTTAAAGTCATAATTTTGACTTTTTAAAGTCATAATTATGAGATTTAAAGGCATAATTTCTACTTTTTACAGTCATAATTATGAGATTTAAAGTCATAATTATGAGTTTTAAAAGTCATAATTCATCAGAATTTTTTTTTTGCTGGCCCTAGCGCTCTTCCGTAGAAAGCCACTAGGAAAACAAGATACTTAAGACTTACTAGATCGATTCCAAGAAGGTTATTCCATCCAGCATGCATAGGTATTACCAGTCACACAGCTCTAGGAATATTTTCCATTCCATAAAAAACAACCACGATAAGATTTTTGTTCTCATGTCTGTAGAGAAAAACATTTACATAATTCATGACACACAGCTCTGTATGTATACAATGTTTCACTGTTGCTTCTCTGGGTATACATATTGCATTAACCTGTCAGTTCCGGACCCAAATATCAGTGTTAGAGAAAGATGATTTAAATCTTGTCAGTTAAGCTAAACTACATGTAGAAAAGTATGGCTTAAACGTTCCAATTTAGTCTAATAGTCCCATATGACAGGGCTGAGAAGGTATGGGTGGGAAGAGGTGTAAGCTGTATAACTGTAAGTATATCCTGTGACTAGTGGTTGTAAGGTTCACAGAAGAGTACAGTCAGTTGTTGTCACTCTATTGTTAAATAACTTGTAGATCCCAAGCTAGGTATGCTAGTTCTCATGTCACTAAAGTCACTCTAGGAGGGAGAGATTATCAGGGCTATTTAGTAGACCAGCTGGAGCTCCACTAAGGAGTATCAGTAGCATTCACATTTCATCACTGTAGGCACTCAAATGAGACAAATTTCATTCACCTTGTAGGCCTTAGAAATTGTAGAATATAGGATGCACATTCTTTAATAAAAAATATTTCTTGCCAGGGCTTGAATTCCCTTTGCTATGTGAAAGATATTTTGGGAATTTTTAATACACGGTGTATCCACCTAGTAGGATCTGGGGATGCACATATGGGAGGCCCCACTAGTAACAAATAATAAAACACAGAAGTGCAGCATGCAGATATGTATGTATAACTGTATTTGTAAAGTGCCGTTAAGGAGCTGCAGTACAGTACAATGTATAAAAGTACAATATAAATAAAAGTACAAATATACACAGTACACAAAGCTATGAAGGACACAAAGTGATATGTGGTAAGAGACACAGTGGTAAGGAGGTTCCTGCCCTGTACAGCTTACAATCTAAGTGGGTGGGTGGTTAACATACAGGCACAAATTTGAGGGGGAAAGTGCACAAGGTAAACTTAATATAGAAAATAAACACAGAGAAAGGCCAATTGTAAAAGCAATATCAATATCAACCCTGCCCTGGGGTACCTGAGAGGTCTTTCCAATTCCTGGACACAGTCCCACAACCCACTTGTACAGTCACTATCCCTTCCTAAGAGCTTTTTATCCCAGGTAGCGCTACCTGCCCCAAAGTACCTTTCAGTTGCTCCCACTTAGCAGGCAATCAATCTAAATCTCTCCTCACACAGGGGACACATACTGGAGCTTTTAAATAGCCATCCATCCACATCGTCTCACAGAAATCTTTACCTCCCAAGACCTAGTAGCTCCTTTACATCTCTCCACTGCCTCTGAGCTCCACACATCTCACAATTCTCTGGCATCATCAAGCCCACAAAGGGCCATACCACCCTTGAGGCTTCTCCATGCTCCAGCTGCATCCAATCCCTCTTGGGGTGGAATGAAAAGTGACTGACCACATGGCATAACAAAATTCCTCATCAGTGACACCTTCTGGCCAAATCTGGAAATGCCTGGGCACACTTCACTTGGGACCAAAGACTCCCCCTCCAATATCCAGTATAGGACCAACTCTTAGCTGGCAACAGCAGGGTATTTCCATCCATGAGGGATTTTAAGACCATAGGGGAACTTAAACCTATGGACCACTACATAAGTCTGGAAGGCATTATAGATTATATGAATGCATACCACACCTGTAATTCGGCAAGAAGCAAGTGCCTATAGACAAGAACAGCAAGAGAAAGGCAATTGGCTCTATGGAAACATGGTATAGGAATAAGGTTAATGAGTCAGATGATAATTATGCCATAAAGAGAAGAAGGGGAGTGTAGATGAAAATTAGAAACTCTTCTTCAAGTGGTTCTTTAATATTTTTGCAGATTTTAACAATGATATTTTGTATTTGTTCCTAGGTATAATGGAAGATAACGTTAAATGTCTCTTGTTGTAGGCTCCATTTCAGTAAAGTTCAGGTAGAGGAGTTAATAATTGTATTGCAGGATTCTGTATACAGACACCTGTAAAACAGAATAATGGGACAGCATTGTAGAGTGCTGCATTACTAACCTTTATGGTATAAAGAAAATCTAATGAAGGTGCTTTCAAAATATATTAAATAAAACATTCTGATTTTCTACATCTGCCTTTATCTGAGTATAAATGAATATATCAGGTGTTGATAGCATGTTCTTAAATGCTACAATAATTCTATGCAGACCTCCAAGATCTTTGCAGGTGGAACATACAAGCTGGATAAAGCTTGCCGTATAAAGGCCATTTTGCACAGTGCCACAAACTGTCATTTAGCATTTGTACTAAATTACCACTTGGCAAAAAGGCTTTGTTAGAATGATTGCAATGGGAGAAAAATTGATTCACCCCAATGGAAGCCATAATTATTTTCTTTGTAATTAAGAAATTCTTTTATTGTAAATGATATGAATGTTCTTCTCTTTGCCATGGGCTTTTTTATGCAGAGCGTATCTCTGATTGTCAAGAGGAGACAATGATTTCCATTTTTACACTGTAGTTTTGGTTTCTTTTGTTCTGAGTTTTCTCTTGTTCTCATACTTTATCTCTGTCATCTGGAGAAGGAGGGAACCTGTTTAGTTCATATGATAATTAGGCAGACGTATACCTGGCTGCATTGTCAAGGTGGCTGAGCTGCAGTCAGGTTTAATTGTAAAGCTTTCGAAAATGTATTCATTATCTTTATTAGCATTAAACTGTATGAGATGTTTCAGAAATAAGACATTAATCAAAAATCAACAGTGATTTAACTCTTTGAGTAAGAGAAAATTTACAGTAAATTGCAATATTACTTTTCTTTGAACAACAATGTTATTTATCATGTTACTTGTCCTTTAAACATGGAACAAAAATAGGACATCTTTAAAATGCTGCTTGATAAATATACCGCAAGAAAATGTGGTGTTTATACAAATGGACTGTAGATATCACTGTGCTCAAGACTTATACTGTGCATACTTACTATACTGTTTAGAGCATTAGAGTTTAGGTTACTGTTGTGTAATGGCTGCATGAGCCTGCTAATAAAGCACAGTTATACTCTATTTATTCTCCGCTATCAAAACACAACAGGAACATTATTGGAAAACAAAACTATAGTGGTTCAGTAGAAGTGTTGTTGTTGAGGTGGATATAAAAGACATGCAAATAAACTGGTTAGAGGTATTGAAGACATATTATAAGGGTAGACTGTCGAGATTGGGGTTGTTTTCTCTGGAAAAAAGACACTTGAGAGGGGACATGATTACACTTTACAAGTAGTGATGGGTGAATCGATTCCGTTTCGCTGAAAAATTAGCGAATTTCCATCAAAATTCGTGAACTGGTGAAAGATTCACGAAACGAGTCGCGTCACGTTTTTGACGCGCATTGCGTCTTTTTTTACGCGTGTCTCGGTTTTTTTTTGGAATTTTTGGCAGCCGAATTTTGGCTGGCCTTTCGCAAATTTATTTTCTGGCGGCAAATCACAGGAATTTGCTGCGAATTTGTGCCTAGCGAATAAATTCGCCCATCACTATTTACAAGTATATTTCATAGGTCAAAACTGAAATTTGAAAATGATATCTTTTAAAATCACTGGAGTCAAACTCGTAGCATCTCTCATTCTATCGGTGGTCTCTGTTTCCATTACATAAATTCTCTTCATGTACTGCATTGTCCATTGAGACTCCATAAAGGCCACTTGCCTGCTGCTTTGTACATCTTGTAAATAAACTGCATTATAACACTTTTATCATTATCCTAAATGTTGCTTCTGTATTATAGCCACTCAGAAGTTTAAATAATTTTTCAATCTGGTACCATTTAAACTAATTTTGCAATTTATAAAATATTATAAAAATTATATAAAAATAGATCAAAATCTGTGCTGCATATAAATCAACTTGAGAACATACTTGATCCTCCTGGAGCTCATTAAAATCAACTGCCAGTCAATTCAGCCCTGAAGCAGTGGGTATATTAAAGAGGAACAAATGCAGGAGATAATGGGACATGCACAATATTGCATTGCCTTACCCACTCAGTAATAAATAGAAATAACAAAATATGCCAGATCTAATGTCTAACCAGAGATACCTTATGGAATGCATGTGGCAATCCTATCCATCTACTGTCCAATAGTTACTTACAAAGGTTCTGTCAGGTTCTTTATCCTAGTGCTGACATTGATACAATGATAAAGATCTTGGGGCTGATTTAATAAGCATTAAATAGACATCAGTCCTATGCTTGACTATTGGGACGCACAGACACTTGAAGAAGATGTAGCCAAAAATTTCTTATGAAGAGCAAGAACTTTTTAGATTGAACAGCAGTATTATTTTATGCTTGGGACTTTTCTACATGGGTTAAAAAGGGCATGTTGTAGGCTTTTCAGGTCTGAAAATTATCTGCTAAAATTAAAAACCCTGTTCAAAATGGATCAATCAGCCATTTTGTCTGGACCAATATTTACTTTAGCTCATGTTACATGTCAGTGTCTGTTCTTTTTTGAGCATAGTGAACTTAGGGGTGGTAAGGTGCATTGTGGGCAAACATATGGTACTTTCCACCTCTTTTTGTAGTGGGGAACTACAGGTCTGTATGTTGGGAAATATGTCTCTCAGGCAGACATCTTGTCATATTTACAAACCTTTTGAGAGAGTGAGAACAAGACAAAGGCTTTTAATACAATGCAAAATAAATATTGTCTGTTTGAAATAAGGTGCATTGGACTTGAGAGAACATAAACAAAAGAATGAGAGAAAAGAGTTCTCTTATAAATGTTTCATTAATATAATCCTGCTCTAGGATTTTGGGTTACTGCTGTGCTCTGTATTGGCTCCTGTTTAAATAGATTGTTTAATCAAGGACTTAGAAGCATTCAGACATCTATTCAAAGCCATCGGCCACATTTGCTAATGGGTGAAAAAATAATAGTGAATTTTGACCTGTTTTTGTAGTTTCATGATTTACTATGCCAATACAAATACCATATGATCAGTTTTTATTCCATTGTAGTGATTTGTGTATAAAAAAGAAAATGTGGTTTACTGTAGATAAAAGTAAAATTGTGCACACTATTGTAACTCTAAACTGGACTAGGTCAAGTGAATCCTTGACAGAGAAGAATTAAAAATTCACAAGTAAAGGCAAATTTTGGTTAATGCAATTAATTAAATCTTTGGCAGTCTGGAAATATGCAAATGCTCAACTGGGTTTCCATGTTTGGTTCTCCCACACAGAAAGATGAAGATGGTCTGCCAGTAGAATAATAAAGTACACAATCAGTATGATGGCCTATGTGTCACATAGGAATATAGTGAATATAGGAAACACCAGTGCTGACAAGAGCACTAGATCTTATAATAAATGTATGCCTATGATTGATTTACAGTTGACCCCATAGTAATTAGCTATTCCCATAGCATTACTTTGCAGTGCTTAATAGGCTTACAATTTTTAATAGGCTGTTTACCATATCCATACCTTATCTGTCAAATAACCAATCTTCATTCTGCTAAGGTTTCTGAAATATTGTGCATAATCCTATCTGGTTCTCAGTGAGGTAGGAGAGAAACCTATTCTTCTTAGTGCCTGTACATATATTGGGCCCTCCCCATGCCTCCTATATTTATTTGCATTGTATAGAAAACCAAATAAGAGGGATGCTATGGGGCTAATTTACTGTACTGTAACTACATGGGCAAAGTTTTACCCAGCAACCCTTACCAATAGCTCCAGCCAGTGGTGTAACTAGTTAGGGGCCCCCTGTAGATCGACTAAGGCTGGTATGGACATGTGATCCTTGTTTTGCACCTCAAGTAGAAGCATATTTATCAAATGGTGAACTCTACATTCCGCCCATTGAGAAACACACTTCTAAAATCCCATAGGAATAAATAGAAAGTAGGTGTGTTTTCCTTTGGTGAGCTCTAAATATACACTGAAAAATCTGCCCCTAAAATTAAATTCAGTTTAATAATCCCTGTTACAGCTGGTACTTCACATTTTTATATCACTATTGACTGCTGATGCTGTAGCAACATGGGCAAAATTTGGTGCAGTTTAGTAACTAACCGTGTGCAAGCAACCAGCTGTTTCCATTCATTATCTTTTCTGCACATGCTTTATAAAGCTAACTTATCAAGTGTTGGCTATTGGCAGTGTTCCCTTTAAGCAGTATATTCACGGAAATATATAGTGAATAAAGTACCCCCTCTTGTAAAATATAAGGATATTATAAGTTACTGAGGAGTTTTATGACCATATAAAAACACGAGGCCGAAGGCCGAGTGTTTTTATACAGGTCATGGAACTCCGAGGTAACTTCTAATATCCTCATATTTTGCAACTGGGGGTACTTTATTTATTATAATACAGTGAGTCATGTGACAGAAATGACATCAGAACTCACCGTTTATAACAGATGACATCAGAACTCACCGTTTATAAGGATATAATTTACAAGATATTTACGGCTTTTGTGTATTATATAAACATTATGACATTAGTTAAAGGAAAACTATACACCCCGGACAATGTAGGTCTCTATAAAAAGATATTGCAAAAAACAACTCATATGCAAAACCCTGCTTCATGTAAATAAACCATTTCCATAATAATATACTTTTTTAATAGCATGTGCCATTGTGTAATCATAAATAGAAAATGGCCATTTAAAAAAATAAGGACAGCCTCCTGGGATTCTAGGATTCAATGGTGCACACAAACTTACCAAACAAACTATAAAGTTAGGTCAGATGAGCCAATTAACAGACAGAGTTCTGTCTTTTGCTTCAACACTTCTTTCTGTTACAGTTAGATTTGTAGTTTTTCTGGTCAGGTGATCTCTGAGGCAGCATACAGACCATCACGAAATGGTGGTTCAAGGCAAGAGATGTAAAAGGGCAAGATTTACTTAAATATATATTCCAGTTTGGTAAGATTCTTTAATATGCCACTTAATTTGATATTTGATATCTGTTGCTCAAGTATTCATTTTGGGGGTATAGTTTTCCTTTAACAAAAAAGTAATTTACTGTATACTTACTCTTGTGTCCTAAATGTGCATTTCACAAACAAAATCTCCACTTTCCTACCACAAAGGAAAAGTTAAAAACTTTGACACATACAACTAGATGAAATAGTACTACTTCCCCCAAAACTATGTGAATTTTCAACTGTGCTGAATTTTATCTAGTTAATGAGCAACTATAGGAAGCAACACACTATGTGCAGTCATTCATGTGAGGTAGCATACAAGAACAGTACACATTTCAAATGAGCACTGAATATTATTTGTGGTTAAATTCTTCTCTTTAAATGGCTGTTTCATACAATCATAACAAGCTCTAAGGAAATGAAAAAAAGAAACAGTTAACTATCCCCCTGGGGGTGACATAGATACATTGCAGTTGTATTGTTCTGATCAATTAACCGTCTGTTCCAATTAGCAAAGCAAGAAATCACCAAGTCTGAAGGTGTCCTTGGGATGTGCCGCCACTGTTTAAATACTCATGACAGGGACTTCTTGCCACTGTGGCTGGCAATCTTCAACTTAGCCCCTCCTCAGTTAAGGATAGCATAGATTTTACAAAAGGCATTAGTTATCAGACAGATGGGAGAGCTGCTGGGTCTTCATTACAAAGTGACTGGCTTTGGTGACACCATGAG
>CM044448.1:73142852-73157154 GCA_024363595.1 Xenopus borealis | reverse complement strand
TATTGCAAATGCGTATAGTAAAACCAAATTCCTCTTCTATGGCAGGATGCACCTCCCGGTTCACCTGTTTAAGTAAAAAAAGTAATAAAATAAAAGTAAAATAAAAATAAAAGTAATAAAAGTAAAATTATACTTTTGATGTCACATGCTATGTTTAAATACTTTGATGTAATGGTTAGATATGATATTTTTAACTATGTGTTACTGGTACCCTGTACATGGATAATACAATACACTGACATTGTAGTGTTCCTTTGTAACTAGCGATGTATGCAACATATGTGTTGAACCATGATCGGTTTTAATTGGGGGAGGGTACATTTAAGGTGCTATTTAAGGAGCAATAAACACAGAATTTTATAGACATTACCTATGACTAAGTGCTAGGAAAGCATGGCATGCATTAGGCTCCATAAGAGGTGCTTGTGTTTGATTTTTTAATCATGTAATAACAAAATATATTTTTTTACCTATCTATTGCATGCGGTGGGAATTTTGTGTAGCTTTTTGAATTTACCTCTGTTTGGCCACTAGAGAATCCACAGCATGCTGACAAATTATTCACTTTTGGCTTTTCCCAAGCAGTTGCAATAGTACCAGATTGCTGAAATTGCAAACTAGAGAGTTGATGAATAATAAGATAAATAAGTCAAAAAACACAATTAACTAAAACTGAAAACAAACTTCAAACTGTCTTGGATTGTCACACTCTACATCATAGTAAAAGTTAAATAAAAGGCGAACAACCCCTTTAAGACACTGGATATAAGTATGGGCCCTCTTTTTACATTTATTTTTTGTCTAGTGTAAAGCAAAACAGCTAAAGCCGGATGAAAGAGTGTGTGCAGCTAGAGTGACATTAAAACAAGATCATTTTGTCTTTGTCATTGAAACATCCTAAACTAATCAGAAGGTGAAAGATACATTCAAGGCTAGCAGGCCTTCACACTTTATTGCTAGTTATTTGAGCTGGGCCTCAGTTGAACCCGAGTGAAGTAATCTTAATGTGTATCTCCAAGCTCCTGTGATTAATACTTGTGTTTTTAGATGGTGTTCTCCAATAAGTTATAGGTATACTCCTTACAATGATTTTTCTCCACATGAGATCACTCTGAGCTCTGAACAGCCCTTTTGCCTGCAGCACATCAGCTTATATTTCAGCATCATTCTCATCTCCCTAAGTACACAACTGGGTTAAACCAATTCCACTATATAAATATTGTCTTACTGGTTACAGTTATAAAAATAGAGTGCAGATTAAACCATGTGTCTTTAATACTTTGATCACATCTTACACAGGAAATCTTTTTATTTTTCTGTGATAGGCAGGTACATAATATGCTATGAAACAAATCCATTGGGCCAGGGACAAGACAAACTTCATCTCCAAGAAAGAAACAATCATTATATTACAGTGTTATGTACTCTTTATTAAAAAGTTTTGAATTATACATTAGTGTTGGTTTATAAATACGTTAATTGTGTTGTATCCTTGCTTTACTTTATTTGCTAGCCACACCACGCTGAAACTACTGCAGTACTAATAATGCCTAGCTTTATCTTTCACCATTAATGTGAGTAATGGACTTCTTAAGCTTTTCATATAGAATTCCAGTAGTATCTAACAATTGCCTCTAGGAAGGGGATCTAAGGGTGAATAATGTGCAATAAAATGCTAGAACTGTATACCACAAATAGTTCCTTTCTGGTATCATAGATCTTGAAGTATATAGGTGTAAACTCAATTGAGCATTGTAAGGATATTATTTGAGCAATAACTTTTCACAAATAAGAGAATAAATTGAAATGTGCTCTCTCTTTTGATTCTATTTTGATTTTCTTAAACTTGATAAAGAACTCAGATTCTAAATCTTGTTATATTCATCATTATATTATATTTTATAATGTTATAGAAGGACCGCATCTAAGTTGGTCTTATGGGTTTGTGGCAAAATTAATTTGTGTTTTTTGCAAGTACCAACAGTGCCAACTTAGCACTAGAATTTTGGCATGCATTGTTTGAACCAGAAAAAATTGGTGTTTTCTTTGAGTGAGCAAAAAAATACCATTGATTCTGATACATTTGGCTCAAGAAAAACCGACTCAAATGTTTTTGGTGCAAGAAAAAATTGACCATTGACTTAATGAAAATAATACCCTCTAATTCCAAAACATTTGGTTAAAGAAAAAAGTGAGAGAAAATGCCCATTGCCTCAAATACTTTTGACATGAAAATCCAGCAAAAAATGCCAATTTACTCCAATGGAAAATTCAGATGAAAATTTAGCAAATTTTTCTGTAAAGTCTATTGTGTCAGTTTCATGCATCAATTTTTTGATTATAAGCATTAGTTTTCTTTTTTCACACATATTCTGTCTAGTTGCTGAACTTACTGACAACCAAAAAACATCAAGGATACCCTATTTATTGCTAGGGATAAAAGTTCTTTGCTTTAAGTTCTATCATTTATGTTTCTGTGTTCTATGTGTTGATAATTTGCTTACCAGAACCTTATTATTTCAACACTTCAAGACAAGGAAGGTTCTTCAGAATTACTGATTTATTTATTAGACAAAACACTGGAATCTTGGGAAGCTTGTCAAAATGTCACACTTAGTATGGCACAGAGAGCTTCAAATGTCATGCCCATTTGACCAACTTTACATACATTCTACAGAGCATTCACTATAACGAAGATGTATACTGAATTACCATACATGGTCAAGAAAGTATTTACATCTGAGCAGGTGCAAGCATTACTGGAAAACACTGCTTTAGTAACGGTTTCCTAAACCCAAACTGTTTTAAGCTTTGCGGTCAATCAATACCAACTGTAGAATGATGTAGTGAAGTTCTATGGCTACAGTCCTACCTTGTGCTTTATTAGAATCAATCCTTTGACCTCTGGTATCAGGGCCTTTGTATTATATGAGCACAATTTTATATGACAATATAAAAGCAACAATTAATTCCTCCTTAAGTCACATCTGTCTTAGGTGAGTCTTGAGTATTATAATTTTATATCATTTTATTTGTCCCTTTATAAGACTCTTACCCATCATCAATGCACTGTTCCTTTACATGACGTGCTGAACTAAAGGTGGATATACACAATAAGATCTGTAGCAAGGTCAACAAATGAGCAGATATTTCCCCAATATGCCCACCAACGGCAGCGAGGAATTTTTAGATTAATCCAAACGTTTAGCCCTAGGGCCAATGATAAGATTATACTAACGATTGTAGGACCACATTAACTTGCCAATGTGGTCCTCATCTGCAGGGAAAAAAATCAAACTTGCCTGATCGATTATGGCCGATTATTGACCTAATATCGATTGGGGAGACCCTTTGAAAGCCCCACACAAGGGCAGTTAAACTGCTGACATAGGCATCTTTAATCTTCCAGTGTATGGCCACCCTAAGGTATTCTTTCAGCATAAATACAGGTATGGGATCCAAAAGCAAAATATCCAAAGAAACCCAAATTACAGGACAACCTGTTTTTAAGAAGTTTCAGATTCACATTTTCTCTGTAATAGTAAAACAGTGCCTTGCATTGAATGAACTGAAAACAAATATTACAAACAATCCTGTTGTGTTTATTTAATGTTAAAAGTAGGCTTATTGACTTAAAGGAACAATGACATCACAAAATATAATGTAATGTTGTGCTGCACTGCTTTGTTTGGTATGCTTCAAAAGCACTGCTATAGGTTTATATAAACAAACTGCTGTGTAGCCATGGGTGCAGCCATTCAAAACTGAAAAAGGAGAAAAGGTACAGAATACACAGCAGATAAGCTCTATAGTACACAATAGGATTTTTCTGAATGTATCTAGTGTATCCTATACTTAAATGGCTGCCCCCATGGCTACACAGCAGCTTGTTTATATAAACTATATTTGTGTCTCTCAGGTGAACACACCAGTTTTACCAGTGCAGGCCAACCATACATTATATCATCATTCCTTTAAAACTGTTCCTAAGTTATTGAGATCCAAATTACAAATTAAAGCCTTATCTTCAGGCCTCAAGGATTCCAGATAATATACCTATAACTGTACTGAAAGTCTAACCTAACAATATTCATCTCCCCTTATAGATGTGCGGCTTTGTCATGTCTCCACAGAAGTTATCAGATTACTTGAAGAAAGAACGGTTGACTTTTGTGGAAAAAGGAAGACTTCAGTTGTATGAGTTTCTGGAATTGCTTACTCTGTAAGTTCCTATGTTTAGAGATGTTCAGTTAATGATCACCATCTTTTTGATCTAAATTACATCAAATAATTGAAAATGAAAGTATCACAACTAAACTGACTGATGCTGTAAACAGAGGGGATATTCTTACATACCCCTATATGCCTTCAAAAGCATTCTGTGCTGACACACTTGGGGCCTATTTGTTAAACCTCAGATTTTTCTGGTTGAGTTTGTAAAGGGGAATAACACAAATGTTTAGAGGAAAAAATGCTCTGAAGCTGCTAAAAATCTTAATCTGAAAATACTCCAGCTAAAACCTTTTGAAATCATGTAGAAGTCCATGGCAGATGGTCACTTTAACAATTGGATCGTGTTTTTTACCTTCAAGATTCTCAGTAGTTTCAGCTGTTTGTACTGGTTTTCGTTCGATAATCTGATAAATTCGAGTTTTGGAGCAACAATTCGAAAAAAGTCTCACGAGTGATTTTTTTGTCGCACTGATTTTTTTCAAGAAGTTGTATTAGTATAATTTGGTAGTTTTAATAAAAAATCCCTTGATATATTTTCATCAGATACCACACAATTAACAGTAACATATCAACATTAAGGGGCAGAGTTACTAAGGGTAGAATTTGAGGGTTAAAAAACCCTCGAATTCGACCATGTGAATAGTTAGGGAATAAAAATTCTCAAAACTAAAATTCGAATTCGGAGGATTTTTACAGCTATTCTATTGGTCGAATGATCGAATAGTAAAAAGTTGATCAATCGATTGATTCAAATGATTTTAACCATTCGATCAAATTTTTTTATTCGATCAAACTTTTTGAATCCCAATTTAACTAGGCAGCCGAATACAAATCTAAAGGGGAAGTACTTTGACTGTCGAATAGTCGAATAGATTTTTATTCGAATCATTCGATTCAATCGAATTTTCAAAATTCACTGGTCAAATTTGTATTCAAAAACATTTGAAAATTAGAATTCAAAACATTTTTGAAAATTCGATCGAACTTCGAATCCTTCATGTTAATTTAGTAAATCTGCCCCTGAAGGTTGTGTACATGCCTTTTTATATTCCCTCCATAACAATTTTGTTATAGAGGGAACAAATAAAGTAATGAACAAAACCTATTATATTGCACTACTCTTGTGAATTGTGTGTCAATATTTATCTTGAGAAGAAGAAGACAGAGAACTTGTTAACATTGGAACGTCCACATAAAGGAACCCTGGACAACAAAAGAGGATTTCTACATCTGGTAGTGCTTAAAGGACCAGTAACATCAAAAAATTTAATTGTTTTAAAGTAATAAAAATATAATCCAGTGTTGCCCTGCACTGGTAAAACTGTAGTGTTTGCTTCAGAAGCACTACTATTGTTTATATAAATAAGCTGTTGTGTAGCCATGGGGGCAACTAGTCAAAGGAGAAAAGGCTTAAATTACACAGCAGATAGCAAATTAGCTCTGTAGAACATAATGTTATCTGTTATCCATTACTTATCATGTGCCATATAGTCGTTTTTCAGTTTCCGCCATTGCCACTTAGCAGCTTGTTTATACGAACTATAGTAGTTTTTCTGAAGCAAACAGATCAGTTTTAACAGCACAGACAACACTACATGATATTTTCTTTACTTTAAAACACTTTCATTTTTTGGTGTTACTTTAAAGAAACTGTGTTTCCAATATTGAAAATATTCCTGTCTTTTCTTAAAAGGTGAACCACACACAGCTGGCACACAACTATACATCTTTAGCTCCAAATATGAGGGCTTCTGTGCAATAATTCCTTGCAATAAGTCCGTTCAAAGTCTGAGATTAAAATATAAAATATTATAGTGACCACATGTAAGATGATGCCCTTTCTTTCCAGCTGTGAACCAAGGAGTTTATTTTCCATAAAAGAAGAAAGAGTAGGGAGCACTGACAAAACCTTCAGAGGCATATACAAGGTGAGATGGTCTGATGCTTAAGCGATTGTTCAAATGTTCAAATTCTTCACATATTAAACTACCTAAAGGTGCAATTCCCAAGGCACCAATTCACATTGTACAAGTTAAATGTAGAACAGCCACTTAAAAGTATTTAGAATAAAATTAGAAACTAATTGGTATCTAATTGATTGCTTGATACTTCACTCCATTAATCACCGAAAACCTCTTTTGCTTTCAAAAATATTATGTAGGCCTTGTGTTTGTTAATGAGGGCAAACCTCTCATTTGCTCAATCCTCATCCTAGTCTCTATTCATGTCAGAATTAACCTATTCCACTTTTGTATAGTTAAGTATCTATTTTCATTGTATTTCCTTGCTCTCTGCTTCCTTTCATTGTATTTAGCAATACACTTAATAACATTTTTTTTCATGCAATAATCTTCTGTTGCCCATGAAATGTTGAGCTGTAATACCCATGATGATTAATCAGTAATATGAGAAGATGCGTTTGCACCTTAATATTAATTATGGCATTTCCTAATAGCAATACAATCAATCTGGATATGAATCCGAACATGCACTCCATTGCCACACTGTAAAATGGGAAATATCTGGCTAATTCTCCTTAATAAACCCTCTATGCCAGTGCCTATATTTTGTTTGTATGACATTGAGTGGATTAATTGATGACATGTTCGGTCAGTTTTTGGGAACTAACCATGTCTATTATGTCAGAAGGGTGCTTGGTAAGTTCTTAGTTAAACCCGAGGAGCCTAAACATTATCATTAGCTTTGTACCAAAATAAACTAATTATATTATTACTATATTATACACTGATATTTTTCACAGTAGCTGGATTTAATGTTATCTGATATTGATTCCTTCTCCTTCAGAAAAACACAGAAGATACTGTATGCTATAAAAAGACAAGTAGAATATGATACTCCTGTACCACCATAGTCTTTTTCTAGATCTTGTTTAGATCCTTGTTTCAAGAGGGTAAATGGATAATGTGAAACATTGCCGCATATTTACTAAAATGCGTGTTTTTTCCTTGACTAACTTCAACAAAGTTCTCTTTAATTCTGGACTAATTTGTCACTGATTATTCCCATACAATCACTATAGGGAAAATTCTTTAAATACTTTTTGCCATGAAGAAATTAGGCATGTAGGAAATTGGCATGGAAGAGATGACATAGGGAGAAGACAAATATGTCCTAATACTGTGGTAAATATTTACTTTACAAATAAACAATTTGCTAAACTATAGCATTAAAAAGTACTTAAACGGGTAAATCAGAATCATGAACAAAAAATACAAAGATAGAACAAAGTAATAGAGTTATCATTAACCCCAGTGATGCACGATTTTTAAATGAGGATTCATACTTGCATGTTGTGTACACTTTCCATTGTGCTCACTTATCTATAATCCCTGGTGTGACACCCATGATATCCAGCACATTAGGTTTGTTATCCTTTAAAGGACATCAAAATGGAATTCCCAGGGGTTGCAGTATCTGGTCTGTTGTCCTGTCTCTCCTTTTGGGTAGAACTGGGCCACTAGTTAAGCAGGGGTAATGAACCAAAACAGGCACTGGAGCCTGGGGCTCTAACCTACTTTGCCCAGAGAATGGGACTGACTAATAAGCCTTCTGGTTCTTATGAAACAATTCCCTGTGTCCCTAACTGGGACCTAGATCTGCACTAACTAAGGCTATTGGAACAGGAACCTAGGGGGGCCAAATTGCAAGGAGATTGAATCCTTCCCTGACTGACACTTACTGGCACACTAAGTGGAACCTGCAGTTGGTACAGCCTTTCCAGCACTTTATCAACTTTACATCCCAAGGGATCTCTGTCCCCCTACTGCTGTTCGATATGTGCATGCTCTTTTGCTTGCCTTCCTCTCTCCCACCACCCAGTGGCATAACTATGAGGAAGCAGACCCTGTGACTGCAGGGTGTCCAGTGATGCCCTAATTCATTTTCAGTTTCAATAAATCTTGGTAAAACAAGTCAACCTCTAAACATTTTGGGGGCCTAAACAATAATTTGCTCTGGGGCCCAGTAATATCCAATTACACCATTGCCAGCATCTCTTATACAGTGGCGTCAGCCTTGCTGTTTGCCCATTGCCTAACACTGCCATCTGCAGGCTGGAGGTGAACTGTGCATTGTCTGCCTATTACAATATTATGCATCTGTTCACTTCTCACCGTCACAAAAACAATCAATCAAATTAACATAGCTTGGTGAGAAATGTTGGAACAAGCATTTGAAAAGAGAGTCTATATCTGGTTTGGCTCCAGGGCATGTAGCTGAAAATAGCAGATCAGGCACAGGAAGATTTAATCTAAATAAATATTGTAAAAACACAGAAATAATGTTGATGCAGGCTAAAAAAAGACTCAAGTTCAAGTTTGTTCTGATAACCTTGCAAGTTTGCTCTTGTACATTTATTCATTTCAGGAGACCTCAAATGTAAGAAGCAAGTGTTTAATTCTAGCACAATGATCAGATGACCATATACTGTAAATGGGATTTCAGTAATGTTTATATTGTAGAGCATTATTCATTTAGTTTCACTCATTTGTCATTACACATTTATCTTAACAATCAGATAATCAGGGACTGATTTCCCTAATGGCACCCCTTAGCACACGCCATCTGCCTTGGCACGCTTGCCCCTGCAAGCACACGTATGCATGCTCTGGAGCCCGCGAACCTGTGCATCCACATTGCACCTTACTATGCAGCTGGGCAGAATGCCACTAGTGATTTTTTCTTTTTTTTACGCCAGCGAATTTTTACTGGAGTTTTGCGTATTTCCAGAAAACGGGTCATCTATGTATTTCATTTTAATCAAATAATTCCCGTTTCTAAAAATAATTTCCTTTTTCTCTGTAGTTATAAAACAGTATCTTGTACTTCATTCCAACTAAAGCTCCCCAAAGATGCAAAGATCTTTCTCTGCCAAATGACTGATCTTAGTGAAGTCAGAACAATCTGTCGTGCGGTTGGTGGGATTAAAACGATCGTACATTTTCCGATTTTTCGTCCGACATCGGTCTGAAAATTGATCGGCCAGGATGAAAAATCTTTATTGTTCCCCATGCAATCCACCTATGCTTGCAGGGCCAAGCAGGCAGCTACCCTTCAGTTTTGCTGGCAAATCACCTGAAATGGTCTTTTTAGTTGATGGACAAATTGGACATTTAAACGATCGTTTTGAGACAATCATTGTCTCATGATAGCCATTGGATCTTTTAAGAATCTTTAGGTCTATGGCCAGCTTTAGATATAAATAATCCTTACTGGAGGTGAAACAATCCTACTGCGTTTATTAAATGTTTGAATGATTTTTAACAGACTTAAGATCTGGTGTTCCAAATTATGGAGAGATCCCTTATCCAGAAAACAACCAGGTCCCAAGTATTCTGGATAATAGATCCTATACATGTGCATAGTATGTTTTACAGAACCACCCAGAAATGGTACAAGGCAAGCTTGGAATAGCTTTTATGACAGTTAGCAGTGCACTGCTATATCAGAATATTCTCTAGAGTAGCCACAGCCCTTTCAACTGACAGGAGTGATTGGGAACATCCATCAGAAAAACTATCCAGCCATTTATTGACACACCTGGAGAGTAGAATGTTGTCTTTCTTGGAATAAATAGCAAAAATGTACACTCTCTGATAGGGCAGACATACTACTATTCCAGATTATGAGGGATATCACCAGTAGAAAATAATCTAGAGGCAGTCTGCATACCATACTGTTATTTATAATGAATATGTGTAAAGCAAATATAGGATATAGGCCCTTAAAATACAAATATATACAAATATAAATTACTGTGTCAAAAATTCTCTCCTGAATTTTTTTCAATGTATTATTTTTTTTGTATTTTCACAGTCTAGTACGCCCCTCTTAAATTGCTGCGTTGAGACGTCAGGTCATGTCATTAATTTAGAGCTGACTTGCTATTTAGCAAACAGTACTTCTTTAAAGGGTACCTGTTGCCAAAATATAAAAATATAAAATCCCCAACCAAAGGTGCAGGCAGTGGAGCTCCTGGTTCTAGCAGCCATGTTGGGGCACACGCATGCTCTTAATGAGTGAATGCCGCAGCTTGCTCATTATGTTTGTAACATCAGAAGCGTGTTAAGCGCATGTACAACATTGGCGTTGGGAATTTTTTTAAATCTATTTTTATTTTTCATTTTGCAACAGTACACATTACAGTAAAATGTGGTTGGCATTTTTCCAGCACACACGGACAATAAGTTTTAAAATTTACCATATGTCCCTGTGTTTTATGACAAAAAATGCACATTAAGGTTGAAACCGTAACCAATAATCATAACAAATAATTAAAGGGAATGAGAGAAATAAAAGGAAATAAACCCAAAATATTCTATAATCCCGTCAAATGAAAACATATTATACATGGAGACTTATAACGAATTATTATACTCTTAAGTGATTTTGTTTGTTTCTGTGTGTCATCCAAGAGTTCCAGACCTTATTGTATTGTTTCTGTTTCCTTGTGCGGGGACTAGTGAGTTTCTCCAAAATGAGGGCGTTATCCAGTCTGGCTGTAACTAACCGAATATCCAGAGTAAGGTTTTTTTTAAAAACATTTTAGGTTTATAGGCTGTTAGGAGGAAAGGGAGGAGGGTGATTTCACTCTAACTTGCAGCACAGCAGTAAAGAGTGACTGAAGTCTATAAGAGCATGACTGAGGTTATCTGGGAAACTAACAACATATCTAGCTCCATGTCAGATTTCAAAATTAAATATATAAAAAGTTTGCTCTTTTTAATTTTTTTTCTGCAGCAGCACTATTAACTGATGCATTTTGAAAGATGATATAATCCCTTTAAATACCTGAGTAATAAATTATGACAGTATTAGTGAATATGCAGCGAATTCCCACGATTCGCCGTGGGCGAATAAATTTGTGAAAAGTGGGCAAAATTTCCCCAGCGTGTAATTTTTGATGCTGGCGCCCATCTGAAAACGGCGCCGGCGTCAGAAATGGATGCCCGCATCAAAAACAGACGCCCACGTCAAAAACGAGACACGGGTGAAGCGAAACGCCCATCACTAGTATACATTTCAATACATTTTTCCCATCATGCATTACACAAAAATGATTTTATATGAAAAAGAGGAACATTTATAATTGTTAATACATACAATAGGAATAATTATATTTCATTATTTATTATTTCAGTATTATGACTGAGTATGGACAATTTCACAGGTAAATCTGCAGCAATTTTTAAAGGTTAGTCAGCTGTGGTTGATCATTTTCACAAATAAGCCTCATTTTTGAGCTCTGGGATTTTGGAGTTATAAAAAGGGAAAAAAACAGGTAAAACATCTGTGTCAGAAAGCCGGAACATTTTATAGACAAGCATCAAAAGCCTAAACTTTTCTTTTAACTAGGACTCCAGGATTTAAGGTCAGTCATCTATCCCAAAGATGCTTCATTCCCATTTTAAAAGATGTCACTGTGAACAGACTATACATGTGCCTTGCCAATTTGCTTGGGTCAGTTTTATCTATTTTCAAGCCATTTGTGTCAGAGAGCAATTTATTGATACAGTGCAACAGACAGATAAGGGTAGAGTTTTTTGTGAGTTACAGCCTGAATAGTCCCTACTACAATATATCCGTATTGATGTAATTTTCATGGCCAGAGTCCTATTTTTGTGCAATTGCTCAGGATATCATTTGTGGAATATGTGGTGCAAACACTTTACAGCTATTGTAATTTCAAATTTTAATTTAAAGCACTCAAAAATGTTGTAGCATTAAACACTTCCATTAAAAATAAAGGCCCCATAGGTTTTAATAAACCCCAAATTATATTTTTGTAGCCCAACCTTACAATAACTATCTGACCTTTGTATTTTTTTCTTGATGGTCCTAGCTTGATGATATGAGACCCTTCATGGTGACCCCAGATGAGAAGATTGCTCGTCATCTTGACCAGAGATTTAAGAAGATAGACAGTTGGCAGATTCCTGAAGACACAGTGAGACTATCAAAACTACAGTGTCTCAACCCAATTCAACTGGTAAGGGATGTGAAGTATATATGTGGATAATATTACCTTAGGATCAAGTCCAATCTGGAACATCTTATCTGGGGCATTTTATAATATTGATCTTCAAATATAACACCTGGACATACAGTATGCCAGTTGAATTTGGATATTCAGGGGGTTGAAGTTCAACAAATGATATAGGTTGCTATAGATGGAGCATGGGGAAATGCAAATAATATTAAAGCTGCCTCAGAAAATTATGATATTCTTAAAGTAAATTCTGGGAATCTCAATGAGCAAATTTAATTTGCTTGGCACCAGGGCAATAGACTAGAAATGGTGGTCTGTTTTGGATTCTGGATCCTATGACTGAGACTGTAGTGTGAATCCTGAGGCAGAGGGCCGGAGTGGGTAGCCAGAGGGGCTGGGGGCCACTGATGCGGCAACCCAGGAGCAGACTCCCAGTCTGCTACCTAATGCTGACTACTACAGAAAATAAATGGCAAGGAGCATAGTCATATTGCAACTCCCAGACCCCCCTCCACATGACAATTTGCAAACCCCTGTATAGAACAACAGAGCTCATTGTAAAACTTGTATCATTAATCTTCCATGCACCTCTTGCTTTGTAAAACCATTCTAACTCAGTAGTCTGCTATTTGATATCTATTGTTCTGATCATGTGCCAAGAGCATGCAGTCACAATAATGTATTTATGGTTGCACTGAAAACTGTTAAGGATGCTTTGAACTTTGACAAAAGCAGCTACACTGAAATTGTACATGTACCTGTAGTATCAAGCCTCAAGGAGAAGGGGAGAACATCATTTTAAGGACATAAGTTTATTTTACTGAATTTGCATTTACTTCTAAGACTCTAAACACCTACAATAATTCAATGACTTTCCACAGGTAGAAGTAAATCATTTTATCATGTTCCTTTGTAGAAGACTTAATACTGTTGCTGGAGTGGAGATTTAATAGTGATTTATTTTGGTGCTACTAATTATGCAAATGTAGTGAGATTTTAATATTAAATTAGTGAGAGTTACAGTGTACAGATTTATTTTTAACAAAGAAACAGTAGGGACTTTGTATTTTGCCACATTCAATTAATTCCATAGACTTTGGAAAATCCACATGCCGATCTGATACATACATGAAAATCTCTATTTCAAAAGAAAGCTATGTTGTATGGCCATTTGTATTAATTCCTGCCCTTGGTATGGCTCTATATATCAACCAAAGGGTTGCATGAGTTCAAAATATATTCATTTAAAGTAAACAGTTACTATATATAGCTACAGGCAATCTCTATTGATTAGAAATAGGAAATCTCACCAAACACCTCTTATGTTAAAATCAGACAAGGAGATATTACAAATGATCTCAAAGATGAATGATGCCATACTACTGCGTGCAAGCTAAGTAGTCCTGTACTGTTAAACACAGCAGGTAATGAAAGACTACTTGCCCTTCACTGTAATGATCAAGGACAACAAGCAAATTTGCCTCTCCCTAAGCTCCGCTGCCATCGCTGTTAACCCACATATGTTATGATCACTTGGAAACTGTTGTGGAAATATTCATTGCTTGGATTCCCAAGTTCCGGAATGGCCAAGAGGCTGGAGAACCTTCAGAGAGTGATTAATCATACACAGACATAAGTCTGAACACTGCTCGGCATGGGAGCCTATACTGTCTTCTAATATACTGTAGTTCAGCATAGAAGGAAAACTGGAAATGGCAAAGACATCTCAATTACCCCTAGAATTATTTTGCAAGGTAGTCTTATCTCCCACAGAGTCAATTTTAAGCAGATCATTTTCATTTTATAAAAATGATTTCTGTTTTTTCTCTGTAATAATAAAATTGTTACAGGTACTTAGCTAACTAAGATGCATTAATCCATATTGGTTTCAAAATGGTTGTTTTTATTCAATGCTTTAATGATTATAGCAGACTAAAGGTTTAGCATTCCAAATTACAGCAGGTAAACTTAGTACAAAACTGCATAGAAGGGCAAGCCAAGAAACATGCTTGCTTTGAAAGTGTTTGTGCCCTTAAAGGGATATTTGTTGTGTTTGGTAGC
>CM044448.1:73096685-73125029 GCA_024363595.1 Xenopus borealis | reverse complement strand
GTATTCCTATATATTTGTATGCTCATGCAAAAATAACTAGAAAGGCAGAGCAAGATCTCTACTCCTCTTTGAAGAATGTTATTCCTAAACAACTATGCTCAAAAAGTTCTGGGATCACAGAACTGCCTGCTGCACTTTTTCTAATTGAAAGCCATTAGCGTCCATTTTCATGTAAAGCTATTACTAAACATTTGCAGATGTCCACTCATTGAGTAATGCCAGACCATGGGCCCTGAGCTGCTTGGTCTCTTGGTCCCTTGTATCCTTGTGCCATGACCCTCTTCTGGTCTCTTGTAAAGGTATTATAATTTGTAATTCTACAGGACGGTCGGCCCCATCACAGTTTCTATTTTGTCTGGTCAGCATTACATACCTAAATTACTTTTCCCCAAAGATCTTTGGTAACAAAACAAAGTCAAATCATTTTAATATCATAACAAAGCAGAATCTGAAATTGAAAGTAAAGTCAAATTGTACTTCCTAACTCGTCCAAGCACAACCAAAACAAATCAACAACTCACTGAGGAACCCCAGTATAAACAATCCCCTCTCTTCCTTTGTTGTGTAGGCCCATGGTGAGTTTCCACTCATCAGCATTAAACTGTACCTTTTGTGTTGAACTTGGAATAAACCTCCATTCCACTATCAGTGTTCATGGAGTATCAGTTTGTACTGAAATATATGAGTGATCTACTATGTGATTGCACATAGTCATGACATTTGCCCTCCACACATGAAGGTTTGTTGGTTGTTGTACCTTAACCAAATACTAGATGTAATGGGTATCCATGTCAAACAGTAACTCTGGATTTTATTTTAATTTGCCAGCTCTACTGCTATCTTATGCTATAGATTAATTCTATTCATGTGGGAATGAACAGATAATTCTGTGTTTGATGCAAAATAGTACTTTGCCCTTGAGCAAATCTTTTTCTTCTACTTAAAATAGCCAAATGGGATTGTTCCATGTGCAAGTATTAAAAACATGATTTCTGGCAAAATAACATATTTCATATAATAGTGCCAGCTTCTTGTGACATTGGAAACATCTTATTGCCTTTAATAGACTGCTATATTAGATTTCCAATATTATTTTGCTTTGTTTTCTAAAAGAACACACTATTTTTCCATGTATACAAAACTTGTGGCTTATACTGTTTAGCACAGCTGTCTGGATTACTGTTAAAAATCTTTATATGTATGATTTTTATGCTGAATACTAAATTAAAGCAGATATGGAAATCCTTTAATAGAAAAGTATCTCTTTGTTGCTGTGGTTTGTGTGTGTGAATGGCAGGGGGACTTGTCATTGTATGAACATAAAATGTAACGCTGTTTATAGAGTTTTTACACTATTCCATACATTTCCTCTGAAAATGCATTAGTGAAAAATTATTTTAAATAAAAGAGAACAGTTGGCTTTGTATTAAACCCCTTCCCTAGAGTCCTGCGTTGAACAAATTTTTGAAACCCAAACCGCGACCCACAACCCACACCCCTGCACATGGACCTGCATTCTTACCAGTTGACATTATTAGAAGTAGACATGATTAGAACATACTGTAAGTACATAAGTAAAGGAGTAAAACTCGCTCTTGAGAACACCCACAACTCGATCCATGACCCGCAAATACCCAGAACCGCCAACCCGCATCTATTCCAGAACCTGTAAGTTCTACCTGCAACCCACAGGTTACCTGCTTTTTTGTGGGTAACCCATGGGTACCTGACCCACTGCAGGACTCTACCCCACCCAAATTTCTCACCCCAATGTTTTTGTCTGAATAAAGGTGCCATATTTCTTTGTTTTAGCTAAATGTGATCTTTTTTTAATTTTAGCTAAGATGTCACTGCTATACACCCAAGAAAGTAGAGTCTATACTGGATGAAACAGACATGCAAGAAACACAAAAGGACATAGAAGATATTTTATTCCACATGGAGACTTTGGTATCTATTCACTGATTACTTAAACATATTTTATATTGGTTATTTAAAGAAAATGGTTTATAATATAATTAATATAACCAGAAATTGGTTAATCATGTTTGGCCAAATATTTTACGATGTTGTGTCCATATGTCAGTTGCATGAGATGCAATTACCTTAATTGGATTCTTGAAGTTACAGTGTGGATCAAAACTGTGTGCAGTCTGCTTTTTAGCAGACATTTTGTTCAGTTCTCTCGTCTTATAATTCCTGAGCTGCTGCATATATGATGGATGGAATCTCCTTGTGCTACCTGCAGTAGTTTAAAGCTGATTACTGACTGGTTCCTATGCATTAATGCACTTGAACAACCACCTTTCTCTTCTCATGTGACAGAACAGTGTATGTTTGTGACTCCACTTACAACAGTGGAGTTCATTGCACAACCAGGCTCCAGTTTCAATAACCACTTATTTATATTCTCCTCCATCTGCAGTGCTCAGTTCAGAGAACTCTGATGGAATCAGACCAGTGTTAGTGTAGCTGCAAATTCTCTGTAGATGATGATGATTACTATGTTTCCTTCTGGACCAGAATTCATGGAAAAGAAAAACTACTAGATCTTGAGTACAGGTCTTGCCAAGTGAATCACACTCTGGCATATTGAGAGCGAATAATATATTTAGGAGATGAAAGAGATCCTCTTAATTGGTTAATTTTCTTGGAAACACTTACAATGGAAGAAAATGTATTTGGAGACTGCTTTGTTCTGAGTGAATTGCTATTGCTGTCTCTCTCTTCATGTTTCTGCCTAATTACCAGCGTCTTAGACTAAACTTTCTGGTGGAAAGCCAAATGTTCTTTAAGACTGACTACACTTCAGGACTATAAAGAATAATCAAATCTAAAAATGGATACAAGGCATTGTATAATATTTAGAAGAGCAAGTCCATGCCATTTCAAGCATAACTAATTCCCTAATACACCAGTAAGGCTTATTGTGGCTAGAACAGCCATTTTTCATTATTGTGTCCTTTGAAGATATATGAAATATAGTTGAATTTATTTGAGTTAAAAAAAAATTCACATAACTTCCAAATTCGTCCTTTTATAAATAACCCGCTAAACCTGTAATTAAACAAACATTAATTTTCATGGTGCAGACATGATTAACCACAATCTTAGTTTTTTATGTAATTCAATCAATATCAATTCCCAAATCTCAATTGTATACGCAGGATGAGAAATCAAGGTGGGAACTTAACTGGAAGCTGGATTACTATCTTCCTGGCTACAGAGAGACAGCCTCCGCCAAACAAAAATCAGGTATGGTAACAGTGGGATATCACAAATAGTGATGGACGAATAAATTTGCCAGGCATGGATTAGCGAAAACGTACGAAAATTTTCTGGTGAAAAATCCGCCATATAAAAATTGTTATGTGTCAAAATTATTCGGACTCCCATTTGACTTTAATGCATTTGGACAAAATAGTCATGCTTATAAAAATAGACGCTCGCGTCAAAATTGACAAACCTCAAAATTATTTTGATGGCCAATGACTACATTGCATTTCTTGAATTGGAATAGAAATGGACATACTAAAGTGCTTTTTTAAAAATTGTATGAAAATTGTTTCCATGTTATGAACAATGTCACCTTTTTTATGCTAGCAAAACCAAAGACTTTGCTAAGAAAAAATTTCCCAAACAGGTTTGTTCATGTAATGTGCAAGTATGCTACCAATATTTCCAATTGCAGTATTTTAACTTGTAAATACTGCAAAAAATGTATTTCTTTTTCTTTTTCAATTATATTTATTGGCATTTGAAAATGTACAGTGATAATAATAGTGCATAAGAGTTACACAGCAAAAGTAAGTTAGCATACATAATTTATACTTATTTATAAATTTATACGTAATACGTATTTCTAGAACAAAAGTTATGCTCTAGGAAAACTTGAAAAATAAAGTACAGTACCCATGGTTGTCATGGTATATATAACGTTGTATACTTGTACATGTTTAAATAGTTTCATTGTAAACATCCCCATGTGTTTTATTAATATTCCAAGCCACATAAGGAAATCACACAGCCTTTGAGATGGTAGACTTCAGCCAACACTTGGCATTGGGAATGGTGCTGTTAGACTTGTGTCTGGCTGCTTGCTCATACAAATCTCATGCTTCTGGAAAAATAGTTCTTATGCTAAGTTTGCTGACAGAGACAATTTGGAACTGAGCAGTGAGTGTTTTATCACTCCTGTGAATGAGTCTGCATATATATTTTGTCGTAGAACCCGTATGTTAGCTACAGATGCAGTCACTTTGGATTGTAAGTTTAATGCGTCGTGACTTAACTCATTTATCTCATTTATACAACTTAGCACAGAATATTGTGTCACAGCATCCCATCCAATTAAAAAGTTCACCATTGAAAACAATGGAGCTTTGGTATGCTAATGAAAAGATTAAATGCATTAAATGAGTTAAGATAACTTTAGATAACACAGTTTCTTCAATTAGCCCAGAGTCATGACGCATTTAACTTACAAATCCAAGTGACTCTATCTGTATATAGTGTTCACTAAGAGGATGTAAGTGCAGTGTTCATGTACCAAGTAAGACAAAAATCAGATGTTTTTACAAGTATTATATTGTCATTTTTGGCCCCAAACACACCAAAGTATCTAAGCTTAAGGTACAACTAGCATAAACTGTATGTCATCATTAAAACTTCAAGAATCCTTCAATAGTTTGTATATCTGCACCTTTTAACTGCATATAGTACAAGTAATTATACATATTGTTGTAGAAGTCAGACCTTAGTTAGACTACACCAGGCAATTGCCTTAAGAATGCCCACATTTGTTTATCCTCCCCCAGTCACACAGATGTGACATAGGACCAAGTATCCTTTTTGTTGACCTTGCTCTTTGCTGACATTTTATTTACTAAAGACAAAATGCAGTGTTTCTCAGCCAAAAAATGGACTGGATATTTTTGAGTTTTTAGCCCCACCACATTACAAGCTTAGGCTTATCAACATGTTATTTTATTTCAGATGTGACAGACGTTAAATGTATCTCAAGGAAAAGAAATACAGCTGATGTGTTTCACAGGTTGTCATCTCCCAGAAGATGGTAAGAAATTAAAGTCTCCTTTAGCAGGGCACTACAAGGTTGCCAGATCTCAAAACCATCTATTGATTACAACATCATGCTGAAAATAAGCTAGTTAAATAATATTTATGAAAACTCCTTTCAATTAGAAACCTTCTGGAATTATAAATTTGTACGAATGTGAATATATCTACTCCAACGTAGTATTCAAATGGTAGTAACAATATTCTTTTAATGCTTTGTATCATGCAGAAAATGATATACCAGTCAAATGGCAGATAATCTTTTAAAACAATTAAACCCATCAGTATCTGCAATATACTGTAGCTTTTATTTTAAGTTATGCAAGGTTTAAACTAACATCTTGAAATATAGCATGCCAGGTGATCTCTGAGGCAGCACAGATAATATCTTAAAATGGGAGCTCAAGGGAAAATATGTAAAAGAGCAAAATTTACTTACATTTCAGATTTTTTAATCTGCCATTTAATATTATGTAAATAATCTATTGTGTAAGTATTCATTTTGGGAGTTTTATTTTCATTTAAGCCCTTCTAGTCAGGTGAATATTACGGGACTGAATATTATGGACTGAAAAAAAACCTCCAAAACAAAACCTCTCAAAATGACGCCCATAGCCTCAAATCGGTGAAATAATTTGTCTCACAATTTGTGGCTTTTCAAAAAAAAATAAAAAATTGTCTCCCATAGAGTTCAATGCATTTTGGTGAATTTTTGGCAAAGCTAAACGGGTCAGATTCTGCCCATCACTTGGCATTTGGCTTCTTTTTCTCATCTGGCACTGCAATGGTAGGTCAATTAACATATGAAATTTCAACCTGGCTCGAATCTTCACCATTAGTGATGGGCGAATCTCCCGCGATTCGCTTCGCCGAAAAATTCACGAATTTCTATAGAAATTCGCGAATCGGCGAAAAATCAGCGAAACGAGTCGCGGGACGATTTTGACGCGCGTCGCGTCGTTTACGACGCGCGTCGCTTCATTTTCGGCGCGCGTCGCTTCATTTTCGGCGCGCGTCGCTTTGTTTTCGACGTGTCGCGTCAAAAACGACGTGCAACTGTTTTTTTTGCCGAAATTTCGCTTGCCGAAATTTTGCTGGTGATTCGCGAATTTATTCGCCAGCGGCGAATCGCGGGAATTCGTGAATGTACTAAAATTCATACAAAGTTTAACGTAGAATTTGTATGGCTAGCTTAAATCCAAAAATGGAATACTTACTCATATTTTCATCACATATTTGATAACTGTAGTCTCCTGGTGCAATTTCATATGCAACTTTATCTGTTCTATCCTGAATTTATTAATTCTGGGATTTGTTCTTTGAACTGCATGCTGTTCTTATTTTTCCCACTGGGTTTATTTTGGAGAGAAATAAAATATCATTGATATGAATTCGATTTTCACAAGGATGCACTAAAAGGTTACATAAAACATCTAGAATGCTTTCCTATTATACTCACCAGCTCTCAGAAGTATAATTACTCAAATGTAATTACAAATGAAAAAGGCTTATCCATCCAAGACTCCTGCTTTCCAGGGCTACAGGGCATTTTAGTTTGCCAAATATTACTCTGTAATCAAACATCAATAACCATAGATACAGTGATGTTTAGAAGTCTGGTGATAAGAAATATGTGTTGATGAGTGAAATTGTAATCACATAAACTGAATGGGAGCTGACCAGATACAGGCAGGATTTTAAATGTTTATGCATAAAGTTGTCTGTTAGCACTCAAGATCATAGGACATGCCTTATCAAACATTATTGCTCAAACGCCCAGTCATGATGTTGCTAGATTACATTCTCTACCCCATACATTGCTATATTACATTCTCTACCCCATACCAGTCTGATGTATTAAAGTGGACCTGTCACACAGACACAAAAAGCTGTATAATAAAAGTCCTTTTCAGTGCCAATTCTGGGGCTGCCGCTCTCTGTACTAGCGAGCCAAATTTCTGGGTTAAAACCCGGAAATGTGTCTCTTAAAGTTACAAGAGGTGGCTTTTTGCCTTGTAACTGGCTGCACCGTGCCGCCTGAGGCAAGGTTCTCAACTTGCCTCATGGCCGGAGCAGCCCTGGTCCTTTTTAAATTAAACATGAAATCCAATTTCTATTTTTTTATTAAAGGAAAACTATACCCCACAAACAATGTAGGTCTCTATAAACAGATATTGCCTAAAACAACTCATATGTAAAACCCTGCTTCATGTAAATAAACCATTTTCATAATAATACACTTTTTTAGTAGCATGTCCCATTGGGTAATCATAAATAGAAAATAGCCATTTAAAAAAAATAAAGGGGCATGTTTACTAAGATTGGAGACAAATATTTGGATAGATTTCTGGAGATGTTGGCCATAGCAACCAATCAGCAATTAGATTTAAACAGCCACCTATAAGTTAGCAAAGATCTGATTGGTTGCTATGGGCAACATCTCCAGAAATTTCTCCAGATATTTATCTCCAATATTAGTAAACATGCCCCAAGGACAGCCTCCTGGGATCCTAGGATCCAACAGTGCACACAAACATACCAAACAAACAAAAAAGTTAGATTACACAAGCCAATTAACAGCAGAGTTCTGTCTTTTGCTTCCACACTTCTTCCTGTTACAGTTAGAGTTGAAATATTTCTGGTCAGGTGATCTCTGAGGCAGCACACAGACCATCATGAAATGGGGGTTCAAGGCAAGAGATGTAAAAGGGCAATATTTACTTAAATATATATATACCAGGTAGGTAAGATTCTTTAATATGTCTGTTGCTCAAAAATTTCATATCCACAAATGACTGTACCTTCTGTATCGAACAATTGACTATGCCTTAACAGCTTTAGCTAAAACTCAAATATCTAATAAAATGTATAGATTTTTATGTAAATTATTGATATTTTAGCAAGGACATGTATATATTTGTTTTCTAAACTATTTGAAATTATTCTTCCCCAAATGCCTGCATTTTATTTCTATTAGCTGTAGTGTGTGTGTGTGTGTGTGTGTTTAGGGGTGTGTGGGAGGATAAAGGTAGGTAAATCTAATGTCTAATTTGGGGACTGTAGCTGAAATTTGGAGAAAATTTATTTTTTACTAAATTTTCATATTGTAGAATTATTTGTAGTTAAGTAAAATAACTGATTGTTAATATTATTTTGCTTTGTTAAAGGTTGCCATCCCCCTGCCATGCTATGTCTTGTGATGCCTACAGACTGGGCATTGCCAGTGGCACAGTTGGAAAAACACCTGAACATTGCAGATCACCTTCAAGGCACACACAGAGCTTCTCAAACAAAAGAACAATTGTTATGGACAAATAGGAATTCAAATATAACATAGAACAAGTTTGAATGTGTGAAAACGATGTACCTGTATGTGATCCATGAGAGGTCACAACAAGTGTTGTAAATATACAGTACATATAGAATAGAAATGTCACAATACAAGGCTGACTATTAATTAATACAGTTACAGTGTAATTACTACACGGCAGCACAGACAACAATTTATCAGCTTATATTACAAGACAACCTAGTTTTCTGCTTTGATAATTTGTGATGATCTTAACTGATGAACTTAACTTCTCAACATCTCACTGAGCATGTGAGTGTCGCAGACACTTTCCAAGGTGGTGACCCACTGTGACGAGTTTGGAACATTTATGCTATTGAGAAACTCAAATTTAAGGCTGCTGCAAAAAGTTCAGTATATAAAATATATAATTTTTAGCCACATTAATTTTTAGGGTTTAATTCTCCTTTAAAAAATTAAATGCACTTGTCACTTAATGCAGATGTACAGGGTGAACATCTGCAAAAGTATATTTCTCCAAAAATGTATGAATTTATATTTGTGTAATGCCCATAAGCAATATTTTGAAATTTATAAAGCCTTCATTTTGTTTTAAAAAAATGGACAATGATTTTCACATGTTCTTGTAATGCATCTCTAAAATTTGCGTATTTAGAAAATGATGTTTAGAAGACATAAAAGTTGTTTCTACAATTGTCCTTTAATAAAATTTTGCACCTCATTATGAGCCCTGGACAGTATAGTAGGGTCTCATGCATGTGACAGATGTTTGGAGGCACCATCTTAAACCATAACAGGTTACCATTGATGTAGTAATAGAGCGCCTTAATTACGAGCATGGACTGTTTGATCTTATGAACTTTTATGAACACTGGTCTTTACATTTTTGTGGGTATTAGTATGCATATTTAAAAGTATGGTTCCCTAATCATTAAATAGCTCTGTTCAAGTGAGGTTGCAGTTTTAAAGTCTTTATTGCTACAGCTTGCATTTTTTTAAAATGTATATGGAATATTTGGATACATTATTTATTGCACACCCCATTTCTTCACCAATCGCCAATAAAGATGGAATTTGTTATTAATATGGACTGAGTGCTACAGACATTAGGGGTAATGTAATTAAAATCACAAGCATTGTTTAAAATAGCATTATTTGCAAAGATTTAGTGTTGCTTGCAATGTAATATAATTTGTTAGCGAATATTACATGAATCATTATTGCTAAGCAAAGGATAGTGTTAACACCTGCTCTAGAGTTTTGTTAAATATTTTATCACAAAAAATACTTTGAGTTTTTATTTTACATGCACTGCGAATGTTCACACACACCATTTGTTTGCAAACTTAGGGGCAGATGATCTTTGCAAACATTTTTTGCTCTAACAAAACAGATTAGATTTCTCCAATTTGCTCTAAAAAAACATATTGCATTTAGTGATGGGCGAAACGGCCGCGTTTCGCCGAAAAATTAGCGAATTTCCAGAGAAATTCGCGAATTTTTCGCCGATTCGCGAAACGAGTCGCGCGTCGTTTTTGACGCACGTCGCGTCGATTCCGTTTTTGACGCGGCTAATTTTTGTTGCCGAATTTTTTTGGCCATTTCGCGAATTTATTCGCCAGCGGCGAATCGCGGGAATTCGCCGCGAATTCGCCCCTGGCGAATAAATTCGCCCATCACTAATTGCATTCTCCCAATTTGGGGTAAAGTAATTTTTTTTTAGCGCAAAAAACATACAGATGCAGCTACTTGGATTTGTATGTTAAATGTGTCAGGACTAATTGAAGAAACTGTCTTATTTAAAGTTATCTTAACTCATTTAATGCATTTAACCTTTTCATTAGCATACCAAAGCATCATTGTTCATAATGATGAACACTTTAATTAAATGGGATGCTGTGACGCAATTTTCTGTGTTAAATGAGACAAGTGTGAAGTCTGAGTTAAGTTATTCTGTGTCAAACCACAATCCAAAGTGGCTTCATCTGTACGCAAAGACCACTGCAAACTCTAGCAACCACGATTGTGGCCCTTCTTGACCTATTTCAGACCACAGTGACTATACTATTACATTTTTAAACAAATGGCATTTGTTAACATGAGCAGTAAATTAAATAAAATATCACAAATGCAAAGCATTCTTTGTAACAAAATATTTAACGAAGTCACAGAGTAGATAACGCTAACCTTTGCTTAGCAATAACAATGTATTATCCACTAGCAAATTATTTTATATTTACTTGCGATTTTAATTACATCCCCCCTATTTTAAGAGATATATAGATATTATTCCATTTTTTACCCAGTAGTTTCTGAGCCACCTACTTAAATAAGGAGTGTGATTCTGCTAATTCACAAGACCTTAGGCTACTAGGAACATTACTGGTAAAGGCAGTGTGTGATGCTCTGCCATTTTCCAACAATAACAAGAAAAATGGATGCATTTGCATGTAATTGCTTTAATTTCATTAATGAATGTTTGAATAATTGTTGTTATGTTCTTTCCATTGTAATTTAGAAGATTTCATTTTATGTGTTCTTAATGCAGATACCACAAGACTAATTGCTTGTTCTTAGGAGTTCTTCTGTAAAAAAAAAAAGATTGTGGAACACTGGGAGTAGCATTAAATAATTAATATAAAATAGTGAAGGAATGCATCAAATAGCAAAGCTATAAACATATTCATGGGTAAACGTATTACAATTTTCAAAATCCACGTAGAACAGGGATGTTTCACTTCTTTCAATGCAGGGTTAGAGGGATGATCTATACTCTCAGATGGTTATCCTGAAGGACCTAGAGTCATTTCGAATGTTTACTTTTTTACTCCACGTAATATAATGAGATATAATAATTTGAGGTCAGGGCTATCTTTATTTGTGGTAGGACCCTGAGCAAAGGAGACTTTTTGAGGCACCATCATTTAGGTAAGTAGGAGGTACAGGGATCCCTAGTATATTATGGCCTCTGGAACAGTTTTGCTCATCGATGTGAAATGTTTTGTGTTTCATTCTAGTGAGCTAATTTGTCAAGGAATTTTAGGTGTACAGAGCAGTACACAAAAGTGAGTGTTTCAAAAGAGCTCTTTACAAAAAAAAACCACGTGAACACAGATGGTGCCTTGTATTCCCTGATTTCCTGTAGGAGGTAAGCAAGGCCTTGAGCCACCCATGTCCAGCTCCTTCTGTATGCAGCACTGCCAAGTGCAGAGAGAACCGCATCCAGAGAGACTCTCTTGCTGCATCTTCAAGGGCTTGCACCAATTTGCACCACATGGTAAACAAGATGAAGAACATAAGTTAGCTGATTGTTCAGCAGAAATCATTAGCATATTGTGAATATAAAGATGGTAAGGGCCCTTACACACGGGTGTTTTTGACCTGCGCTCCCCTGCATTGCGTTTGGCTGCTTTCAGCCGCAGGGGAACACAGATCAAAAACGCCCGTGGGTAAGGGCACTAAGGATATCTAAAACTAGCTCTAGAATTTATTGACACCTCTTCAAGAACATGATCACTTTTGCCGTTTACATTACATATATTTTGTGAAGATTCCGAGATATGAAGAAAAAATTTATTCAACTAATACAGTGAATTTTCTAACAACAGCACAACCTGCTGGTCAGTTTTCTGGTTGCACTCTGGGAGAAATTGTAAGAGAAAACGACACAAGAAATAGAACTGTTTGGAAGATGTTCTCTTTAGGAAAGACATCTTGTGTCCTTAAATAATAAAAACCCATAACCCAGATCTGTTTTTTTATTCTGACATATTTAACTGACCAAATCAACAATCTGAAAACTGAACAGCGAGTGGGACTCTTACAAAATTCATTATTTCAAAGGCTTACATTTATTTTGTAAATGTCAATGGCAGTTGGTATGGGAGTTAGCTTATTTCTAAAATATGTGTTAGCATTGTGAATAAAGTACCCCCAATTTTAAAGTATAAAGTAAAAGCTAGTGCACAAGCTAAATTGTGGCATTTCCTTTATACAAATACTGTCTCAAACATGGCTTGGTGGGCTGAGCACTGTAAAGGTCCCTTATTTGCTGACCATAAAGGAATAGGAATGTAGCTGGTGGTATGCTAGCTAATATCACTGCAATAGTTTCTAAAAAGGGACAGGTGAGTATAATTATCCATTGCACAGCACTGTAAACACTAACAATGCGATATGATTTCATACATGAATTTACTTATCATTGCTCACGCAAATCAATGACGTATGTAAAATGGGTTATATTTATTTTCTAGTTTGTCAGGAAATTTTCAGTGTTGACAGGGAAAAACACAGCCAGCTATTAACACTCAACTCCTATGCTAGCGGATTAATATAAGGTCAATAGAATTTTATGATATGGTCCTTCTGCTCACATCTATGTATTACCCACACCTTGCTGGTGCTATGACACCGAGGGGAGGGGAAGGTGGTCGGGTGGGTAGTGGCTTGGATCCGTGTTCAGCGCCTGATCTCCCTTACCAGCAGCGGACATAAGGGAAACGATTATAGCCAGATAGCCAGTGTGGTGCCTGAGGCACAAGGTAGATAGTTTATCTTTCCTTCCAGGCCACGTTCTTTGAGGTAGGCAGTTACAGTGCCTGAAGCACTAGACAGATAGGGTGCTAACAAACAGCCTGAGAATTATCACAACAAGCCACATCCAATTGGTTAAATGGATGCCCTGCTGGACTCATAATTTTAACTTCCATGGCATAACACTGGACCCTTTTAAATTGTAGCATTAAAAGTTACATTTTAATTTTACACATACATCGCTATTGGGCTGCTACTAACATAGATGAGAAGGTGCAATTCTATGGGTCATATTTTCTTTCTCTCCACTACTGTAAAATTTGTTCTAGTCACATTAGACTGACTCTGCACACCATCGGGATAGTCCTTCTCATCAACGGAAGGTGCTCTCCTATTTTTCTCTATTTCTAACCAATGTAAATCACCCTATGGGGCACATTTACAAAAATTTGCCAAAATTACAATTTGTTGCAACATTGTTTTGCCAAAAAGACATACAAGACATTTTTCTAGTGAAAAACCTCAGCATAAGAGAACTTTTGCCCTGTATCGCCAGGTGAAGAATTTTAAATGCGCTAATTTAGAAAAGTTTGAATGTTTCTATTCATTGCCCCTTTTCACCAAAGTCTACTTTGCCAGGTACAGGCTATCAAGCAGGCTAAATTTCGACTACTACCATTGTATGGGGAAATATACTGGAGAATTTTTGCAGAGACTTCATTCCAGGAGAAAATTCACC
This sequence comes from Xenopus borealis, assembly GCA_024363595.1. Classification (NCBI taxonomy): domain Eukaryota; kingdom Metazoa; phylum Chordata; class Amphibia; order Anura; family Pipidae; genus Xenopus; species Xenopus borealis. Next base: position 73,111,368 of record CM044448.1, on the reverse strand, counting down.
ACACTTCTCTTGAAAAAGCTAACATGATTTTTAGTAAATATGAGATGCGTTGTGAAAATACCTCTGGAGAAGTAAGGTGAACTTTGCTGGGGTTAGATAAAGAGAAAGATCACACTTTAATAAATGTGGCACTAAATATGGAGGGCAGGCAGGGCCAGAATGAGGGCTAGCCAGAAGAGGCTTATGCCAAGGGCACAAAGCTGGAGGGGCATGTACCTTCTCTGCCGTCTGCCACTAGTCAGGTGGAAGCGAGCAACTGCACACATCTGGGGTTGAGATGCAACAAAATGGCCTGGCCCTGCACTGATAGTAGGTGCACAGTTTGGTGCCCAATGTGCATGGGTTTACCTACGTATGTGGCCTCCAGGGGCCACAAAATGAATACACCCTATATGTTCTATCATTTCTGTCATTCCCTTTACTGCAGAAACAATATATTTACTGCATTTTATGTGGGGTAAAGCTACAAAAACAGAAGTTATATACTCATTTCATGAATTCAAAATGGGTAGCTATGTCTTTCTACTCCAAAGTACCAAACTGCAAATTTTTCAGCCTCTTATCTCCCACATATCATTAGGTATCAAAACAACTTAAAGATGCAGCACAGGGGTCCACTTAACAGTTTGATGTGCAACATGCATAGGTCTACCTAAGAGTGTGGCCTCTAGGGGCCCCCAAATGAAGACATAATATGATCTATTATCATCTCATTTCAGCTACTGCAAAAGCAACACATTTTCTGCATTTTGTGTGGCAGTAAAGCAACAAAAACGTGTGGTAACCTCAATAAGTCATATATTTTTGAAACAACAGATTGCCCTCAAATCCAAAACTGGTAAATACATCTTTCTACTCCAAAGTACCAAACCACAAAGCTTTCCTTAACTTGGGGATTTTGATGAAATTTCTGAAAATCACCTCAAAGTTTCCTATCTGCCTGCAGCATTCTGTGTCATATATCTGTCCACATATCATGTCACCCTAAATATGAATGCCAGATCATTTATGGCCCCCAAAATTGACTTTCTGCATACTAATTAAAATTTACACTACTTCATAAACACATCACAAGTTTTATTGTGATAAAAGCTGCAAAATAATTACAGCTACTTCTGAAAACCATGTATTTTTGGAAAGTACATATTTTGACAAATCCAAAAGGTAAAGCTTAGCTTTCCTAAATTTAATGGTTTTAATGAAATTTCTGAAAATCTCCTAAAAATTTAGCAATTGGTCACATTTATCTCACACAATGTTTAAGTACAAAGGGAACTCATCCTATTAATGAACGCCAGTGGTCTACTGAACAGTTTAATGCCCAATAGGCCAATACGTATAGAGGTACAAAAATATTTGGTGTGTATAGATCCAGATTGCAAATAGTGCATATTAATTTTCTCACCTGCCAATCAGCTGCTGTAAACAGAGCCTCCTGGCTGTGAATTATGTGCCAGAAGTCCCCCAGAAAACCCATACATTTATGAAAAGTATATATTTTAACAAATCCAACATGGGTAAATACATCTTTCTACACCAAACCACCAAACTGCAAATCCTTCCTTAACATAGTGGTTTTTATTTCATTTCTGAAAATCACCTAAAATTGCATTTTGCTGAATTTATCTCCCACAATTTTTGCTAAATACAAGTCACCTTAAATAAGAACACCAGAGGTCTACTGAACAGTTTGATATGCACAGAGATACTAAGTATATGGTATGTATAGAGCCCAAAACTAATCCTGCCAAATCAGTTTTTGCAATATGAGCCCCTGCCTGTATTTTAAGTGCCATAAAACACCCTAATTGTACAAAGACCCCACAAAAACTGTGGGGCAGATTTACTATTGGTCGAATTTTGATTTGAAAGAAATTCAAAATTCGACCATGTGAAAAGCGAGGGAAGTAAAATCCTTTGAATTTGAATATCGAATTCAAAGGATTTTACAGCTATTCGAATATTCGAACGATAGAATTGGAAAAATGTGATCGTTCGTTCGATCACAAACAACTTTAAAACACCTATAGGAGCTTCCCATAGGGTTTTAAAGCAATTTGGTAGGTTCTATCTGGCGAACTGGCCTATCAAATTTTCTTTTAAAGGGGAAGTACTTCGACCATCGAATATTTGAATATTCCAATACAATTAAATTGGAATATTCGAATTATTCGAATCGTTGAATACTGAAAATTCGATGGTCGAAGTTGCCTCATTTGCATATTCAAAATTCAAATTTGAATCTTTTTGAAAATTCGATCAAATTTCGAATCATTCATCTGAATTTGATAAATCTGCGCCTGTGTGTAGACTTTCTGAAATAGTGTGTATGTGTGTATATATGTGAATACTTGTGAAAAAGTGATCAAAATATAAAATAAAAGAACAATATTCACTAAAATGTGTGTCTAAGTGTGTAAAAGTATTAACGTGTGTAAATTAGTGCCACTCACCTTATTTGGAGCAGGAAGGACACAGTTGGAGGGGACCCTGGAGGTCCATTGGTGCAGAGTGTTGCACAGCAGGAAGTATGTGGGTGGTATTGGGGGGGGGAGAAGGAAGCAAGGAGGGCAGCAGATGCGCAATCCATCAGCCATGCTAGAATATCACATCAGGACCGACATGATGGGGAAAGCCCCCCAGCCTTGTTGCCCATACCGTACCTTTTGACTAGCCACCGATGCAGAGAGAAATGCTCATCTGCAGAGGAACGTGCATAGTATGTTCTTGGTAGACTGAGCCCTGTCCTGCTAGTACATATGACATTGTGCTTGGTAGATAAAGGGTTATATGATTTTTAACAAACGGTATGGATAAAAAAGTCAATTCCGGTTAGTTTAGGAGCTCTTCTAGCGCAGGGTGCACAATTGCACTTCTCTGCATTAGTGTCCTGGCCAGCCCAGACCCCCCTCGACCAAGGATCACCCGCCCCTGATCCCTATAGTCTCAGTCTATCAGGTACAGGGGAAAAAATCAACACTGCCAAGATGAAGGTCACTTATTATGCTGCAGATGCACCATAAATATAACTATTAATCATATTAGCTATCTGTTTCATTCCTCTTTTGCTAAAGTCTTTTACCCTCAATATTAATTTTTTACTTTTTTCTCACCCCTCCCTTTCTCTTATTCTTTATCTTTTTCTTTCTATTTCTCCACTTGTTTGGTTATCTTCTAGAATACAGAAGCAGGGTCGTCTGGTGTGCAGAAGGAAAGCAAGCAATTACAGTGTCATTGTCAGAGTGTAATGCTGAGCAATAGTTTCATGAAATATCATGTTTCTTTCAGCTTACTGAACTGCTGAAATCACATTGCACTGCAGTGTTAAAGAAAGTGATTTATAATGTCAATAGGTATAATTACAGCCTGACTGCAGAAATTTGCACACGTTGTAGGCAGGAGGAGAATAGATCAGTAAATAAATGAATAACCAAGCAATCTGTGGATGTGATGTTTCTGCCTTGTGGAGGGCGTGATAAAACAGTAATATGTTCTGCCCCTGCAATCTTTTCATGTGGAACTGTATACTATATGTATTTTATTTAGCCAGTTTTGTGACACAGAGCTCTCAGAAAAGGGCATTATAAATAACTAACAATTAAAATTTTTCTATTGTATTAATTTTCTTTTTCAGTTATACCAGTGCTATCCTACTGGAGGTCCTCTTCTGTGTATCCCTCCGCACTTTGGCTGCTTTGATATCTTTAAATGGTATCAGAACTAAGATCAGTTGTTCCCTGCATTATTCACATATCAGATTCAGGCTTCAAAAGCCCTGCATTGTTCACACTTGTAATCCTATGTATTGGTCACACCTCTTGAGGCTGCCATACACAGGGAGATCCACTCTTTTGGCAATGTCGCCAAATGCACGGATCTGTCCCTGATATGCCCACATTGCAGAGGGTGATATTGGGCTGATCCAATCATGGGCCCTAGGACCCAACAATTCAATCAGAATGGAGGAGTGTGGGCGGTCGGATCGCGGGATCCAACTGATTTTTTAACCTGCCCAATCGAAATCTGGCCAACTTTCAGCCAGATATCGATCTGGGAAGCTCATCAGAGGGCCCCACACACAGGCCAATAAGCTGTCAACATGATCTGTTGGCAGCCTTTTTTGGCCCATGTATGTATTGTTCACACCTGTAAAGACAGACTGTAGGAGCAACGCTGGCATTGTGTCACTGTGCATAGCACAGTAGAGTGGAGTTAATTCATTATGGAATAACTAAATATGTGGCTTGAATTATCTATAAAAAGTGATAACTGGCTTCAGATATTTATGCCAAGAAAAATGAGAACAGAGAGAAAGATAAAAATACTTTAATCAGTCTAAATGTGTACCAAAACTTGACTTTTTTATTTTGCAAATAAAATTTACAAAAAGTTACTGAATACTAATAAAGAATCTATTCAAAAAAAGGTAACTGTCTGTAAATGTATAGGGACCCCATTAACCTGATTTACCTCACTATGGGCACACACTTCTATCCTATGTCACAGTGGTTACCAAAGTGGACACCAAGCTAAACGTAAAATCTGAAGGTGATTTGAGTTTTTAAGGTTTTGGATATTACTATAATACTATAACTTTAGGAAAATTACTGTTCCCAACATGTTTTCATATCTAAGTGAAACCTACCTCAATGTTGGGGGCCTCAACCCAAAAGCTCTGAAGAACCCTATCCTACCAAGTGGTGGATGAGTATAAAAGAGCAGCAGTTACCCTGCAGGGTGAGAGTAGATCGATGCATCATATTGCTTAGTCTAATCCATATATTTACAGTTCCTGGCTGGAAAGGGCTCTTCACTCTCCGGTTCTCCAGCTCTTCCCAGTTCACTGTGCTGTAGAAAGCATGCTCCCTGATATCCATTTACTCCAATCTGCTGATTCTCATCCATTTCCAAAAACACAAATATGAATTTCAATAATGCAGATGCCATGTACCTCCTAGCATTAATACTCTATATACTAAACAAACTATTCTGTAATTCCTCTATTACCTTTTGGCAGGAGGTCCAGCATTTCATGGCTCTGGGTAATAAGGTGTATTCTTCTCAATGGCATAAAATACTGCCTGATGGTGAAAATTACAATATGTCATGACTAGTGATGGGCGAATTTATTCACCAGGGGCGAATTCGCTGCAAATTCCCACGATTCACCGCCAGCGAAAATTCGCTTTAAAAAACGCGTTGAAAACGACGAGACGAAAACAACGTGACATGCGTCGAAAACGACACCGCGATTCGTTTCGCAAATTTTTTTGCCAATTCACGAATTTCGCTGGAATTTTCGCAAATTTTTCTGCGAAGCGGGTAGATTCGCCCATCACTAGTCATGACACTTTGGTATCTATTAACCCCAAATGATCAAAAATCCAAGCCTGCATTATACTATGCTTTTGATAGAACCTATGACATTAAATGATCATAGAGAAAACATTTGAGTTATGAACTGGACAAAGTACATGCAGAATATTTAATTACATCAGAATTGGTTCTCTTTTATTTAGATACAAAACCTTGTTCTTATTTGAAAAGGTAACTCGCCTTCAGGTTAATTCTTAGTATATTCTAGAATGTAGCAACTTTTACTTTGGTCTTCATATTTATTTTTATTTGAATTTTTTGCCTTTCTCTCCAGATTTTAGATGAGGGTTACTGACCCCTTCAGCCAAAACCTATTGCATTGTAAGGCTACAGTGTTGTTGTTACTAAAATCCTGTACTCCTTATTTATATTTGGGCACACTCCTTTTCATTTTCCAATCTCTCATTTCATTGAGCACTTGGTTGCTAAGTTAAATTGAGCCCTAGCAACTGGATAGGAGCAAAAAAACCCCATAAAGTTTCAAACTAAAGGAGGTTCAAACTAGGTCAAAAATTTGTTCTAAACCCAAAATTTTTTTATTCCTGTTTTGATTAGTGATGGGCGAATCTACCCTGTTTCGCTTCGCCGAAAAATTCACGAATTGGAGAAAAAATTTGCAAAACGAGTCGCGGAACGTTTTTGACGTGCGTCGCTTTCATCGCGTCATTTTCTACACGCGTCTGGTCATTTACGACGTGCATCACGTTTTTCAGTGAATTTTTGCTGGCATTTCACGAATTTATCGCTAGCGGCGAATCGCGGGAATTCACCCCGAATTCGCCCCTGGCGATTAAATTCGCCCATCACTAGTTTTGATCTGTTACTGGGATAATGAGCGCTAGCAAGATTGACAGTCTGACAGAGTGCACAGTCTGCCATATGTATACAGATTTGGAACAAGAGATCAAAACTGCTTTCCTCTGTGGTAGTTGTGAGCAAATTGTCAATTTGGAGGCTCAAGTGAGAGCACTAGAGCAATTACTTGCACTACTACAGTCGATTGACAGTCTTGAAAGGAGTCTCTTTGTTCATTGAGCAGGATCTAGCTGGGTCAGATAGTTTGGGGGGAACAGAACAGCAGCAGAATGTTGAGGCAGCTAGTTGGGTGACAGTTAGAAAATATAAGGTGAGCAAATGGAAGATGGAGGCTGATCCGGGGTTTATGCATCCCATCAGATTCACCAGATTGTGTGAAGAAGATGGGAGTGTGAACTCTAACAGCCAGGAAACCAGTTTCTCTAGTAGTGTTTGGGAGGAGAGCAGATTCAGGCCTAAGCAGATTGTGGTTGTAGGGGATTCAATTATTATGAAAGTCAATAGGGTAATCTGTCCGGATCTCTACAACCAAACAGTTTGCGATCTTCCTGGTGCCAGGGTTCAGCATGTGGTTGATCGGGTAGACAAATTATTGGATGGGGCTGGGCATGACCCAGTTGTCTTAGTACATATCATTACTAATGACAAAATAAATGGTAGATGGAAGACCTTAAAGGGTGAGTTTAGGGATCTAGGCTCTAAGATTAAGGGAAGGTCTTACAGTGTAATTTTGAAAATTTTGCCCGTGCCACATGCAAGTTCAGTTTAGGGAGCTAAATACGTGGCTCAAGTCTTGGTGTAGGAAGGAAGGGGTTGGGGATTGCACCTCAATGGATGGGGGTCCACTGTGCTAGGGTAAAGAATGGCCAAGAGGTTGGAGGAGTGTTTACACTAGGCAAGGGGGGTGAGATAAGAGGAAGCTAAGGTAGACGGGGTAGTGGGGAATGAGTGAGGGGGGCATACAGTTTATCAGCTAAGGAGGTCCTTCTGACAAGGAAAACTAATACTATGCACTAGTACTAACTTAACATATAATTCTTCACTAAGTAATGCTAATTTAAAAAGTAAAAGTAGTAACCTCCTTTGTGTGCTGGCAAGGTAAAATGGGAGACATAGAATTAATTGCATGCTCTAAAAATTATGATATAATTGGTATCACTGGTGACTAGGGATGCACCGAATCCACTATTTTTGATTTGGCCAAACCCCCGAATCCTTCCCGAAAGATTTGGCCGAATACCGAACCGAATCCGAACCCTAATTTGCATATGCAAATTATTGGTGGGAAGGGGAAAACATTTTTTACTTCCTTGTTTTGTGCCAAAAAGTCACGTGATTTAGCTCCCTGGCACTAATTTACATATGCAAATTAGGATTCGGATTCGGTTCAGCCAGGCAGAAGGATTCGGCCGAATCCGAATCCTGCTGATAAAGGCCGAATCCTGGCCGAATCCCGAACCGAATCCTGGATTCGGTGCATCCCTACTGGTGACCTGGTGGGATGAAACATGTGACTGGACTGTGAACTGAAATGGTTACACCCTTTTTATGAGGTTCAGAGGGATTAAAAAGAGGAGTGTGTTTGTATGTAAAGCCTGAGTTAAAGCCATGTACAAAACAACCATAGCTGGCACTGGTGAGGGTGTGGAATCCTTCTGTGTAGAGATTTTGACTAGGCAAAAGGTTAAAAAGAAAATTATCATTGGTGTATTCTATAAACCACCTCATATAAGTGACAAGTATGAAGCCCAGCTATTCTTACAAATAGAAGCGGTTTCACTACTAGGTCAAGTTATTACTATGGGTGACTTCAATTATCCAGACATTGACTGGAGTAATGGGGTTGCTTAGACAAAAAAAGCTATTGTAAATATACTGAATGACAACTTTTTATTCCAGCTCATTCAAGAACCTACTAGGAATAACTCTCTTTTGGATCTTGTAATAACTACTAATGTTGAACTCATCTGTAGCATTTAGGGAATAGTGATTAGGTCATGGTCTCCTTTAAGATTCTGTTGCAGAGGCAATTCTATAAGGGAGTAACTAAAACAATACATTTCAGACGTGCAAACCTTGACAATATAAGGGCATCTCTGCAACATATTAAGTAGGAGATGCTTTTCATCTCCTACACAGACAAAAATGCTGCTTAATAAATATATGTCAGTACATTCCCCTTGTAAGTAGGGATGCATCGAATCCAGGATTCAGTTCGGGATTCGGTCAGGATTCGGCCTTTTTCAGCAGGATTTGGATTCGGCCAAATCCTTGTGCCTGGCTGAACCGAATCCAAATCCTAATTTGCATATGCAAATTAGAGCCAGGGAGGGAAATCACGTGACTTTTTGGCACAAGACAAGGAAGTAAAAAATGTTTTCCCCTTCCCACCCATAATTTGCATATACTTAGCAAGCTTAGCTCCGTGATTGCCAAACTTCTTTAATTAATTTTTTAGGATTCAATGAGGTCTGGCATGGTGCAGAGTGACTGCTGATGTGGTGCTGCTGTTCTCAGCCTCAAAACTATAGGCTAGTTAGTCCAACGTCGGTGGTAGGAAAGCGTTTGGAAGGGTAAATAAAGTATAAGATAGCGGACTTCATAGCAAATAACAATACTATTAGTTTCTGCCAGCATGGTTTTATGCATAATAGATCTTGCCAGACTAACTTAATTTCTTTTTATGAGAAGGCGAGCAGGGACCTAGATTCTGGGATGGCAGTGGATGTGATTTACTTAGACTTTGCTAAAGAATTTGATACAGTGCCACACAGAAGGTTACTGGTTAAATTAAGGAATGTTGCCCTGGAACATAGTAGTTGTACCTGGATAGAGAACTGGCTAAAAGATAGACAAATAGTGGGCAGCAAACTGGAAAATTAGGTTCAATGTTGTTTAAGGTTATGCACTTTGGCAAAAATAATGCAAGTTATATACTAAATGGCAGTTTGTTTGGAGTTTCCTTAAATGAGAAGGATCTTGGGGCTTTTATAGATAAAAAGTTGTCTAATTCTGGGAAGTGTCATTCTGTAGCTACTAAAGCAAATAAAAAAGCAAAAAGAAATTCTGTCTTGCATAAAAAAAGAGCATAAACTCAAGGGATTGTGCCTCTTTATAGGTCCCTGGTAAGGACTCATCTGGAGTATGCAGTGCAGTTTTGGCGTGACACGACACGCATTGAAAACGACGCGACGAAATGAAAACGACGCACGTCGAAGACTACGCAACACGCGTCAAAAACGTGCCATGACTCATTTCGCGAATTTTTTTGCCATCATTAGTTATACATATATTAGTTATACATATATAGAGAATAATGAGCACAGTGCAATTGCTTTGTTCACTTATGTCATGCTATACTGAATGTTAGTAAATAGACCCCATATGCCATGTATAATCAAGCACTCCATCTCATCCAAGAAACAATGTCACATAATCTTTGGTACAACTCATACTGAGTAGTGATGGGCGAATCTACCCAGTTTCACCGAAAAATTATTGAATTTCCAACGAAATTTGCGAATTGGTGTAAAAATTCGCAAAACGAGTCGCTGCACGTTTTTGGTGCACCGCGTCGTTTTCGTCGCGTCATGTCATTTTCGACGCGCGTCACGTCGTTTTTGACGCGCGTCACGTCGTTTTCAACGCGCGTTGCATTGTTTTCGTCCTGTCAAAAACGACGTGCGACTCTTTTTTTGGCGAATTTTTGCTGGCGTTTTGCGAATTTATTCGCTAGGCGGAAAATCGCGAGAAGTCGGCGCAAATTCGCCCCTGCCGAATAAATTCGCCAATCACTAATACTGAGTAAGGCAGTTGTATAGGCTTACATGCAGTTTAGAAAATCAATGATAGTTTTACAGTATGTGAAGAGTTTGCATGAATGCTAATGCTAACTGACAGAGAACAAATTAAATTCAAATTAGTAATGACATTTCAATGTGTACTGGGTTTTAATTTGGAAAGAATCCCATGTCACATTCTTCTCATAATGCCTGCATGTAAAAGACAAGCGACAGGTTTCATTTCTAGGAAGGCTATAAGTAAATCTTTTTCTCTTATTATTTAAGACTGAGCTGTCTAACTGAAGCTTCATCAAGGCCTGAACACGACCTTCGGTTGAATTCCATCAGGTCACCAATGCTGCTGAGATGTTTGCCGTGCCTGGTTGGAAAATCAGTGGAACAATAGGATAAGCCATTTTAAATGAAATGGGAAATATTTCATATAAAAAAGTATACTAGGTAAATCATCTCCTTTATGCTATAAAATGGAAATGGCTCCAATTTTGAAAAAGTTTGTTTTCTTAGCCACTGAAAATTATTGTGATTTTCCTTACAAGATTGATGTGATATTTGAATCTGACTTTTACAGTATATGTGCACACACTGCAAAGAATGGAGTAGCAGCATGCTCAGAATAATGAAGAAAAATTGAAGTAGTTATCCAATAAGTTATGTTGTACTCTATGTACAATCTGTTCCGCATTGGTAAATTAAAATACTCACGTTGTGCTAATGGCTTAACTAAATCATGCAAATCATCCTGGGGGAGTTTTCATATGGCTAAACCTCTTCCATATAGGAGAGCTCTTTTTTTGTATAACAGTAAATTTTCCACAGGGAAACTTACATGGTTTCTTTTCACATGGCTAAACCCACTGGCCGGGACAATATGTCAGTAGTATGCCACAAGTGTGCAAAATCCTACAAAAGTTATACTAATAGAGTTGAGTCCCAGGAATCTTGGTATCCCACTAGTCCAGCAATTCGTTAGACTCTCCTCAGGTCTAAAAAAGAAAAAACGGTTTCTCCAAATACACTTGGGATTGCTGTATTCCTTTTGAGACAATGTCTCTCAAGGAGGGGAAATGACAGAAAAGATTTTATATAGTGCAGTATTTCTGTAATTAGTGCACCTTTTCTCTTTAATAAATTAGTGTCTCTTATTTTGTCACCTTGTGATTTTTTTCAAATTTTATATATATATATATGTCTATATTTCACCATAAAAGGACACACACTGTAGTGACTTTCTCCCCGTGATCTCTGATACACTCGTGCACAGAAGAAAAGGTTAAGTTTATGGAAAGAGGAGGAAGATTTAAGTGGTTTCAGGTAACCCAACTTAATAAGCAATCGCAACCGGGAAACTAACGAATTGTTGCGATTGCTTATTAAGTTGGGTTACCTGAAACCACTTAAATCTTCCTCCTCTTTCCATAAACTTTCTTCTGTGCACGAGTGTATCACTTACACAGTAGCGAAAAGGTTTGCAACTAGAGTGCAACTCTATACTAATTTATTGCTATTTTGAGTATTGTTTTAAAGTTTTTAATTTTTTTATGTATAGTAATGTTGAATTATTTGGAGAAAATGTCTAGTGAGAAAGCAGCATTGCATTGTATAGCAGGAATGAACTCTAATCACATTGAGGGTTAAAGGCTTTTGAGCATAATATGTCATTATGATACTGCTGTTTCCCGCCAATGATGCAGATTTAAGGCATACTTGCAAAAGGCCTTGGATGGGGCCGAAACGTCAGACTGAAGTTCTGTAAATAAAGACCAATTTTATTCATCTTTAAGTCCTGAGAGTGCGGATTCTTTTTGGAGATATTATATTATTGTCATTGGCCTGTCACTTCGCATTAATGGTCTGCCCCCTCACATCATCTGTCCCACCTCTGATGCCACAGGTACCCCTCGGATTTCAAATGGAGAAAAGGTGGCAACCCTAGCCCAGACGATCCAGTGAGTGCACATATTTCTGGTTTTATTTGATTCTATCAATCATCTATCTATCTTTCAATCTAATAGACAACATGGGACTGATCTGACAAAAAGTTGTGCTGGGTAAATTTGGTTGACCATTTGGCAGTAAATATATTAATAATGGATATTAAAGGAAAACTATACACTCAATATGAATACTTAAGCAACAGATTATAAGTTTATATCAAATTTAGATTTAAAAGAATCTCATCAAACTGGAATATATATTTAAGTAAATATTACTCTTTTGCTTCTCTTGCCTTGAACCACCATTTCATGATGATCTATGTGCTGAGTCAGAGACCACCTGACCAGAAATACTACAGCTCTAACTGTAACAGGAAGCAAAGGTGTAGAAGCAAAACACAGAACTCTGTTAACCTTTTCGCTGCCAGCCATTTTGTCCTAAATGCGAACATCTACTGCCAAGCAGTTTGTAGACATTTTGTACTTTTTCGCTTTAAGGGCCTTTCCTGGGGGAGGATCTTTTTGTTTACCCAGAAAAACAATATATCGCTTTTTTGGGACAACCTGAGCTTTAAAAATATGCTAGAATTTTGGGGTAATTTCACTCCTGTAAAAAGATATGGGCTTCTATACAAACGCATATATCGTACATTTATTTTATGCATGAGAACATAGCAGATTTAGAAAGTTTAGTGTGTCCTGAACACACCAATACCAAATATATATCGTTTTATATACAGTATATCGTTTTATTGAGATTTCTCACTTTTATAGAGCAAAATCTCTAGGTAGTACACTAACAAATTTCCAAAGCACTGCTCCACAAAATGGCTCAAGGTCAAACATTCCACGAACAGTAGGTTTACCCTAAAAAACTACCCATTATTAGAAAGAGCAGATCTTGGAGAATCAAAAATGGGTAAAAATATCTCTGTACACCAAACTACCAACTTGCAATTCTATCCTAAATTTATATTTTTTTTATAGAATTTTGTGAATTTTTTGAAAAATTACCTCAGAACTTCCATCTCTCACACATCATTAGGTACCAATGTATAACACCCTTTATATGATTGCCAGGAGTCCACTGAACATTTTGATGCTCAATATGTATTGGTGTACCTAAGTATGTGGCTTATAGAGGCCCCAAAATATAGACACCCCATATGAGCTATCAGTTATGTATTTCCAGGTACTGCAAAATCAACACATTTACCTCATTTTGAGGGGGGGCAAAGTTATATAAAATCAAATTCACGCCCAAAAACCATACATTTTTGGAATCCAAAATGGGTATGCATGTCTTTCTACTCCAAAGCACCAAGCCACAAACCTTTCCTAAATTTGGCAATTTTGTGAAATTTCCAAAAAGTCATCTCAAAATTTCCACCCTGCAGAATCGCATTTCCACTTTTAGGTATCAAGATAGATCACCCCAAATATGAAAGCCTGGGGTCCCCTGAACATTTTGATGCCCAAAATGTATAGGTGTACCGAAGCATGTGGCCTATAGAAGCCCCAAAACGCTGGACTGATAGGCTCGTTGCCAAGGGGGTTGGGGACCTCTGTGACTCGCTGCACAGTGGCAAAAGCCACTAGTGCAGCGAGGAAGACCTTTCATGCAAAGAACGTAGGTACTATGTTCTTGGCATTTAGAACATTTTCAACCAAGAACATAGTACCTATGTTCTTGGCAGTTAAAGGGTTAATTTGCTCATGTGACCTAACAAGTATAGTTTGTTTGGTATGGTTTTTGTGCACCATGAATAATATGATCCCAAACTCAGACATAAACTATAATAATTTTTGCCTAGGACAACTCCCATTGATTTCTACATGAACTCGAAAGCTTTAAGATGCCAAAGTTTTACATTCAAGTTTTTTGTGCTTAATAAATACCAAACATTTGAGTTTGTGACAATATAATTCAAATTTATGAGTTGCAAAAAAATTGAATTTTGGCATAAATTCAAATTTGAACAATGATAAATCACCCCTGTGATTCCCCCGAGGAGCACAGGACTGCTCAGATTAGCTTCTCCTAGCTATTAGTGGTTTGGTGTTGCGTATAGCATAGAACTTGCTGCAGATAAGATATATTGCAAGGCCTACTGTTTTCTGATTTCAAAACAAATTCCCTTGATTGATGTAGGATTTTACGTATGAATATTTTGTCTCTAATTTCTGTCCGATCCAATGCAACACTTCAAAACGCAGGCATCAAGTCGGATGCGCCGAAAATAGGGTAAGAAATAGAAATGTTGGATGTTGTCAACAATAAAAATTAGATTCTATTTCCCAGCACCTTTACAATAGAATTATTCCACTGGAGTATTCCCAATACATAATTTAGGAATAGGCAAAGGTGATTCCACTCTCGCACATAAACACAAATACCCCTGGATTCCTAGTGTCTCCAGCAGACACTATTTAAAGGGCTTTCCGTGGAGATCCCATTGTCCCATTTGGTGTATCGACCCAGTTTGTGACCCCAACTTTGCTTCTTGTTCTTCGTTCCAGTTTCCAAGCCAAAACTGTAACACACCCTAATATGCATAATTTGGCCAGATTGTATTAGTGATTATGTTACCAAAACTTAATTGTGGGTTATGCAATTACCTAGATATAAAGTATCACATATAGTGATGGGCGAATAAATTCGCCCCAGGCGAATTTGTGGCGAATTTCCGTCATTCGCCGATGGCGAAAGTTTTGGCGAAACGCTCACAAAAATTTGCTGCGTGTTTCGTTTCG
>CM044448.1:73056638-73095795 GCA_024363595.1 Xenopus borealis | reverse complement strand
GGGGTATGCATTTCACATGGCAGTTTTATCACATTGCACAGTGCGTCAAAACTATTCTGAAGTGCGTCAAAATAAGCACACGTCAACTTGGGCGCGCAACAAAACATCAGCGTGACTCGTTTCGCGAATTTTTTCGCCGTTTTGTGTTAATTATGTTTTACCTAAAACCAAACTGGTTACAGGCTAGATTTTTGAATAAAAAGTTCAATAGTTCAAGTTAATGTATCAGGCAGCTGTATGTCCTGGTTTGTGTTGAAAATGTTTACAATTATTCCATTTAGCATATTTCAAGTGGGGTGCTTTATGCCCTGTTCCCAGACACAGTTCATAGTATCTAAAGTGCTAATTCTAGAGACCTCACACCTGCATAGAGGCCTTACAGTACATCTGACTGCAACTCTATTTGAAACCACCAATTTGCCATGACAAATCATTTCACATAAAATACAAAATCCAAAAATGCATAAAAGTCTATTTCATACAAATTATATTAAGTTTATTTAGACAGTTTCCTATTCATGTCTGCACCTCAATGTATGCTTTTCACTGGTATTTAAAAAAAAGGCATAATTAAATTTTTCAGGGTAATCAGTGTCAGGATATAGTTTCATTTGTAGTCCAGAAGGAAGGCAAAGTGTAGACTGTTTCATCAGCTGAATCGCAATAATTTGGTATGAAAAACAGCTGTGGGGTCAAATTTGATGCTCTGGTTGAATTAAAAATAACTTATCCCCTCTCTTTCAAAGAGGAAAGTTGTACATGTTTAAGTGTGTTTGCTATTATAGTTTGCACTACTTATTGCACATTTTCCTTCAGTCTCAGGACCAATTAAATATGTCTTTCTCCTGGTATCCTAAGTCTGGCTTGATACTGTTCTGTTCTGAGTAGTGATGGGCAAATTTATTCGCCAGGGGCAATTCCCGCGTTTCGCCGCTGGCGAATAAATTTGCTAAACACCAACAAAAATTTGCAAACAAAAATTCGCCAAAAAAAAGAGTCACGCGTTAAAAACGACGTGACGCACGCCAAAAATTTGCGAATTGGCGAAAAAATTTGCGACGCACACCGAAAATTCGAGAATTTTTTCGCCAATTCGCAAATTTCACTGGAAATTCGCTAATTTTTTGGCGAAGCAAAACGGGTGAGATTTGCCCATCACTAGTTCTGAGCAGTGACAGCAATATTGTATTCATCAGTGTTCTCTTGTTTAATTAGAACCAACAAGTGTAAAAATTAATGCAGTGTTTCGTTAACAAAATATAGTTTCGGTATCTGAGTCCTGAGCAGAACCAATTTCTAAGACCCGGACCCGACCTGAACCATAGTCTTCGACCTGCAGCCTGCTACCCTAACTGCAACCTGAATATTTACCCACTTTGATCCAATACCCGAACCCACAGCTGCCTTAATAGCAACCTGCTGACCCCCATCAAACTGGAAGTGATATTGCTGCAACCCTGAAGTGAAGTCATTAAAAGTGGGCAGGGACAGAAATACGTATTGTAAGATTTTAAAAGGAGAAAAATATAGACAATATAACATAAGAAATTTAGATGAGACCTGCAACCAACCAGCAAAATATAGACAATATAACATAAAAAATTTAGATGAGACCTGCAACCCCCATCTATACCCGCACCTGAAAATCCTACCCTCATTCTTCAGGGTACCCGACAGTGGAGTAACTAGATGTTACTGGGCCCACAGCAAATTAATTTGAGGGCTCCCAACATATTCAGAGATTGTCCTGTTTTACCAATGTATGTTGAAATCATTCATTATTTGGGCTTCATGGGGCCCCTATACCTACTGGGCCCCCCTGTAGCCACAGGGTCTGCTTCCTAAGTAATTACACCCTTGGTACCCAATTTGTTTGTGGGTAACATGCGAGTATCGACTCTAACATGTTGATCAGAAAGAAACACTGAAAACCACAGTTGCTGAATGTCCAAAAGGGCAGAATTTAACAGCCTTATTTGAGAAAGTCTCCTCTGATATGATTGTAATCAGTGATACCTGCACACTCTCCTTCTGTACAAAGTAGGAACTATGGGAAATATAACCTTGACATCCAGTGAATTGTGATTCAGTATAATTAAATTTTTTGTAGGGATACAGAGGGTTAATTCCCCTCTGTTCCTGAAATTGTCAAACCACATTTTTGGAAATCCCCTGGATGTGAGTTACAGGGTCTACCTAAAGCCTTGACAGGGGCTGGAGCCCTTGTGCCTGTGCAGCATGGTAGATACCAGAGGGTGTCGCTGTTGCATATATATATATATATATAGGAGATGCCATGTGTTCACAGAGTTCTACATTCACTTTGGATGCAGGATGGAGCTATGAGTTGGTTCCTTACCTGTTGTGCTATGCACCAGGCCCTGGGACTATGGAGATACACCACATGCTTGGTGATGTGCTGTGTGGGCTCAGGGATAACTGTACCCTGATGTTCTTGAAAAATGCTGCCAGGATGAGTGATGGATTCCTGGAGAGGGATGCCAATCGGATGGGCTTTGTCATGCTCACACTGGGAGTAGTGTTGGAGCAATGTCCTAAAGTTCCAGCAGATTGTGTGCTCGATTAGGAGAGCTTGGAGCCTTTGAAAGATGCCATCACTTGGATGCCTGTTTCAGCTCTATGTGAGCCTGCAAGCTCTGTGTGAGCCCCGGATCAGTCTGCCTGTGGGAGAGTAGAGAAAGGAAAGGATCCATTGTGTCTCCTATTGTGATACAGGCTTTTTGTGTGCCTGCCACGTGGGAGCAAGTACCTTGTCCATCAGGAAATGTATTTGGGCAATATCGCTACCAGGGACCAAGTGTGCTCTTTTGGGAAAAGGGACATAAACTCTTTGTCTGCAAAGGAGTAGTGCTGGATTTTGCCTGATAGGGAGGTGCCAGGACTGGACTGTCACAGGTTCCCCAGGGTAGTGGGTCATGCTATGTAAATGCATATTTGTACAATAAATTTTTAATTTGCCTTTAATCTGTATTCTCTTTATTATAAAAGTTAATATTGTTTTACAGCAAAGTGTGTGCTGAATTTTTTTCTAATGGGGCCACCCGCAGGTGTATTCCCTGATCACATTAGGTGGAGGCACTGCCAGGAGAAGGACTTTCCAGTACCCTTTCACCTTACAAAGGGAACTCATGACTTGTACTGTACTTTGGTACGATGGTAAGAGGCCGTTACATGTTTTTAACCCAAAGGGTTTTTCATTTACCCCAGTCATAATGATTCTTTATCAGCCTGTCTGTTGTAAACATTTGTTTGACTTTCGCTGAATCACAATGAAGCTTTTTTAATCTTTTTAGTCATATAACAGTCTACATTAGCTGTATTATTTGCATATATGTATAACATAAAACACCAGTTATCAGAAATACTGTTCAAAGTTTTATTGAATTGCATTTATATTAAATTAAAAATATATTTGACAGATTCATTTAACAAAAATGTGGAACGTGTTTCAAATTATTCAGTTGGGATGAAGTGGGTGGTATTAAGCAAACAAAATACTTGACTTTCCTTGGGGGGAAAACGTCTACCAATTTACAGCAACTTTCATTAACAGATCACCAGAAAAGCAACAATACAGAAGGTCAACTGCTCTTTTACACCATACAGAATGCTACTCATACAGTAAGTTAGTCATATTCACTTAGGGGCACATTTACTAAGGGTCGAAGTGAATATTCAAATAAAATTCTAATTCAAAAATTCAAATTTATAAGTAATTTTGGCCTACTTTGAATTTTGAACTACTGGTCATTTAAAAAAAACCTTCAAATTTAACTATTCCCCACCTTGAAGCTGCCAAATTGGCATTTTAGCCTATGGGGGACCTCCTAGAACCTGTCCTAAAAATGTTTCTAAGTCCTAGGAATTCAAAGGATTTTGCACAAAATCCTTTGATTCGTTCGATTCAAACAATGCGATCAAAAACGGCCACATTTGATTGAAAATGACCACCCCGCCCCCCAAAAATGTTATGGTCGAATTTTGAAGTTTTTTCATTTCGAAATTCAACCATTAGTAAATTCGACCCTTAGTGTCTTCCTAGTCAGCATCAACAATTAACTTCTTTAGACATTTTCTGTTACAGAGCTGATTTCTATGCTGGAAGTTAAAAGATTTGAACTAGATAAATTAAATTTAACATTGAGAAAGTACACATTTGATGTGCTGAACAAGACCACAAAGTGCTCCAAAACGTGTTAACATTTACTAAATGACATATGTAAGACACAACACAAATATGGTAAATAAAGTAGAGCATCTACAGCAAAAATGCTGTTGAAAATGACTCTGGTGTGTTAATCCGCATTAACTGGTTCTGAACCACTGCTGAACAAACCTCAATTGGTGTACCATAGTCATTATGGCAAATATACCAGATCTATGAGACTGTGAATATTTAAATAGATAAAAAAAATCAGATTCCTTAACAAGAAAGAAATATGAGACAGTAAAAAAAATTATTCTACAACGGTCCTTCAAAAGTTAAAGAATGAATGCATCTGAAAATTTCTTAGCAAATATTGTTCTTTAGACACTGGGCAGACACTGGGGGTCATTTATAAATTTTGTGCAGCGCATAATTGTTCGCAAATGGTAGTTTTGCCCATGCTTTTTCCTGAACGCTACAATATTGAACTACTGTGCCCGTTTTTTCTGTTTTTGCAAATTCGCATCGTGAATGAATTTTCGCAAACGACTCGCAAACAGGACGGGTCTTTGCATGAGTACAGGCACTTTGCTAAGTTGTTTTGTGTGAAAATAGCGTTACAGTAACTAAAATTCGCAATTTTCGAAACAGTTTTGCGAATATTTTTTCCGCCACCAAAGAATATTTAAAAAGCTCCTATAGACATTCGCAATGTGAAAAACAAATTCGCAAATCTGTTTGCACACTCTTATTCAGCTTTATAAATATAACCAGGCGCAGGGCAAATACAGATGAAGCCACTTTGGATTGTGTGGTTGACACAGAATAACTTAACTCAGATATCCCATTTTTCCCACTTAACACAGAATATTGTTTCACAGCATCCCATCCAATTAAAGAGTTCACCATTGAAAACAATGGTGCTTTGGTATGCTAATGAAAAGGTTAAATGCATTAAATGAGTTAAGATGACTTTAGATAACACAGTTTCTTCAATTAATCCTGAGTCGACGCTTTTAGCACACAAATCCAAGTGGCTGCATCTGTATATTCACTCTGCGAACCAATCTGCCCTGGGCGAAGTTTATATATGACCCCCACTGTATCCCAGAGAGTATATACACAGGTACCTCAAAATTGGTCTTTCTAATAATCAGGAATTGATTTATACTCAGGAATTAATTTGCTTTTTTTCCATGAAAAACAGGGAAACATGGAAATGAGAAAAGTCACCAGACAAAAAAACTCTGCATGCAAAAGCATGCCAGATTGTTTATAAGTCAATGGGAAGATTCCCTAACAACGTATTTATTTTCGTTGAGTTTATTAAAACATTCAAGATTTTTAGCCTTTGTTAAAATGAAGGGGACAATGAGATTCTCACTAGCATGCAACTTTTTTTTTATTCTGCAAAAAAATGTGTGTGAGAATATTTTATCGTGTTTTTTGCTTAAATTAGCATTGAGGAAAAAGTTGCAAAAGCTTTTGTTAGTGTTTCTCCCACAGAATCTGCCCCTCAGAGTAGTTAACCTTCTTTTTAATTAGCTCCTCTTCTGAATTTGAGTTGTTGCAAAAAGGGCAGAGTGTACTGGGCTACAGTAGATGCCTGATAAACACATGCCCTTAGGTTACAGAGAGGGTTGATAAAAATTATTACTCAATGAGCAGGGATACAAAGTTTAACACACGGATCTTCATTGTCATTGGTGGGGTTTCTGTACCTCAAACAGCCATATATATATAAGGTACAACTGTTTACATTTCTCTTTTGTGGCTTTAGTTCCTCTATAAATGAAGCCTAATATATAGCATACCCAACATTTGTAATTAGTGCTTAGATATTACATGTTTTACTGAAGGTTCTTGAAATTGGCTTTCAGTTGCAATCAGACAAGTAAATAAGAAAGAGGATCAGTAGGCATTGCTAGAAAGTTAGTGGGGTGTGATATTCTGGATTTTTAAAGCACATATACTTTAATAAATTTGTCAAATCATTATGCAACCAGAAATTACTCTGGTTGCAATTCTGATATGACCAGGACTTTACCTAAAATATTTACATAAAATTAAGCATCACAGACAAGTTATATGAATTTATAAGAAGCCCAAACTGGTGACATTTTATAGGACCACTTGATTTTGTGTGATGGATTAATTGCACTAAAGGGGCTCCAGATATTTAAAAGTTTATCTGCTGGAACCAAATAATGACATAAAGGGATTTTGGAAAGTGGTGCACTCTGAGGCAGTGTTCAACAGCGGATTCATTTTCCAATATGATCCCCCCCAAACTGAAAATTATTAAAAAAAATAATAATAATTGCAGAGTGGTTGTAGATCCACTAACTTTAGCTGCAGGGAAATCCTTAAATGATGGTTTGTGGTGTGAAAATCTATTCGTGATTTTGAAAAATCCAGTGCAAAATTCTGCTTGAGCATCACTACAAATTCATTTTGAAAAAAACTAACATGTTTTCCTTTAAATGCTATCTCAACATAAACACCTTCTATTATCTATTCAGTCCCCCCATTTCTTTAATTCTTACAATCTTCCCTTTTCTCTCCATACCACTGTTACTTCATTAATGTTGTTAAGTTGCCTCTTTTCTCCATTCCATCCCAAAATTTTATTTCCATTCCATTTACCAATCCTCAATTTGTTCTTTTCAATCAGTTTCCCTCTCAACTTTTTACTCTGTTCTATCCCTCCAGATCTTTTTTTGTTCTATTCTCAACCAAATACATTATATTTTTTATGAAAGCCATTTCTAATTGCTAATATGTGGAAACATTAAAATAATTTACAAATACCATTTTTTAATACAGTCATGGCCAGTAGGTCCATGCCTACAGAGAGGATGGACCAGTCATTAACTTTAAAATTCAGGCTTGGAGGTATGATCTGTCTGTTTTATGAAATGGAAAAGGGTACATGCATAGAAAATAATTTTCTGCAGCCATTTGGAATCACTTCTGTGAGTCCAATATCTTCAAAAATACATATTAACAATAAATTCTTTTATGTCACTTTTTTTCTCATAAATAAAAAAAATTATAATGATGAAGTGGATATGCCTTAGATACACATATCAGAGATGCAAGTCTACGAAAATTGTAAAAATGATAGTGAGGATTTTTTATTATTCGGTTAATTTCCATACATGATAATCAGATCTTTCTTACTTGTGTGAGTATTACACAATGTTATATTATCAATGTGGTGAACAACAGATTAAAAAAGAAAAAAGACTGGTGGTAGAATCAGCAGTCTTTCCAACATAGAAAATGTCTCAAGAGATTCTTGGTCTCAGACTTCGACTCCCAACTACTAAAATATTTAGAAATCACAGTAAAATGTCATTGTTGGCAGAACAGAGGCAAAAAACTAAAATATACTCATGGACTCGTGGACATGGATTTAAGATCTATCCCCTTTGTAAAAGCTTTCATATGGGGAAACTGGTGAGTAGCATAGATGCTAAAAATAATGCACTCACAATATACAATGGATCAAAAGTCACAATAAAGTACAATATTAATTCTGACCCCTAGCAATCAAATTTAATGAGACCATGAATTAAAAAAATAGCACATTAATAACTTAACAAAATCTTCATAACCCCTAGTTCTGCCACAGTGGTAACAGCCACTTAATTAGAGAAGGAGTTAACAGGATAAGGAATAATAACAGAAATCACTAACCAAGTTAAGTTCTTTTGGGGAGAAAAATAAGAACATGTGTGCAAAATAAAAGCTAATTCACAAAATAAGCAAGCCACATCAAACAGAATCACAAGCAGTGGCTGAAATTAATAATGATAAGAGGGTTATATAATAAAAGGTGCTAAGTTTGGTACAGGTCCAATCACCTGTAGCAACCAATCAACAGCTACCATATATGATTGGTTGTTACTGCACCAGAGGACATTTTATGACTTTTATTACATAATTGCGTAAAATAATAAAAGAAAAAACATAAATGTATAACCTTCAGCTTTTCACTGATATACATACAATCTAATTAAAAAGAGAAGCTCAATTCCAAAGGAAGATACAGCTACATAAATACTATTCACATTTTCAGAGTAACATAAAGTTTGTATTTTCTGTTTGCTGAAAGGCAGCTAGATATGAATGCAGAGATTGAACTCAATGGACACAGGTACAGTATAGCATTAATTTTGCCCCTCTGGTAGAGACAGTGTAAATGAAAATATACTTTTAAGAAAAGTAAGTGAAAAAAGTTATTTTGAGCTGAACAAGGGGCAAATTCACTAAAGCGCGAAGCGTCTAATGCGAGCGCTAATTCGCCAACGTGACATCAATTCGTAACTTCGGAAATTCACTAACACCGGCTCTGGCGAATTTAGTCTGAAAAAGATCGATACTTTTTTGGGGGGGATTACACTCCTTCCCCCCTACATTTCCTAACATGTGGCAACACAACTATACAGGGGGCACATGTAGAGCAATAGGACAACTTTATTAATTTTATTAAAGGTTTCCTGGGCTTGTGTAGTGTAATTTAGTGGCTGTAACATATACTTCTATTATAACTTAAAGTTCCTGCTGTATGCAAATTAGGCTTCGGTAGCGTAACATCGCTCTGCCTAGCGAAGTAACACTAGCGCAACTACGCTACCATTCGCTGACCTGAGCGTAAATTCGCACTTTAGTGAATTTGCGTAGCGATGGCGAAAATTCACCAGGCGAAGTGCGGTGAACGCTAGCAAAGCTAGAGCTAGCGACTTTTCCGATCTTAGTGAATTTGCCCCTTAGCCTTGTTATACAAATAAAAACAGTCTTATGTGAAACTGTGATACATGAATACTGTCAACTGCTGCAGAATCTCATTAAAATGGAGCATTTTTGTTCCCATTTTTCTTTCCTAGTTCACAGGATCAAAGGATTGAGGTATATTTCAGCAATGTTCCTTTAAATGTTTTACAATCTTTACAATGCACTAGAATTGAGAGATCTACATCATTTTATATGTTTATATAATTGGTGCAATAACAATTATATACTTATTCTGACTTTCTGGTAAAGGATGCAAATATTTTCTTTTTTCTCTCTTGACTGTTACATGCAGAATAAAAAACGAAAAAGGAAACTAAAACAAGTAGACTAGGTGAAATCTCTGAATTATTGGAAGGCCATGTCCCATAGGCTTCATTATAAAATGTCAGGTTTAAAAAAAAAAAAAAAAAAAAAATTTCCTTTTTTTATTGTAACAAAATAATTGATAATCAATCCTTATTGGAGGTGAAACAATCCTATGGGTTATTTAGTGTTTACGTTATTTTTTAGGTTTTTTTTACTTAAATATATGGTGATTCAAAATATGGAAATACCCCTTATGCGTCAAATCCAAGTCTCACGAATGCTGTATAACAGGTTCCATACCTGTACCCTATATTTAACACACAGATTATTTGTATGCATTATTATATGTCAACAAAAATTATTTTTGTCAACTATTTAAGACATTGTCAAAGGGGTTCTGCAGCAGCTAAAATTCTCCAGGCAATTCTTCTATAAATTCTTCTATATGGGAATAGTTTACTAGAAGTATATGAAAAAAGTATCCATGGTGACAATATGAAACAGAATGCCTCTTTAATTGGATGTGTGAAACTACATGTAAATATTGTCATATTTAGTTTGTAGCACTGTATTGACAGAGGTGTTTCATTTGCCAGACAAGATAATAATCTGTATTAATGAATTCTTTCTTCATTGTCCTTTATATAAATAATGCCTTTACAAGTTGAATCAGGATTCATCTTGCCACAAGATAAAAGTTTAATATATACAACTTAAAGTTATTTACAGGTTTTTGCAGAGATACTTCAATAGCAGCAACTGAACAATCCATGGCATATGTAGCATCACTTACAGGTTGGAAGTCATTTATTTCTACAATATTATCAGAACAGATAAATGACTAAACATACTGTACATCTCCAGCACTGAAGTTCAGCATAAAAATTCAGTGTTTAGTAGGGTATAAATGTAATACAATAAACATGGACCTAATACACTGTATTAAAAACAAAGCTGCATTAAAGTAGAATTGGATTGCATGAACAAATGGAAATTCTTGGTAAATTAATGTATTAAATATTCAAAAAACAAAGTTGGTAAAGAATTGTGAATAAAAATCAAATCTGAATTCTGTCTGTAAATTAAAGAAATTTAAAGAAAATATCAGAATCATGTGACTTAAGACTCTTTAGACTAGTTATTCTTAAACTTATTTGTGACTTAGATCAGGTATTCTATAAAAGTTATCAGCATTTTCTTACCTACTAAAGGGATATTAATTTAACCAGTCATGGATTTTGAAAGCAAACTATGCTTTTATGGCTTTTCTAAATAAAACAACACCACCTGTCCAAAAAGTTGTTTTTTTTTTCATTGCTTTGGTTGTTATTTAAGCAATTCTAGCTCTCCAGTATGAAAGCAGTATGAAACCAGTATGACAGCTACCACAAATAGCCATAAATATAAAAATGAAGTCAATATGCCTCATATTTATATGACCATATATTTGATAGAAAATGTATAAAAAATAAAGTCAATATAAACCCTACTTCTAAACTGGGTATATTTTCCTTTGCACTGGTATTATACTATCGGATCACAATGTACTGTACAAAGTAAATGCCCAAATTTTTGTTTTGTACTGTAAGGTATTAAAAACAAACCTACACATTTTGGACTAGGGTAAAAAAATACTGCCTTTTAAAATATAGGTGCCTCAAAAAATAGTTTCATAAAACATTTTAATTCTTTTGCAGCCAAGTTTGTTTTATAACCCTGGGCCACAAAATATAGATTCCTAATTTAGTCTTTCCACAATATACTTACAGCATGAGAATGGGCATTGCTGTGACTGAAAGGGATGCTAAAGCTGACCGATATGCCAGGTCAGCAGTCTCTGACTTTAAACACAAATCCAAACGGATTACTCTGTAGTGAGGGTTGCATTTATTTGGCAGGCGCAAATTCCCCCCTGCCAAATAAATTCAACCATCACTACAGAGTAATCCATGCCGCGACTTGTTTTGTGAATTTTTCACCAATTCGCGAATTTCGCTGGAAATTTGCAAATTTTTCGGCGAAGCGAAATGTGATAGATTCACCCATCACTATTATTCTGTGTCCTTGATCAGGTGCTTTCATACAAAGCTGCCCTTCTTAAGCACAGCTGCTCATTCCAATGCCTTTATAATGGAAAGAGTTTGCAATCAATTTCATTGCATTGTCCTCCAGAAGAGAAAGGACTATTTACAATTGACCTATGTTACAGCAATATTAAGCAATGCTATGTACATTCACTGTACCATCATTTATGAGAATGATTTACATTAAAATCTTTTGTAGACCCAGATTATGAGGCATTCAAATGTTGGATGGGTCTTTTCCAATTTTGAATACTGAGAAAAGCAGTTGATCCTTCTACTTTTGTGAAGTCTTTAAATCTTGATAAGAAACCCTGAGCACAGCATCAACATTAATGGAGTTCCGTTTGTGAAAACATCAAGTCCCACTAACAGTCCTGGTTGTTATTAAAGCTAGGTGGGTAAAGTAAGAGGGATGGTATGCCCTGGATTAAAAAAAATTAAAAAACATTCAGGTAACATAGGGCCTTGAGGATATTTAATTTGTGTTTGTCAGGTAAAGCTGATTTATACCTTGGAGTCATACAGATTCCCAGACATATACTGTATATCATCATCATCCATTTGTAATACAGTAGGTGTTGGTCATTAAATTATACAATTTCATACACCATCAGCATTACTGTCATGATGGAAATGTGCTTTGTTAATCTATAGTATACAACAAATGGTATCTTTCCTTGTAAACATTTATTCACACCAAGGCCTTATGAATTTCTGGAAATTCTCATTGTATAATCCCTATATAGTTCTCATTTTAAAGACCAGGCTTGTTCGACAGCACCCCTCAAGTGAACTAATCCTTCCTGTTAAGATAGGAAGTATACATGGAAGCAGCATTCTGCAAAACCACTATGTTTTTCTAAACTGGCTTGAAAAAAAATTTTTTTTATAAGCATACTTATTTTTAGGCATGACCAGCATGTTTTTTAGAGTTGTTCAACACTAGTGTAATTAAACAGATTTTTTTTTGGCAACAATATGGCTCTGGTGTTTAGAGACAGGGGTACTTAAAATGATCTCCAGTGCTCTTTCCCTCTAGAGAGGTAAATACAGAGAATTTATAGATGTTGGCAGTAATTCATTCACACATATGTCCATCAGTAGTTCTAACATTGTCTTATTGACAAAAATAAAATCACAATGATCAGCGTATAAACACTCATTTATAGCTTAACTTGCAATACTGTGCTGGTTTAGTCTGTACAAATGGCCTTTGTATATCTCCTTAGTTACTTAGAAACCCACCCAAGCTGGACTAAGTAGAACCGTGGCAAATATGTACAGCATAACTTGTTTCAATATGATGAATATTGGCAAAATAAGAGATGATTATTTATAAAGGAAACGCACAAATAGGAAATAAAGAAAAGTATTTACAGTTCTGTGCTTCTCAGAAAACAGATTGTCTCCCAATGAAACCTTTTTCTCATATTTGTTCTATTTGTTCCATATTTGTATTTATTAATGTTTGTGGTGCAGTAAGTAATATATGTAATGTACGCAAGTTCTCTCCTGGGTGTGTTTACAGTCAGAAAAATCTATATAATTGGCCCATAACATAGGAGGATCCAAATGATAATACTATGAATATGATAATATCCTGAATATTGCACTTGAAAGTGGTATATTCCACTGGGCAATGTGTACAATATGTACCCTTGGGTCAAAAATTAATTTAAAATATAAGGAAAGCAATGTTTTGGAGATCTCAGGAGATCTCAGGAGCTTTGAGTAATTAATGATGAAGACCTGTCTATGTCTACTCAATCATCCATTTCTATATTTATCATCCCCAAGAAAACCACAGTACCTCAAAAACATCAGGTTAGAAAATAGATACTGTTATGTAGCAGCACTTCAAATAAAAACTAAATAAAAGAAAAGAATTTTGAATTGTGGAACTACAGTATTAAATGCATATTGACTTGACCCCAGTGTGTACAATAATAGCAAATTACAGCTGTCCCACAAAGGGTCACAAAGCAAAGGGTTGGGGTCGGGAACTGGATTAAATCAGCTATGTATCTGTATATGTTTCATATTTTCAATCACACATTTCACTCATGCAAATGAGTGAAATTTAATCTAAACTTCTGCTGATTATTTGCTTTCCCTAAACTGCTAATGTTACACGTTTATAGCTTATATCCAAAGAAAGTTATCATGACCTGTTTACAACAAATCTTGCTTTTGCAAATCCAAAGTCTTTTCTGTATATCTTGATTCTGCTGGTTGCTTTCATATTGCTTCATTCAAAATCCAAAATTAAAGTTTAAAAAAAGAAAAAAAATCAAAAACAGTCTGTAACAAGGAAAAAGAGAAGTAAATCGTAAGTGCAAAACTGACTTTCTAGGCTAAAGTCTGCAATTCCCTGCTGTATTAATTCTTCCTTAGTTCATCTGTGGAACTCCCCATTGGCCAGCCCAAAGTTACCATGCATCAGCTTCCAAGAGAACAAATATATAGTTCCTTTTGATAACTATTCCAAAATCAGTTTTTTCTTATTGTTGGTTTGTGTAGTCAATCTTGATATTAGCACATTGAAATGATGAGCTCGAGTTCTACAAACACCAATGTTAGCAGTCGCTGTTGTTCATTTTATTTTTCTTCTGATTAACTAATGAAGTAGTGTGCTGGGTGGTACACTTTTATGCATTTTGAATGGAACCAACAAAGAAATGGTGAGCAATCAAAGTCATCATAACTCAGCATCAGAGTTGTGACTGAAGAGCATCATCAAGAGCACACCTGTTCAGGAATCTAGGATTATATGCAATTTTACCAGTGTTTGCATCCTTCACTTTAAGGCGCCGGCTGCAATTTTTAAGAATCATATGCTGGTTGTTTCATATTCCAAAGGGAAATTGATTTGAGATGAGCCTAATGATGACTCCTGGTTCTTCAAAACATATTGTATTCTCAAAACATCATTAGGAATATATTAGAGGGATTTACCTAACTAACAACATAATGAGTCTACTATTCCCAGTTTTATATGATCTTAAAGCAGAACTTGACACAATCACCTTTAAACCATAAATCAGCTGTTTATTTGAGTATGTGTGTTTCAGCTCATATCAGTATTGATACAGTATGTACGGTTATGGGATCCGTTATCCGGAAACCCATTATCCAGTATTATGGAATGCTTGTCTCCTATTACTCGATTATAATGAATTAACCCAAATTTTTTAAATTGATTTTCCTTTTCTCTGTAATAATAAAATGTACCTTGTACTTGATCCAAACTAAGATATAATTAATCCTTATTGGAGGTAAAACCAGGCTACTGGGTTTTTTTTAATGTTTACATGATTTTCTAGTAGTCTTAAGGTATGAAGATCCAAATTACGGAAAACCACAGGTCCTGAGAATTCTGGGTAATGGGTCCCATACCTGTACCTATATTTTAACTGTGTTGGGGAGCAAAATATTTATTTTGGTTTCATGAGGTATAATTAAAGAAAAAAAACAAGCAACACAAAAGCTAACTACCCACTTGGATGTCTTTCTAGTCTATCATAAACAGGGAATTCAAATGCTATGTACTATTAGTAGCCACATTTTTCATCACACTGCTCCAGTTGATGAGGTTTTAATCAAATGTGGCATATATTCTGGTGCATATCTGTTCTGAATTAGCTAAACTTTCTTTAATAAATGAAAAAATACTGAGCTGAGCCGACAACCACAAAATATAAATGGATTTTTGTGCACCCACAACAAAAACGCTAAAGGTAAATCTATCATGAACCGCTTCTTTTTTAACTTCCAGTGGACTCCAGTCAACATATAGAGAAGGCTATCTTTTTTCACCTTATGTGTGCTACATAATAAATAACAGAAAAAGCCTACAACATCCTTTCACCTTCCAATGGGAGGGATCTGGCATGGAGAGGAAGCACACCTGAGGAAGTAAGGTGGCTAATAGGGAGGGAGGACTCAATGAATCCAAGATATTGGGAAGGGTTATCTCCCTTTCCTCTTAATACTGTAAATCCTACACAACAGTGTTCCGGTGCCTATAGGGGGGAGGGGGCAGAACAGTGCCTGGTTTCAGAGTAAATTCCGTCAGGTATTCTGGATTTTCTGCAATCACTGGTCTGATGCGTCCATTTTGCTTATAAAAGTATTTTGTGCTGTATTCATGCAGGTAATCTGGATGATGGATGGTGCTCCTTGGTGGCAGACTGTGATTCCAGTATTCTGGATTATCAAATGCCTTCTTGGATTTCTCTGGCACAGTAAGTCCATTATTTTTCAAGTACTCTGCATT
The DNA here is from genome assembly GCA_024363595.1 of Xenopus borealis. Lineage (NCBI taxonomy): Eukaryota > Metazoa > Chordata > Amphibia > Anura > Pipidae > Xenopus > Xenopus borealis. The sequence goes on along the minus strand of CM044448.1, from coordinate 73,080,161 downwards.
TTCCATGGGTTTAGTAAAAGAGTTCAAATACAAACGCTCTTTGACATATTCATCTTCTGACTTGGACTGTGTACTGGTCCCATTATTATACTCAGGTTTCTCCACAGCTTGGACATCCCCATTTTTCCTTCGAGACACAAAGGGATTTTCTTCAACTGGGTTTAAATAATCTGAAAGGCAAAACAGAACAGTTGCCAAAAGATTCTGTCATTGAGCAATGAAAGGTTTTAACCACAGTAATTTTATATTATGTTAAATTCTGCCTTCTAATGCAATGCTATTATATATAGCTGACTTATCCACCATTTCAGCATTTAAGACATTTTGATAAATTGTAGATTAACAACAACAGTACAAAAATTACATAATTGAAATCTATGGTTCTTTTGTATTACTCTTGACACTGCAGGGTTTTTTTTTTCCAGCAAAAAATGAGTGGACTTGATTTAATTATGTATATCTATATGATACAATATGGGATCAGGAAACCCGTTATCCAGGAAGTTATGGAGGGGCTGTCTCCCACAGACTCCATATTATACAAATATACAAATATTTATCTGTAATAATAAAACAGTACCTTGCATTTGATCCAAACCAAGATATAATTAATCCTAGCCTATTGGGTTTATTTAATGTTTTCATTATTTTTTAGTAAACTTAAGGTATGATGATCCAAATTACAGAGAGATCAGTTATCCAGAAAGCCCCAGGTCCCAAGCATTCTGTATTATAGGTCCCACATAGGACCTGTATTAGTCTTAAACTAATCTAGAGTTACTAATGTGTGTTTATGGATTTAGATGATTTAAGAAGACCAAATAAGAAGAAAACCACAAGTAGTGGCCATTCCTAATTAATACTTATTAAAGGATTCTTCTTGGAAAAATATTCCTACCAATAAACTAGATCTTATTTTTATAGAATACTGACATGTTGTATGTATGTGCCACTATTTGTAGATGAGCATTCACCCTCAAGATAGGGAATCAATCTTCAGGACAAATTGTCTATATTCCTATTTACCTTCAATTTACCAATATATGTGCCAGTATTCTGATTGATGGGAGATTTCACAAATTTAAGAAAATATTTAGATACAAAAACACAAGGATGATTGGATAAATGTTACAAATAATGATGGCCGAATTTGTCCCCTTTCGCCCAAAAATTTATGTATTTCCAGCAAATTTCATGAAAAGCAGATTTTGACACCAAAGGCATTTCGTTGGCGTCAAAAATGGACCCTGGCTAATTTCCGCCCATGACTGTTTGCAGGAAATTCACGAATTTATTCACCAGTGGAGAAACGCCAAAATTTGCCACAAGTTCGTGCCTGGCGAATAAATTTGACCATCACTATTTACAAAACCAGTTCTAATGACTCTGAGTAAGATGTTTGTTGCTTGATTACTATAAGTTACTAAACCAGGTGCTTAATTTGTGACATTATCCCATTTTTGGTAATATGATAAATGCAAACTTCAATAGGAAATTAAAAACATATGTGAATTAAAATATTTTAATTCCCATATGTTTTTAATTGCATGCATTATATAAGGCTTAGGGTCTGAGCTAGACTCCACCTCTGATGAAGTGCCAGAGTGAGGCACAAAATGCGTCAGGTGACTAGACATGTGACAGTTCAGTATTAAGTCTCAAATAAGCTGCCTGTTAAAGCTTTTAATGTTTATTTGGAAATACGTTTTTAAAATTTTTTCACCCATGGCTATTAAAACTCCCATTTTATTTCCTACTGAACTTTGTATATTCAGGCTGAAATGGAGTACAGCCAAACGGGTAGCTTCCACATGGGTAACTACAAACCATCTACATGTAAGTTTTTTGTAAATAATATAATAAATGCCACAAAATTTGCACCAGCACATTGTTGATCATGTTGTTCATGTTTTTATGGAAAAGGGAAGTACATGGTATGTGATTTTATCTATACGATTGTTTCATGTAATGTTTTCTTATTGGCCCTATTTCTACCAGGGTTGTATAAATTGTTTTATTATTGATTAGGGAACCAACGTTCTCTGGTAATCAGGGTATTGTTCTCACTTTTCGAAGTGTGTTTAAATAACAAACACAATATAACTGTTCATATCTGTATTTCTAGTTTTTTTCCCCTAATTGCTATGGCAGCATCTGTCAGGCAATAGTCACTCCCATGATTCAAATTTGAAGGTTATTTCTATCAAGAATAATGTTGTGTTCACAGTTTTATGCATGTTTTAGTCTACTTTTAATTTGGGTCACCCTTTAAACTGAGAAGTAGACATCTGGGGCTACTATTTTTAGGTTGTGCTCATAGTTTGCCCTCTGATAATAATTCTAGGATACATGACTACAGAGCTCAAAAATGTTTAAAAACATTCCCTGCAATAGGCAATATCATATTTGAATAAAGGATTATTGTCAGCAGTCACTGCTTACCAGTCTTCGGCTTTTCCTTCATGGGAGTCACGTAGCCATCTTCCCCAATGACCTCTCTGGGGTTGCGTTCTGGCACAAATGCGGTGGGGTCAGCACTATATCTCTGCAGGCTGCTTTCCTCTGGTATTCTCTCTGATACCTGTTTGCGGAGTGTGCCATTGCAGCAAACATCATCAAATACTTCAGCTGTAGCCCCCTGTGCCTTTGAGACTTCTGCTATGGGGCAGGCGGTTGGTCTAAAGGGAAGATTCACTGCTTCTTGAGTGGTGTAGCCTTCATCTCTATAAACAAATTGGTTCTGTGGAAGACAAAAGAAACAAGAACAGTTTCTATTGACACTTTCATAAAACTTATGACTAAACCATGTACACTATAATCACTGTCAAAGCATGTAATAAAAAAATGAGGGCAATCAATGAATGCTTCTTTTACTGAACTCTTTTTAAGATTACACAGCTTGATGCATGTACATAAATGTTGATAAATAAATAACAGGAGCCTAAATATTGATCGCCACAGATAAAGTCCTACTGACACAGCAGCCACCATAACATTACATAATGTGCTATTATTATGATACCAATTCCTATTATGTTATGTATATACAAATAACCAAAAGGAAATGAAAGCCCTGAATCAATACTGTACTGTATATTAAAATAGCTGCCCAAGCGCCAGTTCAAGTGGTGTATGGTACAACTGCATAAATGTTAATGGAGACATTTAGAATACATGAAAACCCAAAATATGTAGGCAATAATGAATACTATATGTTGTATGTAAAAACTATGATTCTATTAAAAATGGCCTATTTATTGGAGCTCCCCATAGATGTTCTCTGGTTCCTGTTTGTGCTTCAAAGAGGGTGGGCCTATCCTAACAGTCCCTGCCAGAAGCACAGTAGGAGGGGGACAGCCAAACACAGTCATGCAGTCACACAAGCAAATACAGGATTCAGTTTCCTATCAGGTCAGCCTAGCTGCTGATTAGTTCCTATCATACAGTACAGTGCCTTGTGCTGAGTGCTGCCAGCAGTCCTGCACAGCCTGGAAAAGGAGACAGCAGGAAGTGGAACAAATTGGTGGGACTAGTGGGATTTTTGCAGAAATTTTAAGTAACCAGAGACACAACTTTTTAACATTCCTTCTGTATCAAAAAGAGTAAAATACACTGGTATATGTCTCCTTTAGGTATGAAACCTAAAATAAATAATTAACTTTAGGTTTTGCACAAAGACAGTTATTGTGCGAAAACACACTTTTTACATAAGAGAAGTCACTGAGAAAAAAAACATCCTTTGACTTCAATGCATTTTGCAAATTTCCCCATGGTTTTGCAAAATAGGACATATGCTCATCATTAATGAATACCACTTGGAGTGATGAACATTCATCATTGAAACAGGCCATCCTAAATTTCAACTGTGAAAGAACAGTAAAAAGAAATTGAAAAGGGCTGTTTTAAGTAAACCCCAAAAGTATTTTGTGATATTAAGATACAATATTACTTCTGGTCTGTGTAGATGCTTAGAACTTGTAACAAATTTTTTTTTGGAATAATATTTTTTCATAAAAGCAAAAGTATGCTGTGGAGAAAGCACTGAAGGCAGTGAATTTTTTTGTATTTTGGTCCTATTGGGAGCTTAGAAAGGGCAGACTTCCTCCTCAGAGAATACTGTATATTTAACATCAAGATATATGAATACTGTTACTTCATAGATATCTATGAGTTATAATGGCTTGCCTACACTTAATGCATTTGTACCATTTATACCAGATTATACAATTTCCACATGAATGAACCTGGTTATTAATGATCATTAGTGATATACTGATATACTGATATCACATTAGGTTCTGCCTGTTAGAGCCAATGGCACAGTTCAGTTTTGTAGATCTATAGTATTCAGGTGGAACTAATTACAAATTATCTGAAATGCAGGATGTCTACAATTCTAAGCCATTATCTCAAAACCGTTTGTTCGTAAGGTTAAAATATTTAATCTTGCTATTGTTTGGCAACCAAAGCCAATAATGAACACTTTTACCCATATTTAATAAAACTCACTAAGTTTGCGGAGGAGCAGTAACCCTTAGCAACCAATAACATGTTTGCTTTTAAACAGGTGACCAGTAAATGCTACCTGGTTGCTAGGAGTTACTGCTTCTGGGCAAGCTTAGTGACTTTTATTACATAGCTCCTTTATTATTAAACCTAGTGGTAATGTCAGTGGAGACAGCCAGAGAACTACCTAGTAGGATGTGCTGGTTTTCACTAATCATTGTCTTCCTTTGGATCAGCTAGCAGTTAGGAAGGTTATATATAGATTTAAAAAGGTTGAACTTGATAGATGGATGTCTTTTTTTCAACCTAACATAGTTACTATGTAACTACATAATTAAAGAGCAAATAGACACTACTAGTAACCATAAACCCATTGTATGCTATACTTAGTTATTGTTAGAGTCCCCCAAACAGCCATGATTAAGATGTTAATACAATGATTAATATGTTGCCATTTGTTTTCACTTACGAAGACTCACTATAGTCTTAAACATGTGATATAATGATAATGATATTGTTTTGAGGTTGCCACTGTGCAGGCATAGATGCAGCTATGCCTTAGATGGAGCATGTAGTTATATATATCCACATTCAAGCTTCAGTAATATAATATTATCGGGCTACACACTCTTTTTGTTTATTTTAAAGGTAATATAACACAATTGGAAGCCTGTGGAACCCTAAACCTGTCCCATTTCTTATGCCCACTGTTACACAATAATGTGATACTTGCATTGACAGGTTACAAAGCACTTTACAGAGACTGTTATTTGTATAGTCTCTGCTCCAGTGAAGCTGAAAGGGAAATTGTCATGGGAAAATATGTTTTTTTCAAAATGCATCAGTTAATAGCAGTGTCGGACTGGCCCACCAGAATACCAGGAAAACTCCCAGTGGGCCAAGGTATCAGTGGGCCCTCATGCTGCTAAGTTTTGGCCTATTTCATAGCCATTCCCTATTTCTATGAGAACAAAGAGGCTAAATAGATGGAATAATTGATTATAGTATGTAAAGAAAACAAACTAGGAGAATAGAGGTTGATTGAGGAGATGAAGAATATTAGTTCTGAGAGTGGCCACCTGGTATAAGGTTTTATGGTGGGCCCCTGGTCTAAGGTTTTTGGGTGGGCCCCTGGTGTCCCAGTCCGACACTGGTTAATAGTGTTTCTCCAGCAGAATTTTACACTGAATTACCTTTCTAAAAAGAGCAAACAGATTTTTTTATATTTAATTTTGATATCTGATATGGGACTAGACATAGTCAGTTTCCGAACTGCCCCCAGTCATGCAACTTGTGCTCTGATAAACTTCAGTAAATCTTTACAGCTGTACTGCAAGTTGGAGTGATATCACCCCCTCCCTTTCCCCCCAGCAGCCTAATAACAGAACAAGGGGAAGGGACCCATATGACAGATCCCTGATACAAGATAACAGCTGCCTGGTAGATCTAAGAACAGCACACAATAGAATACACAATTTCTGCCCTCATATACAAACTACATTTCCCATCCAACCCCTCATGGCTCTTTTTGCTCAATTGGCTTCGCCCCTGCTTGTTCCTTTGGGACCCCGGTTTGTTCATAGATACTGCTATAATAAAGCTGCCTTTGTGGTGTTGTTATTGTGCAGAAGCTAGCTTTATGAAAGCAATGAAGAAACTGTGGAAACGAGTATTCCTTTAAATGAAAGAAGGGTTAAAGACCACTGTAATATAACAGCTTTGTCCTATAGAGTAGTAATTAGTGAAATTTGCCACAGATTTTGATGACTTGCTGACCTACAGCCTGGGCCCAGCAGCAAAAAACAAATGACTGATTGATTCAATTACTGTGCTGTCTTCTTATTCACTATCCCCTCTGTGATGGTTCTCCGAACCCTATATTAATGACATTTCTGAATGTTCCTTCTCACGCTTCTCTCATAATAAACTAGCTGCTGTCTAATGTCATTTGAGATCTATGAAAACACCTTGGTTTCAGGACACTATTGTAATTATGCAAAAATCCTCACTAATTAACTTTTCCTGTTCCTCATCAGCTTTTGTTCAATCAGACTTGTCTAAATTCATGTCTCATACCTCAAGACTCATGTTAGAGAAGAATGATAAGTACATTTACTGAGGGAAATTAAGGCAAGGCAAAGAAAGATGGTAGGTACTAGGGGTCATTACATTACCATAGGGCACCAGAATGACACGCAGTTTAGGGGATGAAAAGAGATTGGGAAAGGGCATGCTTATGTGCCTTTCTCCATCTGCCACTTTTGGACTCAGGGCTGCCTGACATTAGGCAGCACTTTATTCATGGGACTAGCCACAAGTCTCTAAGCTCCAGAGTAAAGAGCAAAAGTCGGCTTCAATTCATCCAGAACAATGGAGCAACAGTGTAAATAAATGCAGCTTTTTTTCACTTTGCACACTGCTCTGTGCAACAAAAATGACCCCTACTATGTTAATGATAGCTTGGAGTGATTCATAAACCAATTGTACCCCTAGAATAAAGTGAAAACATGTTTGTTCTGCAGGGTTGCATTCAGAAGGGGCAGGCGCAGGAATATAGCAGGTTGCCACAAGTTGCATGACAGGATGTCTTCCTATGGCAGACATTAAGGGCATTATTTATCAAACTCTGAATGTTTTGGATTTTTTTGAATAAAAAAAAATAGTCTGACCAAACTAGAATCCATAATTTGCCCTTATTGATCAATAAAAAACTCAAACAGTTGGATTGGAAAAACTGCAGCTTTTTCAGATTGCAGAAAAAACAGCCTCAAACTTCAGAAAAAGGATTAAAACATCTTCAAATGGTTAAGGGGACATCTGACATTGACTTTTACATGAATTACTGCAACCTATCTGGGTTTTCAGCGTCAAAGCGGATGCCCCTAAAAAAGTGCGTCTTATTAAATAACCTCCTTTGCATTAGTTGGTTTGTGCATCACAGGGCTAAAAACAAGGTGCAAATTGTTGCCTAAATAGACAACTGCCCCATGTGTTCTATGCATGGGCTCAAAGGGGCAGAATTTAGCATCCCTTAAGTGATTTTACATTGGTGTCTTGATCAACAGTATGGGAAGCTCCCCATAGGCTTCTGAGGCTAAGTCCTGCTCGAATACCATTTGTACGATCGGAGCGTTCGATCGTTTGAATCGTACAAATTTTTCGGACACTCGAAGGAAATTTCACAATTTTTTCGTGAAATCGAACGATCGGTATCGGATCGTACGAATTCATTGAGAATTTGGATATCGAGCAAAATGATAGCCTAAAACAACTCGATAAGCATTCGAACTAATTTTGGGGAATAATAGTAAATTTGCCCCTTAGTATTAGGGAGACTGAAATTAAATTCAATGAATCTGTATGTACAGTAGCTCTTCAGCTGCTTCAGCACCAATAACATACATAATATAAAAATAGATACATTGAAAGTCATGATGGTCGAGTACTTATGGAATTGTGAATTTGGTCGACCTAATTTCTGGGAGTAATAGTAAATTTTCCCCTAAGTCCTGCTCGAATACCATTCGTATGATAGGAGAATTCGATTGTTCAAATCGTACAAATTTTTTGGACACTCGAAGGAAATTTCACTTTTTTTTTGTGAAATCGAACGATCGGTATCCGATCGTACGAATTCATCGGGAAATCGTATAGCGAGTAAAATGATAGCCTAAAACAATTCGATAAGCATTCGAACTAATTTTGGGGAATAATAGTAAATTTGCCCCTTAGTATTAGGGAGACTGAAATTAAATTCAATGAATCTGTATGTACAGTAGCTCTTCAGCTGCTTCAGCACCAATAACATACATAATATAAAAATAGATACATTGAAAGTCATGATGAATATTGAAGAAGGTGCAATGACAAAGTTGTATAGTGCATACATACTGTACTGATACTGTAACTGAATAATTTGGATTTATAAGGACAGTGAGAAAAATAAATGCAACATGAGCACAAAAAAACAAAATGTCTTAAAGCAATGTCTTTAACCCCAGCCAACAGGCCTAGATTGGATGACATCTCTGATAAAAAAATATCACAATCAATATGAATGAGCAAATGAATATCTTCCTATTGATTCCCATGTTTTTAATACTACCCTTCAATCCAGACTTAATAGCTAGTTTCTGAGGACTGCATTGCAAAAACTGCACTATAACGCACACACTGTAAACCACACAGTGAACACAGACTGAACACTACATGAACATAGACTGAACAAATACTAGGTTCCCTTTCAAAAGTGTTTACACTTTTTACATTTTCTTCTTGATAATTTGCAAGAACCCCTAAACTTAGCTTCTCAACAGCTGCTTGAAGCCCACTGAGCATGTGAGTGTCACAGGTACTTTCCAAGATGGTGACCCCCTGTGACAAGTTTGAAATCCTGGATCGTTGCTGCTATTGAGAAGCTGAAACTTTAGACTGGTGCAATAAATATATATTATTTTAGGGTCTACGTCTTTAGTAAACTTTGCCATGTTAATTCCTATAATTTGCTTGACATTTTTAACCTGTTTTAATAATATACACTCCTGAATATGATGGGCACATATGTATAGTATTTTTGCAAAAATATAAATTATATGCAATTACTGTATGTTATTTAAAAGAATGGTATGTGCTCATTCAAACAGGTAAAAATGACAGGTGCTAATTAATACAATTAGTTGCATTATTCATATTTAATGAAACAGCAATCCTACACCTCATTAATATTGAGATGATTAGTGTGTTGTTGAACTAAGACAAAAATTAAAAAAAAATAATTGTTTTATATATTTTACTGGTAAAAGTCTATACATGTATATGTATTATAAGGCACACGGTTTATCCAGGTGCAGTAGCCAATAGCAACTAATTTCTTTTAAAGACGGGACCAGTAAATGATACTGCTGCAGGTGACTAAACCTGTAGCAAACTTTTAAATGTTTTATTACATAAGCCCCTAAGAGATAGTATGACAAGTGGGAATTGAGTCAGTTTTCAAAAGGAAGACTATATTCGATCTTCTTTAGGCAGGACGAAGAAAGAAAAAACGTTGGTTAAGGAAGGAATAAAAAGGAAATAAGCAGGACAGGTAGGATGTATAAATGTATAAACTTTTGGAATTGTAAAAAAAAATCCTGGATCAACACAGGAGAAGACATAAGAACAGCCAATAAATAGATAAAAGGAAATAAAAATAAAAAGTTTTACTTTCACTAGGCTAATATGGTCTGTACATCTTTTTGTAGCCCTCAAGGCTCAAAATAGACCCCAAAGAGAAGATTAATCACAAGGGAAAGTAGGAGAGAAATAGAGGAGCTGAAGGCTGATGAGAAATACTTACTCCTGACATAGGGGTGTAGGCAGGAGGAGGGCTGTGTCCAATTTCACTCTGATAGGAAAGAAAATGGAATGATGGAAATAAGAATGAAAAGAATTTATGAGCTGAATGAACTTAAATAAGAAAACAGTACAGTGATGCAAACAAAATATTATAAGACTTTGGAGTTTACTAATAAATGATGACACCACATATGGAGAATAGAATTTAACAGCATTGGACCATGATGCCAAAACAACATTCAAAGCAACTTCATGTCTCTTTGTCTATACAATGAATATGTTATAGTTGTCAATGTGTAAATGCTCATATTTACAAGACATCATCATTATACATTTTCTACACTTTAAACCAGGAATCAAAAAAATGAAAATGATAACTTTTGTTCACTAACATTTTTTAAGAATTTACATGAAGATGTGCCATAATTGTCTCCTGCCTGGGCAATTTTATGTGCTATTAAATTATTACAGCTTTCCTATTGGCTGAAAATGTGGAGGTCTGTGCAACATATTCTCACTCATAAACTGTAATAAAAAAGTGCCTTCCATTGGCCATATACATTGAATTGTCAAATCAAAGTGCGTTGGGGTGCAAGAAAATGTTAGAATTTGGCAAGATGTGAAACAAGTAGACCTGCAAATAGATAAGCAGCCTTTATATTGAAAATACAAAATAAACCTAAGCAAATTCAAAATCTTCTCATAAAGGTATAATTTTATTTAACGTTTGCTGAGAAACTAATTAGCAAAATAAAATGTGAATTGTTTGTTACTTTATAACCAGTGGAATCATATGTACATCCTTACATGGAGGATAATAGTAATTCAATGAATAATAAATGCCATAAAGCTGCTTCTTTTAAGTGGGTTAATAAAAATGTGACTTTTCCCATCTGCTCTATATATATTGGAGGAGAAAGTAATTAAAGAAAGTCATAGAATACATATAATAAGTGAACAGAGGTGAGTATAACCCTTGTTCATGAACTACATACAAAAGTAATGCTTATCATGGGTGGCATAACAATATTTTCACCATTCCTTACTCTCTGGAATTTTCATTCAATGCACATATTTATCGCGCATGTACTTGTTTAAATAATTCAGATGCCTTTGACAGCTTAAGCAAAATTAAACCATGGTTAGTTCCAGTCATATCTTGATTGCCTTTACTGACAGAGTTTGAAGCCAGTAACCTATTGGACCTATATCAATTCCTTCTACAGCAAACATGACAGTAATAGACATTCCCATAGGCTTGACATTAAAAAGCTAGGGATACTTCTCACCACTCCATTCATATCTAATTTATTGCTCTTATTTTATCTCTGTTTTGCATTTCTTTAGTGCTTTCATGCCAAAATCTTTGTTTTACTTTTCAGCACAGTATGTGAATGGTTGGTAATTCAATATGGGTGATGGGAAGTACATGTCATGGGTATTATGATACATTAGAAATATTATATAACAATTTACAGGTGGTTCTACTATGTTACAGATAGCTTAAAGCTGCATGTAAAAATGCAATTGGCATGCAAAGCATCCATACAGGTCACCAAAAACAGTTAAAAAGAAAATTCTTTAGACAACATCTTTATAGCCTTACAAGCTTCATGCTTATGTGCTTGTGAAGCACAAAACATGTATGGCCAAAGACAGGTCTTAAATAAATATTCAAAATACATTTTTGGTAACCTGATTCTGATACTTTAAGTGCAGATTACATTTTATTTGATTTCCACAATATTAAAATCCATCTCACTAGCTTAGCAATAGCTTATTGGATGTTCCAACGAACATATACAGTATACTATATTCTCTTTTTGCAGAGCTATACATGCACTGAATTTAATGCTTTGTGGCATAAATTCTCAAATTGTAAGGCATTATTTGGGTGAATTGATGGCCTATCTAGTGATGCTCAAGAGAACTCCTTGTACCCAGTGATGGGCGAATCTGGGGCGTTTCAATTGGCCGAATTTTTCACAAATTTCTAGAGAAACGTTTGCAAAATTTGCAAACTGCCACTGCATCTAGTTTTGGATGCAGGTGCACATTGCGTTTCACTAATTTATTCGCCTGTGGCAAATCAAAGGAATTTGCTGTGAATTCGCCCCAGGTGAACAAGTTTGCCCATCACTACTTGTACCTTGTACAGTATAACAAATATGTGTCAAATGTAAAATAGACTGATATGCAGCACTACATCCCTCTTACTAGAGTTGACCTACATGCATTGATCTGGTTTGGGTTTTAGAAAGGCTTGTGAACTTTACTCCACTTGCAGAAATCAATAATCTTTGGTACTTTGATACTTTGAGTTTTCAGTGTTAATGTTATAATATATGAACTTGGCTTTGAATTCTATAATAAACTTCATATCTTCTTCTTCTGTCTAACTTTAGGTTATATCTTTGGATATATCAAAATCTATTTTGCTGTATTAAAAAATATACTTAAAAAGTGCCAACAAAGTTATTTTTTCCAGTAAAGTATTTTATTCACTTTCTTCCCAAAAAAAGCTGGTAAATCTCTGCAAGCACAATGAGAAAAATCTGTGTTCTGGGTAAATAAATAACACAAGTTTATTGCCTGAGGTTATTGCAAGATTTTTGCAGAGTTGTGTTTTTCCACTGACCTTTAAGTTTTGTTTTTTAATATTTCTATTTCAGCTCTGTTGTTTCTTTGAGTTGTGTGTGCAGGGTTGAGTAGTCACATGACAATGACAACAAAAAAAGTAATGTATGCTTGAGCAAGGAAGAACCAGAAGACAGTTTTTAAATAAGCAACCCAATATATCATGTTAGAAAATAATAATTCACTGACATCTTTGCATAGAAAATTACTTTGAGACGTGCTAAAGGGCTTACCCAAACCTTACAATTTAAAGCAACTGCCTCACAGAACATAAAAATTTGGCAACATTTGATTTGATCTGAAGATATTGTAAGGGGTATGTAATAAAACGTTTTCTGAGGTCTATGATTAAATTACATTTAATCAGATGTTTGCTTTTAAGAGGCTAGTACATACAGTAAATGCAACCTTATTGACTGCTTTAGGTTACTATATATATATACACACACATACATATCTTAATACTGATCAATGTCTGGCACATTGCCCTCAGTTTTACTTTATTGAAGGCTGATCATTGTAACTCATCAGCTTTCCCCTCTCAACATGAGAATTTTAGCAGTGAAGGAAATACTAAACTGAACACTTGAATTAACTATTTTATAGTAGCCAAATAAATGTGTGAAGTGTTCTGAAACCGCTTTGGTACTGATGTGAGAACAGCATTGTATGTAGCAGACAGGTGATGTCGAAGGCCCCCACCTCTGTTCAGGGATGGTTTTTCTACCTTGACATGAATTGCTTCTTTCACTCCTCTTTCAAACCAGCGGTCTTCTTTATCCAAGATAAACCTTGCTATCTTCAAAGGAGTGTCCCTTGTCTTTGAGGTGTAGAAAGACAGCTGATTCTTGTCTTTCTACACCTCAAAGACAAGGGACACACCAAAGCAGTTTCAGAACACTTCACACATCCATTCATGCAACTCACACAAGTAACACCTGTGTCTAGGAGTTGCATGACACATTGGTAATCCCATCACAGTAATTACACAGAATCAAATTCAGATGTCACCTCTTTGAAGAGTTACAATGTGCCATTGTGATTGGATTAGTGGAAGAGTTTATATACCCAGAACTTCCCATACCAGTCAGTTGAACTGAAGAAGCTGCTAGGATGAGTAGTGAAACGTCTTCAATAATTACTCAGCAATTCCAGTTGTTTTAAAATTACTTATGTCAGATATACCATGATCTGGATGAATGAAAATCTTCATAGTCATATCTGATAACATATTAATCAAAGTACTATATGCCTCAAAATTGCATACAAGTGAACACAGAAGTTCTGTACTTGTTGGACAGTTGTATTTTATCAACCCAAGTAACAATGTAGCCATGTAACCTCAGTAAAATTTGATTATACATAGTGATGGGCGAATTTATTCACCTGGGGCAAATCTGCAGGGAATTCCCGGGATTCACCGCCGGCAATTAAATTCACAAAACGGCAATAAAAATTCACCAGGTGAAAATTCACCCGTGTCCAAAATAAGATTCCCATGACGTTTTGTGAATTGAAATGCCCCAGATTCACCCATCACTAATTATACAGACTGTTTCATCTTTAAAAAGATTTATTGTTGAGACTATGATGGCAGACACTATCAAGTCATGATCTTGCTGGCTGATATGTTGTACTCGTACTGGAATGTTAACTAGGGAAAGAGAGATGACACAGAACTAATGGGGAACCATGTACTAGACCTGCTTAATTCCCTCCTTGTGCATGTAACTATTAAAATCACAACATGTAAACGGTACTACAAAAAATGTTCTTATTAAAACTTTATTTTTCACCACCTAATTAAGTAATTTACTCATACACTTTATGTGTGATGTGTATTTAATTGAGACTCAGTCTGTGAACAATACAGGGAGGATCAATTATTCCCTTGCTTGCTTTCAGTATTGCAGCTGTGCAATTTTAAGTCTCGCAATTTGACCTTTCAAGCATATCGGTGTCACAAATACAGAAACAATGAGAATAACAATCTAAAAGAAAAGAGCTAGAAGAAGAGAAAGAAAGAGCGGATGAGGAGCTGGAAGTTGTGTCACATTAAAGTCTATGTCCTCTGTACAAAGCTGCAATCAAGGCACATTCTGTGTTTCTCAAAAAGCATAAGTGAGGGGAAAGAAGGGGTTTGCTTTAGTTCATGCAATGAATACAAAACACCAGACCAGAGATTCTCTCACTTTACAGAGCTGAATAGATAGTTGATGATAATGCTCATCTCTTTCCTGCTCTTCTAAAAAGGGTTATGAAGCTGTCATCTGTAATTGGGTTCCTTTTCTGGGCTTTTTTGTAAGATTTCAATGGAGCTAATGGGAATCGGGAAAGGTGGGACCTGCCTTGTCCTGGAAGCCTCACAGGCCTCCGAATATAACCTGTTTAAATGTGTCACAACAACAATAAGTAGAGCGGCAAGCCAGTTTTTTACAAGCAGTGCTTCTGCATAATAGCTCACAACACATTTTCTAATATATACATTGGTTTTAAATAAATATGAAAGCTTCTGTGCTTGCCAGCTTCTGTTTTAGCATTTTAGCAGTGTACTTTGTGTTACATATATTGTGTTTACATAATATTTTAGTTATAGCGGTGTGGGTGCTTTACTTGGCTTAAAGACAGCTGCCAATATAATTTAACCTACAGCACATGGTCAATATTGTGACAACAAAACATCAATCTTTTAATGTACCCTAGAACACAGAAATTATATTTCCATTAGTATGCACTGAATACAAAGGGTTTTACTTTAACAACTTCCATGCTGATAGCCAGGGCTGCCATCAGGAATCATGGGACCCTATACTATGTTATGAAGGACATCAGAAAGTACCAAAAAGTCTTCCCAAAACCTGCCCAATTTTTATCAAGCATCTTCCCATTCGCAACCTGTGAATCTGTGGCAAGGCACCTGAACCCCCTAATGGTGGCCCTACTGCCAACTGATAATTCAACATGAATGAAAAAATCTGAAAGAGAAAGGGACTTTATTTCCATTTTGTCTTTCCCAGTTCAACTCTCAAGTTTCTCCCAAGCCCTTGCCATAAATTTTTTCTCATGATCTAGCCTCCTCTGTTGCAAACCCAAATAATTTAAAATTGTATACGCTTCTGCCTACTCTTTCTCACAGTTCAGTAAAAAATTCAGTTATGTACATCCCTGAGCCATCAGGTTTCCCAAGACACTTACCTCTAATTTCTTTTGCAAAATCCTGCTTTGTAAATGTTATACTGTCATTGTCAGCGCTAGAAGATTACAATCTAAGAGGTTAATGAGCATATTTTATTCCCCATTACCTACTAGCTCTTAACACTCACCAAACCAAACAACATAATATACTTTAGCTTGTAAGACAGGATTAACATTATCATGTTATAAAACCTGTTTTCACTTCCAGAACCCTAGTTCCTAAAACAGACCATATCTATGCAAACCCATACCCATTCCCCATTAACATTCCACATGATGGGCATAACTGCAATATTTTCAAGGCTATTCACTATGTATATTATACTTTATTTTATACACAAATACAAACACACATTACTGAGGGCATGTATAGGGTTTATATATATATATATATATATATATATATATATATATATATATATATATATATATAGTCCGTAAGGCCGCTGCACACAACAGGGAAAAAGCCCCGGAGCTAACAGAAATATTATATAAACAATTGCAAAAAATGCTGTTGCACTCCGGGGACTTAAATAGACAAAATCCTTTATTTAGATCGACGTTTCGACCCCCAATGAATATTTGTATATTTGTATATTCTGTCAATATTTATATAGCTGGTGGGGGCTGTTTGGGTCTCTGTGCACTTGAAATTCCAGGGCATATTTTGAATCTCAGTCCAGACCTTCTTATAGTCTAAAACTCACAATCTCTAACCAATAGACAATGCTAGCCTTAAAAATGTAACATACTTGCATGAAAGCTGAACACAATAACCAACAAGCAGCAGAATTAAAGTATAAGAGTGCATTTTATGCATTAAGATAGAAATGCTTAAAATGGTAAGTAAAACATAAAGAAATACCTAAAGCAAGACATCACTGCAAAGAAGCATTCTACACTTCTAACTGTAGACCTAACTGTAAGTTCCCAGATTTTCTAGTTACTTCCTTGCTTCCAGTACTGCCCCTTCTACAGGCATGTAGGGCATATGTGTTTCACAAAGTCAAGATCACCATTATGCAAAATCTGATTTCTGATTTCAGTTTATATCATGGGTTTACTTAAAGAAACCTTAAGGAAGATATAGTAATGTGGATACTAAATAATATGCAATGAATTATAGCTAATGTAAACAACAATAACAAACCTTTTTTTTTTTAAAGTGGAAAAATATCTATATGGGCAAATTGAAAAACATTAATTCCTGGTTAAATAGTTGCAGGTTTCTGTTTTAATGTTACCTTTCTTCAGACTACAATTTGCACAGGGATATTAAATAAATAATTAGTTTCCACCATTGTATGTCAATGTTATTCTCTAATTGTTCCATATAGCTGCAGGATATAAGAGCACATCATTTCAAGGACATTGTAGTATAATCAGGGATTCCGTCTGCTAAAAAAAGTCCTTGTGAGTTGGGAATTCTGTACATGGAATTGTAAAAAAAAAAACTGCAAAAAAGCTGTGTATAAAAGAATCAATTTGCAAGCTGATGCGGTAAATAAAAATATTTCCATCCTCTTTGCTATGAAATGGTCTCAAGAAAACTACTGACGCCTCTGCATATTTTTATCAGTATTCAAACAGCATATTTTGGTTATCCATGTTCTCCTGTTAGAGGTGATTTTTACCTATTTCGTAGTTCCAAAATGTTACTGTCTAATGAAGCTCATGTAGTAATGTGTACACCAGATTACAGTGAAAAAGGTTCTAGGGACCTGTTCAATGTTCCAGCTAACAAAATAATGAGGCTGCCACTGAGCTGTTAGCCATTTAATGAAGAGACAGCAATAACAGCTGCACGGAATACAAAATGATGCTCTGTACACAAGGAGCTTTGGTCAGTAAAGCATAAAAATCAAACCGTCTTTTTTAATTTCAGTGTGACTGCACTTCATGACCATGCATGACAGTAACATTCATCTAGATGTACACAGGGAAAAAAATCCTTAAAAAGAATTCATTTAATGAATGACATATATCAGAAGCATATTTTCAGCACTGTCATTCATTATCTGATTTATAATTTGATTTATCTTTAAAGGGATCCTGTCATGGGATTTTTTTTTTTTTTTTTTAAATGCATCAGTTAATAGTGCTGTTCCAGAAGAATTCTGCACTGAAATCCATTTCTCAAAAGAGCAAACAGATTTTTTAATATTCAGTTTTGAAATCTGACATGGGGCTAGACATTTTGTCTATTTCCCAGCTGCCCCAAGTCATGTGACTTGTGCTCTGATAAACTTCAATCACTCTTTACAGCTGTACTGCAAGTTGGAGTGATATCACCCCCTCCCTTTCCCCCACCCAGCAGCCTAACAAAAGAACAATGGGAAAGTAACCAGATAACAGCTCTCTAACACAAGATAACAGCTGCCTGATAGATCTAAGAACAGCACTCACTGCGTACTATTCAGTTACATTGAGAAGGAAAAACAACAGCCTGCCAGAAAGAAGTTCACTCCTGAAGTGCTGGCACAAGTCACATGACCAGGGGCAGCTGGGAAACTGACAAAATGGCTAGCCCCATGTCAGATTTCAAAACTGAATATTAAAAAAATCTGTTTGCTCTTTTGAGAAATGGATTTCAGCGCAGAAGTCTACTGGAGCAGCACTATTAACTGATGCATTTAAAAAAAAAAAAAAACATGTTTTCCCATGACAGTTTCCCTTTAAATTCCCTGCCAATTTCACACTAAAAGCACTTACTCTATTGGAGTCAATTCTTGTCCGGGATGTGTAGATGGGAGGTGGGATGTTGAAGGCCTGTGGCACTAGATATTCCTCTGCATCCATCATGCCTCCAAGGTCTTCTTCACCCAAAAGATTCTGGAAGAACGTGCTGTCATTGGGGCTGGGGAGCTTCATACGATCATCTCCCTATTTGATTCACAGAATAAATGCATTTGTTCAATTATTTCTATAAAAAGTTGGAAAAGGTTACAGTCATTTTTTTCCATGTGAGTCTCCTCTTACATGCAGGGTCGGACTGGCCTGCCGGGGCCCAAGAATAATATGGTGGGCCTCTTGCTTTATTTAACTTGCTTTGGTCCAGGTGAACACTGTCTGCAGGCTCTGTTCCACCCATAGCTGCTGCCTGCTGCAAGTAACAACTACCATGTGACCCTGCTATGAGCCTGCAAGCAATGTAAATCCTACAGTACAGGTAGGGAGGCAGCCGGCAGGCAGGAACAGGGCAGCCAATGTCCCTGGTCTACAATTCTTCAATAAATTCAGCAGCAGCTGCAGCACCGACAAGCAGCATTGGACTGGGTTGGCAAGCCTAGACCCGCTCCACATACCTGGCACTCCTAATCTTCCCTCCCCCACATGATCACATAAATGAGATGTGCAGCAGGTACGCACTGGGAGAGAGGCACAGAGGGGGCCCTGATGTGGCAGCCCTGGTATGCTCTGACCCCCCCCCCAGTCCGACACTGTTTACATGTCACTGTACTTATTTTTATCCTGTCAAAAGGTAAAAAAAAAACAGCCCTGTAATGCTGCATCAAATGTTGACCACTGGTATGGTTTATTTATTATGGATGGCTATTATACATACACTGCCTGTGCACCTGATGGATTCTGCAAGTTACTTGCCACCGATCAAGCACATTACTCTTTTGGCCATTGGATGTTATCAAATATTACACTGGCATAATTGGTCTTAAATAGTGATGAGTGAATCTGTCCCATTTTGCTTCACCAAAAAAAAATCACAAAACTGTGAAACGATTTGAAAAGAATTCAAGTGTTGCATTGCTTTATAGAGAGGTACAGTAGCTAAACATAGTCGGTGCATACCATACTACTGTGCATACATTACAGCATTCCATTCCATTCCATTTTAATATAAGAATTTTGTTAGTACGATCTAAACAATGAAGAACTGCACCAACAAAAGGCAGATGGGTTTGTCATGATAAACTGCCTCTCCCATGGAAAATGTTCGATCCAAAAGACTGGAGAGCAATGCAAAACAATGTAAAACATATGATCTGGTGGATTTTTCTGGATTGCTGCATTTAAAGTGTTTTACATGGGGTGAGCTCTACTTTCTAGATAAAAAGGTATTTTAGGCTGACTTATTGCATGCAGGAGAAGCAATTTTCCTTCCTTTTTGTCTTTCCATAAGGGGTAATGTAATTTAGTTTGGGTTTTGAAACAAAAGATCATTCCCCTGTTTTTTGTTGCTTTCGTTTATTAGAACTTGAGAAAAACTACACATGCTATGACATAATTGTCTGTGTTAAATGGGATACGTGGGATATCTGGGATTAGTTTTTAATGGCTTCATCTGTATAAGGTTAAACACTGCCAGACATCAATAAGGTACATTTTTATCCTCACTGCATCTGTGAGTAAATTGTACAGTCCATCGGGAATACTTTGCAAGTTACTGAGGCGCAGCATTTTCTTAAATGGAAAAAATATGCCCAGAAATAAGATGTCCATATCCGATTAAAAGAGAATTCTTTCATGTCACAATTAATTTCTAAATTCATTTTTCTTTGTTGTTTTGCGCTTTTGGTTTCATTAAATTTATTACAGCACAGTTTTATGTATAACATGGCAGTGGCAGTTATGGAATTACATTATTGCTTACAGTCAAACATTGCTTTGACTCTGATAGATGCATGAGCCACTTACAGCCGCTTACAGTTGATATTTTTCCAGCAATTATGTTGTAAGACTGATAAGGATGTGCAATAACACAGTGTTAGTACTACACAACTTCTCCCTTCTTCAAAGAAAACAGATTAAATGGCCTACAAAGGTTTTTTTTTTTTTTTTAAATGGTTGCAGTTCTAACATGTGGAATGGCATGCATTGCAATTAAATGCCTTAACTCTTTCTTAGACCTTTTCAAGCTTTCAAAAAAAGTTGATTTTGTTTAAAATTAATTAGGAACACATGTGCATTTTTAAATGTAAAAAAATCTCATTCACTTATATAAATGAATTCGGTTAGAGGTTTTATAACAAGTAGGTTAGCATGCTACTCTTCATCTATGATTTTGGACAGATAAATATTTGAATATGCAACCTGATCTTTTCAAGGCATCACACAATAAAATCAGGGTTTCTGATTCCATTTACCTAATTTCATATTTCATATACAGGTATGGGAAATGTTATCCAGAATGTGTGAGACCTGGGGTTTTCTGGATAATGGATATTTCCATAATTTGGATCTTCATACCTTATGCCTACTAGAAAATCATGTAAATATTAAAGGAATTGTTCGGTATAAAAATAAAAACTAGGTAAATAGATAGGGTGTGCAAAATAAAAAATGATTTTAATATAGTTAGTTAGGCAAAAATGTAATGTATAAAGGCTGGAGTGACTGGTTGTCTAACATAACAGAACAGAACACTACTTTTTGCTTTTCAGCTCTCTTGGTTTACACTGACTGGTCACCCTAGTTACCAGGCAGTAACCAATCAGTGACTTGAGGGAGGGGCACATGGGTCATAACTGTTCCCTTTAAATCTGAGCTGAATGCTGAGGATCAATAGCAAACTCACTGAACAGTTATGTCCCATGTGGCCCCCCTTCAAGTCACTGACTAACTCAAATTTAGAGAGCTGAAAAGCAGGAAGTTGTGTTGTTTTATGTTATACTAGACATCCAGTCACTCCAGTTTGTATACATTACATTTTTGGCTAACTAATTATATTATAAACATTTTTTATTTTGCACAGCCTATTTACCCAGTTTTTAATTTTACACTGAACTATTCCTTTAAATAAGACTAATGGGTTGGTATTGCTTCCAACAAGGATTCATTTTTTTTTATTATGACAGAGAAAAAGAAAATATTTTTTTAAGAATTTGCATTATTTGGATAAAATTGAGTCTATGGGGCAAATTCACTAACGTTCGAAGTGGTGAATGCTGGTGAAACTGTGTCAGCTGCTCATCAATTCGATACTTTACGAATTTACGAAAACCCCCTGGCTAATTTTTTTCCAACAAAGGAGATCGACTCCAGAGCAACTTCGCACTCTAAAGCTAGCAAAGTTGCACTCTGTCGAAGGGGGCGAAAATTCACAATTTACTAAGTTTGTCCTTTTTCTGAACGTCACCTCCTTCGTCAGAGTTGACTTTGCCAGGTTAGAGCAGGTGAAGTGCAATAGAGTAGATAGCTGGGGTTTTTTTTGGGTGGCAGACTGAAAATGAACAAACATTTTTTTTTCTGGGTACGATGTTCCCCCCTTCATTTCCTAAATTATGGCACATAAACTAAACTAGGAGTACATGTGTAGGGCAATAAAACAACGCTAGTAGCCTTTATTAGGGTTCCCTGGGCTTGTGTAGTGTTGTCTATGCAATGTAACATACATCCATTCAAACTTCTCGCTGTATGCAAATTAGGCTTCGCTAGCGCAACTTCATCAAACCTGACTAACTAACGCTGGAGCAACTTCTCTAGCTTGCCCAAACTAAGTGCAAATTCTGATTTTAATGAATTTGCACTTGCCTGGTGAAAATTCGCCAGGCGAACTGCGGTGAAGACTACACTAGCACAGCTTTACCAGTTAGTAAATTTGCCCCTATGAGAGATGACCTGTTATTCTGAGCTTTCTGGATAATGGGTTTCCGGATAACAGATCCCATACCTGTACCAAAATCAACTCCGAGATCTGACAACTGAAGCATAAGAACCATAATATGGGTTGCTTTGTTTTGCCTTGTATGTCAAACTAATGTATGCCTGAGGAGCATTCACTTGGAAGCATATGTGAACCTAAATAATATATTTCCTCTACACTTAACATGACAGCATTTGTCACTGCAACAAATGAAACATCACCAAGCTGAGCCGACTCCAGCCCTTTTGCGACTTTAGCTAAAAAATATGGCCACTTGCTCTGACATCATTTTTATATCTGACCCTAAACATTATGGAATGTTTACGGCTTGACTGAATCAAGAGTCAAACATACATACGTGCATTTTCCTAAATTTAAAAATACATTGCATTGCTCCTCTATTTAAATGTTGACTTTTTATAGTAAACATTTTATTTACGCTCCACTTAGGTTTAAATACCCTATCCCATAGACACTAGTCCATCTTATTATAAGCACACAGGAATCTGTAAATCTGACACCCCAGGGTGCAAAATAAAAATAAAAAACACAAGCAAGTATCCACAAGGGGTTACATAAAATGCAGTCTTGTAGTCTAACCACATTCTCCATCATAAATAAACACACTCATTAAGCTGCCTTGCACAGTCCTTTAGAAGCTGCATAATTTGGTCTATGCTGAAGACACTTTGACCAAATCAGAAAAGCTATACATCAAGCAAGCCTGTCCACAAAGTTTCCATTCTCTCATTGCATAACTCTTTTTCTCTTTCTCGTAATAGTCAATTTCAGGGCACAGTTTAACATGGTCTGATGATTTCTTTTATGATTTTTTTTACGGGTTTTGCTTGAAAAATGAAAGAAAACAAATGCAGTTTCAGTTTAAATCTCCCCCAGCACCAAGAGGAGGAGTAAGAGTTTGCTAATGGACTAAAATTAGTTTCCAAGCAAGCAGCAGTAATATAAGGAACATGTAACAGCCCAACTGCTTAAAAGCTAGATGAAGATGTTAAAGGGGAGCTCCACATAGACATAACTTAAAGCAAATTTGCAATTTACATCAACTAAAAACCTTTCATGATTTTTTAATGGTTTGGAACAGTTTGCTAAGTCTAGCCCCTTGCCCTCCTGCTGATCTGTCTGACTACTTTGCTGAAATGGCTGAACACTGTTACTTTGTATCAGCAGCCAACTGTCCTCATCCTGCATCCTAAAAACCCCACAATTCATTGCACTTGTGATTTCAA
>CM044448.1:73006827-73050412 GCA_024363595.1 Xenopus borealis | reverse complement strand
GCTTTTGAATCTGAGCTGCATCCTAAGGATCATTTGCAAGCTCACTGAACAATTATGTCCTATGTGTCCCAAAATTGCTAAAGAGAGCATTAGAGAGCTGAAAAGCAAGTTCTGTTATGTTAGACATCCAGTCACTCCAGCTTTTATACATTAGATTTTTGGCTAACTAACTATATTAGCAACATATGTCATTTTGTAATCATTTTTTGTAATTATTTTTAAAGACAAACCGAGCGCTGGCAAATTTTATCTTTCCATTTTGTACAGCCTATTTAACCAGTTTTTACACTGAACTGTTCCTTAAAATGGTATCTAAATAAACTATTATGCAACTACAGTAATAGCACAAAAAAAGCTTTTAGAATTTTTCATAAAAAAAGTAATAGGTTAAATGTTTTTCTGATGGATTCCAGCCATGTGTACATTATGGGGCAAATTTACTATTATTCCCCAAAATTCCCTCGATTCCCATCGAATGCTCATCGAATTGTTTTAGGCTATCATTTTGCTCGCTATTCGATTTCTTGATGAATTCGTACGATCCAATAACGATAGTTCAATGTCACGGAAAAAATCGTAAAATTTCCTTTGAGCCTCCGAAAAATTTGTACGATTCGAATGATCGAACGATTCGATCGTACAAATGGTATTTGAGCAGGACTTAGTCTCAGAAGCCTATGGGGGGTTTCCCATAGGCTTCTATTGCAATTCGGTAGGTTCAATCTGGTGAAGTAGGCATTCGAACAATTTTAACATTTTGATTCTTTCGATCATCGAATGATCAAATATCCGATTATTCAATCTATTTGATAATTCGGTATTTGATGATCGAAGAGGCCAAATTAGAATATACGAATATACGAAAAATTCGTACGATCGGTATTTGATTCGATTGAACTTCAATCATTTCACGTGAATGTTGTAAATTTGCCCCTAAGTATCTATTTAAAATTGTGTCAGGGCATTTCTCTATGAACTTGAGCTGCATAGCTATCAGATGCACGGCAGCATATAATTTCCAAAGGGTTATTAATATGTTCTGATCAGTGTGTCTGTATTATGACTGAATGCAGCTTACACCATAGCACATTTGCACAAAACTGTTCTGCTTGCAAATATTGAAAAGCCCCTTTAATTTTACAGCCCACTTTCATATAGAATTTGTAAGCAGCTTCACTAAAAAGGGCAGGTTTTGGCAGGTAGAGAAGGGATTCCTGTTTGGATGCCCGCTTTCCAACATGGCTTGAATCACAAGGGCATAAACTACCCTCTACAGAAGCTTTACATCATTTTGCAATTAATCCTTCACTACAGCAGTGCAAAAATGTTTTTTGGGCCAAAGTGAAAAACATCCTTTTTTCCCAGCACAAAGCATCACAGAAAACCACATTAACCATCTGAATGCCTCCCCTCCCTTGTTCTTTCCTCCCCTTTCTCTCTCTCAAGCCCCCTGATTATTGGTGCATGTCCCATCTGTACTCATACTGAATAGATAAAGTAAAAAGGATTTTAAAGCATTGCAGTGGAGCTCACAGAAATACTGCCTCATATACTGTACTGCGCTTTGTGGAGAAAGAGCATGCTTCTATCACTTCTGAGCTAGAAAGAAAAGCTAATTATATATGCTTCAAGCTTTCCTTCAAATGTGAAGGTAACAGCAATGTAATTTGTCCTTGTACTTCAACCTGCTGGCTGTCCTTTACGGCACTGTGTATGTCATAGACTGATATTTGCCGACAATCAATTCAAGCTTCAAGTCTATTTGAATTAGGAACATTAGATGCTAATATCTAGTCCCAACCCAATCAGCCTTGGAACACAACCGTGTGCCATGTATAGATTGCTTACATTTGACATAGCTAATAGAACTGCACTACACTATTTTCTCTCAGCAGGGGGCATCACAAGACTCTGCATTCCTGTCAAATACAGAATAAAACCAGTGTCTTTTATTACAATCTGACTTGTTTACTGTCACCGGTTAGTGGTGTTGGTATACAATTACTTTAACAGCTAAACTCGATGAATGAGGAAATGGAAAAGGAACCTCTATAAGTGATGTGGCAGTAAATCACTAAAATGACTAGAGATGCACCAAAGCCAGGATTCAGTTTTGTATTAAGCAATGATTCTTCCTTTTTTAGCAGGTTTCAGCCAAATCCGAATCCTTTAAATCACATGATTTTTCTTCAAAAAAACGAGTAGATTTCCAACAATCAGCATGCTAGGAATTATTTGAATGCATTTAATTATTTTGCTTTGCTTTGAGCCCAATGCAATGGCTTATTTTACCAGCGTTATTATACCTCTAAGGGAACAATTATAACACAAATATATATACTATGTAATAGAAATGAAAGGTAGAGTTTGTAAGAGTGGGTCATCTGTTCAGGTATATGAAGTTACAGTTCCTTAATTGTCTTCAAAAAGAGTCATACTTTCCTTTTCACATTTTTAAAAAAATAAATAAAAAATAATAACATATTCTGAGCTATGAAAAGTTGAAAGACAGATTAGAAATGTAATTCTTCATTGTATACTAAGTTTTCTTGACATTTTTTCAAAGTGTTTATTCTCATCGTTCAACCTACAGTCACTTTAAAATAGAAACATTCCCTTGGTCCTTTTCAACCAGTAGACCCATCTCAGCCGTGCCCCCATTTTTTGCATGCCATACTACTTACATTTCACCATAACCATGTAGACATCAATTGTGCAGACAGGTGGCTGAGGAAGTCTTTCTCCTTTCTCCAGCAAGTCAGGGATTTCTCGTGTTGGGATACCATCATAGGGTTTTCCACCAAATGTCATTAGCTCCCAGAGAGTGACCCCTATAAGAAATAACTTTATTTTTATTTTAACCAGACAACATTACATTTCTATTAAGACT
Organism: Xenopus borealis; assembly: GCA_024363595.1. Taxonomy (NCBI): domain Eukaryota; kingdom Metazoa; phylum Chordata; class Amphibia; order Anura; family Pipidae; genus Xenopus; species Xenopus borealis. The sequence continues at coordinate 73,047,522 of CM044448.1, read as the reverse complement.
TTGATAATTAAGGTACTTGCCATAACTCCAGACATCACTCTGATGGGTGAACTTCCTGTAATGAATACACTCTAGGGCCATCCATTTTATTGGCATCTGTATAAAGAGCACATACATAACTGAATATATAAACCTAGATTATGTTGTCAAAGGAAAATACTTTCAACTGTTAAGAAACCAGAATTGGCTCAATTTGAAAAGAAGTATCTGGGAAAATCTGGATGGTAATTTAAGGATGAGATCTATATTCTTGCACACCTTTTTGCAAAGCTAGATGACCAATGGCATAACAAATTTTTCTAGACAATGCTACAAGCTAGTGCATTACTTAATGGATTCTGTTATGGGAAAACATATTTTTCTTTTTTACAAAATGCATTTTTTCAAAATTTAATTTTGAAATCTGAAATCCATGTTAATTTCCCAGGTTCCCTCAGTCATGTGCTCTGATAAACTTCAGTCATTCTTTACTGCTGCACTGCAAGTTGGAGTGCCCCACCATACTATGAAATTATGTTAATTACTTACCTTGCCGCCATCTGCATTATATTCTTTCTCATCTCCTTCCAGAAGTCTAGACAGTCCAAAGTCAGTGATTTTCACATGGTTGGGAGACTTGACCAGAACATTCCGAGCTGCCAGATCTCTGTGAACAAGGCGTCTTTCTTCTAGATACATCATGCCCTATAAACAGTGTAGATGAGTGATGTATGTTTAAGATTAGGTCATAACTGCCAACTATAAAGATTAATGGACTATATTCAATGCATCAGGAAATACACATGTTAATTATATTTTGTAATTATTTATATATATTTTTACATTTTCTAAATGTAGTTAAAGACAGTTAGGATATCAAACACATGGAAATAATTTACTAAGATTGGTGCTACAGGACACCAATGCATATTTGCATTGCATCCAAACAGATCTTTGCTTTCCTAATGTGTAGTTGATTTATAAAACTAACTATTCATTTGTTACTAAGGATAAATACACAGGTGTGTGTTTTGAAAAACAGCCCCTCTGTAATTATAAAACATAATTCCTCTAAATTAAACTATATTGTATTTGCTCTATAAACATGCCACTCTTTCTATGGGAATTTATTCAAGTGCTGCCAGCTCCCACTTCTCACATAATAGGGCAAAGTAAATAAGTAAATAATTGGCCCCGTATTTCCAGTGTTCATTTAGCGTAAGTAGCCTCTCAATGCAAAGAGTACATTAATGGCACAGTCTTCCATGGCAATCGTCCAATCCATCTTTTTCTCCTTTTAATACAGAACACTTGCATGCTAAGGCGGTTAGACAAGATCCATGGTCCGTGTCTGCACCCAGAGCACATTCACTCTGTTGTGAGCTGTTTGCTATTAATGAACCATCCAGGTGTCTTGACAGATAAGCCAACAATATCTCATTGCGTGTCTTGTGTTTAACCAAAGCACTGCTCAGAGCCTGAAGAGTAAAATATACTTACTTAATGCAACATTCTACTTTACCATCATTTCCTGTAATTAAAGACTAAAATATAATTTATTAATATTGTAACTGGCTAATTCCTGCTATGCTTGCTTAATTTATTTAGTTTTATATTGCTCAGTTCATACTGTATTTCCTAGTTTGACACCTTATAAGGTTTATACAGCAGTAACTTCAAGACAACAAACATCCTGTTGATGTAGTATTTGCAGGGCCACAATATTTATACAGGTTTGTGACCTGTTATACTTGTTTGGAAGCTGAGGCTCTCTGTATAAGGAGTCTTTCTGTAATTTAGATCTCCAAATGATATAGCTATTGAAAAATCATTGAAACATTAATTAAACCCAGAAGGAATGTTTAGCCACCAAAAAAGATTAACTATATCTTATTTGGCATACAAAGTACTGTTTTATTATTAGAGAGAAAAAAGAAATAATTTAAAAAAATGTAATTACTAATGGAGTCTATGGGAGATGGCCTTCTTTAATTCGGAGCTTCCTGAATAAGGAGTTTCCAGATAACTGATTCCTTACCTATAGCAGCTGCTGATCTCTTAGATTCTCACAGTAACTGTACCTTGGGTATTATTGGCATGATATTGTCATCATGTATATTTTCAAAACTCAACTAAACTTGTATTTCACATTTAAGGGGTATTTTTTTTTATTTCACCATGATAGTTGTTACAGCTGATTGCTCAAATGTAAAAAGTATCTACTTTTAGTAATTTTGTCCCATTTTACTCAAATATTAGATTGATTTATATGAGAGACTGTATACAGGTATGGGATTTGTTATCCAAAAACCCGCTATCCAGAAAGCTCAGAATTACAGAAAGGCCATTTCCCATAGACTCCATTTTACTCAAATAATAGATTTTTAAAAATTATTCCCTTTTCTCTGTAATAATAAAAACAGTAACTTGTACTTCATTCAAACTAAGATATAATTAATCCTTATTGGAAGCAAAACCAGCCTATTAGGTGTATTTAATGTTTACAATGATAGTCTAGTAGACTTAAGTTATGGAGATCCAAATTATGGAAAGATTCCTTATCTGGAAAACCCCAAGTCTGGAGAATTCTGGTTAACAGGTCCCATACCTGTATTACTATTTTTTTATTTCTTATGTAACCTTTACAGAATTAATATCTGAATGAAAAGAATAATACAGAAGGGTTATTTAGTCAAGCTATTTTTAGGCAATGTCTTGAGATCTACTGATCACCAACTAAAGGTCCCCATAGACGCAAAGATCTTTCTCTGCCGAATGATCTTAGGGAAGTCCGACCAATCTGTCAAATTATCGTGCCGTTAGTGGGATACAAATTATCGTACATCTTACGTTTTTACGTCCGACATCGGTCTGAAAATTGATCGGCCAGGTTAGAAAATCTTTTTTGGTCCCCATGCAATCTACCTATGTTTGCAGGGCCAAGCAGGCTGCGATCCTTCAGTTTTGCTGGCAATATCACCTGAAATTGTCTTTTTAGTTGATGGATACACATGATCTTTCAGCTTTCAAGAAATCTCTAAAAACCCACTTTTTTAGAGAAGCCTACCCTCACTGTTAACTACTCAATGCAATACCACTTACATTACTACATCTCTCACCCACTTTACTCTGATCTTGCCCACTCCCATACCTTGTATATCATTCCCTTCCCGTTAGCTTTTTCTGTACAGGGCCTTCCTCACCTCCTTTATTGTGATGTATGTACAGTAACTCCATTTTTATTGTGATGTATGTAACTCCTTATGTTCTATGTATGTAATTCATGTGATTTGGTTGTATAATCACATTCACTTTACAGCGCTACGCAACAAGTTGGCGCTATAGAAATACATGTTAATAATAATAATAATAATAATCGTGGTCTCACGATAACCATTGGATCTATCAAAAATCTTTAAGTCTATGGCCAGCTTAAGAGTCCACTGGTAGATCCCAATCTACCTTTTGAACACCTTTGCATTAAAGGGAAAGCCTGTGACACTTTTAAACAGAGAGCCTAAACATTGCAAAAGGCTATCAAGAGGAGAATCAGTTTGCAGCAAGGGTAAATTTGCCCTGCCTTTAGAATGGCCTTTGAGAAGCATTTTAATATGGGATTTTGACAAAATTTATAGTTGAGCCGATCTGTGCTAAGCACAGATTAACCCAAATTTATATGGAGCTGTAAGTGTTAAAAAATACCTGCCTCTCTGTTCTTGCACATTATACTGATTACAATTTTATTGTATTGTAATTTTTCTTGTGTTTCTCTCATACCTTTCAGTCAATTCTGAAAGGCAGAAGCATGAAGAACCTTTATTTGAAAAACAAAGAGTACATAGCAGCCCAGCTGAATAAATCTGAGAAGAACACTAAATTGTATTTGACTGATGTCTAATACAATATGACTGCACAAAGTGATGAGACAGGTTACTCAACAGACTGATATCTTTAGTTAAACTAAGTTAAAAACATCTATTCCAGGATAGCCTGGTAGATTTATTTTGTACATTTATATAGGGAACATAATATTTAGCCATGTTTTGCTACGAAAAGGCACAGCATCAATATGCAATATTGAAATATTATATTTAACTTTCTTTGAAAACATTCAGATTTATGATTTTAATAATGGCATAGCCTAAATGCCAGCATAGTCCCCATCTTCAACAATATGTTAAAGAAACCCGAGCGCTTACTTTAACTTTTCTACATTGGTTTTATTAACAATTCATTTTGAATTCTTGAATTATAAATTACTATGATATTTATGGGCTTGTATGGATATTTGCAAACAGTACAAGAAGCTTACGGGAGGGCAATAAAATGTAAAACTGTTCTCTGGATATGTCATAGCAGCACTGTGTTTTTATTGTGTTTATTAGAAGTCAAATGCATGATGAAGAATAAGTGTATAGTCACATTCCTAACACACCCTGGTACCAAATCCTTTCCTCAAAAATAAACTTGATACTTTTACACAATTCATTTACGGAAGCTCCCTTTTCTTTTTATGTATTGTGCAAACAGCATTTTTGACATCCATATATGCCTTTATAAGTGTCTTAGGGGGATTCACAAATGTGGAGCCCATTTTTGGAGTAAAACTGGTGATAAACTGGAGTAAAATAGTTTCTCCATAGTCACAAACAGAAATCAGCCTAAATTCCAACTCAACCCCCACTTTTCATATTTTATTGAAAGAAAGACAGTTTATAGACAATTTTATGAATTTGTCTTTCAAAATGGTGCAAAAACGACATTTTAAAATGACATTTTTTCCCAACATTTTAAAAACGAGTAAAGCTCAGTATAACTCTTCCCCATGTGTCAGATCAGTTCTAAAATGTTTTGCTCTGCTTAAATTCAGTCAATCTTCATTTCACACATATTGTAGGTGCCCCATTGAGGGATTATTATCATATTAATAGCATTTTATAGGTGTAAAGGCCTCATTAACAAAACAAGTAAAACTGATTAAATAAAAAGTTTTTAACTCACACTTGCTTTATTTTACTAGTTTTATCTTAATGAATGAGGCAATATTAGCAGTTTGAGTGAATATATTATCTAAAGGAAAGTAAAGTCTCCCAGCTATTTTTTTGTTTTAGCAGCAATTAGACACTTAACCTAAGATAATGAAACATATTTATGATACAGATGTGAATAAGCCCAAGTTATCCTGAAAAAATTAGTTAAAGCTTTCCTAGGTAAAATAAATCTGCTCCCCAAAATTTTAAATTTGATGTCTGATTGACAGGGCTAAATACAAACTCAGAAAAAATGTCTTTAAAATGTTGTGCAAAAGACAAAATGTTTAAAAGACAATTTCACAAAAGTGGAAATAGAAGTTTGTGAATTTGGTGGGAAATCTGACATTTTTATCTCCACTTTTATTTTGTCTCAATATCACCACTTTTGTGAATTCCCCCCTTAGCATGTATATGAGTGTATTAGGTTCATATAGCAGAAAGATCCTTTGACTGGTCTTTGGTCCATGAAATCTCAGTATATTTGAGCCATAAAGAATTAGCTTTGGGCATTTTGAAGATTAAGGAAATTTTCTACAGAAGTAGTAATCCACAGCAACAAAACAGTTGACCGCAAATACTTGATTGGCTGCTATAGGTTACAAGACCTTTCATTGCATTATCCTCTAGGATATGTATGTAACAATAGAATATGATGTGTACAACTAACTGCAGTAGTGTTGGTTAATGAATAAACAATTATAAGTATGGGATCCATTATCCAGAAAGCTCTGAATTATTGAAAGGCCATCTCCCATAAACTCCATTATAATGAAATAGTCCAAATATTTAAAATATTATTTCCTTTTTCTCTGTAATAATAAAATAGTAGTTTTTACATGATCTAAACGAAGATATAATTAATCCTTACTGGAAGCAGAACCATCCTATTTGGTTTATTTAATGTTTATATGATTTTCTAATAGACAAAATATGAAGATCAAAATTATGGAAAGATCTGTTATCCAGAAAACCCCAGGTCCTGAGCATTCTAGATAGCAGGTCCCATACCTGTACTACATTGAGGACCACAGAATGGACAAATACAAGAGGTCCTCTGCACTCAACCCATTATCAATATAAAACACTGAGAAATGTTGTACTTTAATACTTTTGTACGAATTGTTTGTCCATATATTTCAATATATTTAAGATGGTCAACTACATCAAAGTCATCACATATCTGGCCAGTCCTACACTTAACTTTCATCTGATTCATTAAGAATTCTGCTTCATTATACATTTAATATTTTTTACCTGCAACTCACTTGCTACTTTCAAGGTTAAAACTCCCAAGCATGGTTGCCCTTTTATTGGCCACCACTGGAATCACCTGACTATAGCTGGAAAGGGTGGACCACATAATGAACACAGAATAAGTAGCAACACCACAAAAAATAAAGACATCTAGAATAGAGGGGAAGAATTTTCATTTTGATAGGCTAATAGCTATTTTCAACACTGCTCCTCCTGCCTATTGTTTGTCAATGTTTTATTTAGAAGTGGGCCTGCACAACAATTCGATAGAAAAAGTGGTATTCAATAAGAATATGTTTAATTCATGTTACAGATGGATCGAAAATTGGCACCCTGGGTGAGGAATCTACCTTTGATGACATACAAGTGATCCCTGAATTTGAGAGATCGATTGGTCCATGCATTACAGGAACCTGTAAAGAAACAAGGTACATGGCTAAGTGGGGCAAAGGGCATGAGTAAGTGTGGAAGGTGTGTCAACTGTTACTTTGCCATAAGATCAGATAACTTTTTTCATTCCAGTACAGGGAAAGAATATGAAATGAGTGAATGCATAAACTGTCAGTCAGACTTTGTGATTTATATCTTAAAATGCCAATGTGGCAAAATTTATGTGGGTGAGACAACTAGAGCCTTAACAATTAGAATTGGTGAACACAGAAGTGATGTAAGATTAAACAAAAGTACATCACCAATAGCAAGACATTACGCAGAAGAAAGACACCAAGTGAGGAGTCAGTTGAGATTCATGGGGATTGAGAGAGTTAGGATGCAGAAACGTGGAGGAGATAGGGAACTACTCCTCAAACAAAGGGAACTTAAATGGATATATAGATTGAATGCTCTTTCACTCAATGGGTTGAATGAAGATAGAGAATTATCATTATTCCTTTGAAAACCTATTTTTGGAGATGTCGCGACCTCAGCCTGTGTATGGAAAGAGAATAATTATACAATTTTTGTTCTGGTTTTAAAGTGATTTCATCTGTTATCTCCAGAGAGAGCTTCGATGCATGATATTGCATGAATGAGTCTATATTGAACATATAAGTGGAATTTTGTTGAGCGTGAAAATGAGACCAGAAAGGGATGGAATTACAGCGTCTACTTCAGTACACTAATATGGACAATGAACAGTGATGTTTGTTAAATGATGAGCAAAAGTTGAATATATAACAGTTCAAAGGCTTGGCTACAGGATACTAAATTGGTAAGGGTGGCACTGGGAACTAGTTAATTAATATATTTTTATATATTTTAGACGATATGGGATATGTATTCTTATGTATTGAGTAATTTATGGTTAGCCACCTTAATTGCACAAGAGAATATGAATTAAGGGCTGCATAAATATATTTTGTTTAGCACTGTACTTAAAGAATGATATGATCATAGCACCTTTATCAAGCACTGTCACTTTAAGACTGTATTAGCTTGACATAACTATAACACCTTATCTTAGCACTGTCACTTTAAAATTGATATAAAATTATGGCACTTTTAAATGGATTAATATTTGGCATGTTTTGCCTCATTGTATAAATCCTATTGACTTTTTTGTGATTTTTAATTACATGAATTAAACATATTGTTATTGAATACCACTTGTCTATCTAATTGGTGTGCAGGCCCACTTCTAAATAATTGTGTTCAGTAATAGGGAGGCTTACTTCAGGCTTATTGAGCCCTTTTTGTTAACATATGAATGAAAGTTTTAAATTTCATATTAGAGTGTCCTCCGTTTAAATATATTTCTCTATTGTTTGTCAATATACCATATCTCCCTGCCCACCTTTATAGATCAACACTTTACACATTGCAAAAATCAGTTAATGCACCTACAAATGCCAATATGTTAGCATATTTTTAGCAGCTTGGAAAATAAAAATTTCCCTTGCAATTGGTTACCTCATTGTCATAATGTTAATGTGTATTTTCCCAATTTGCTAACACTATTTGTTTCATGTTATCAGCTTTTCTGCAATGCCCATTAAGAGGGCATTCCTTTTCAGGATAGAACATTCTAAATTTCTAAAGAAGGTTACTTTTAATAGTGATACTATTATAACTATTATACTATCACCAGTGACTTTTACAAATCCAGAAAAATATGTCTTGACATGAAAAGAAAAAGAAAAAAATCATCCACTGTTTCATGAAGAAAAGAAAGAACAAACAGCAGGAACTCCTCTGTGCCGGCTGCCCAATTTTAAACAATCTCATTCTCATTTAATCTCATTTAAAAAAAGCATCACATCGAGATGTCTAAAACAGGTCATGGTGTGGGTTGGGGGGGGTCTGCACAGTTAAATCCCATATCATGTTGGAATTTCAATAGAATAAAAGAAAAGAGATGGCTGTATGAATGTTGTGTTTCAGCTGAAAGATTTTTCACTGTCCCATCTGGAATAAATGAGCTACATTAAGTCAGAAAAGCACCAGGCTGAATAAGGGATCTGACAGGTGAGAATGCAGCTTGCTTACAACCATTGTGACCTAAAATCTGGATAAAGCAGAGAGCTAGAATAAACCTCACAGGTTCCACAAGACTTTCTCATCCAAGATGCATAATTATGATAAGGAGTCACTTTAAGTGGGTCACAATACTTTCGGTCATGTATTAATTGTGCCTAAAATATTTGAACATCAAAGCTTGCATTTGATTAGAGGGGAAACTGTTTTTTGTGTCACAAGTAATTACAAATAATCTTCTGTGTAGGCTGCTAACAATATGCTAATTTTTTTAGTTGGCAGTCTACTGGATAAAAGGACCTATGCGGGAAAAACTCTGGGCAGAACCATTCACAGGGCTGTAAGAAAAAGAAATTTTAAAAAAGATGAACATATGAATTACCTATAAAAAACTGCTGTTTAGCAGGTGGTGGCTTTAAAAGGCAACTGATGTAGCACAATGGTGGACATGGGATGATATGTAGTTATACGTTAAGGGAGTGCTAATCATATACAGTTAGGGGCAGATTTACTAATGGTCGAATTTCGAAGTTAAAAAAATTGAAATTTAACCCTAGAATAGAAGGATTTTTAGGCATCATACTCAGATCGTAGTACAACCATACTTTGAATCGTATGGTTTTATTGTACGATTTTACTTCGATGTGTAAAATTTGTAGAAGGTCCCCATAGGCTAACATAGCAATTCGGCAGGTTTAATTTGGCGAAGTATTGAAGTCGAAGTTTTTTAAAGAGTTCTTTGATTGTTGAAGTCGAAGGATTTTACTACGAATCGAACGAACGCTAAAATTTTCGAAGTAGCCTATTTGATGGTTGAGGTATCCAAAAATTACTTCGAAATTCGAAGTATTTTAACTTAGAAAATTCACTTGAACCTTAGTAAATCTGCCTATTCTTGTTGTGCTCTAATTTTCTTGTTTACAGAGGCACAAATAGTCTTTTTGTTATTTTCCTTTGAGACTTGGAGAACAACATTGATTTCTTGGTATAAATTATGAGTAGATTGATGAGTGGTTTTGTTTGTTCTGCTAGAGCTAACCATTCCTGTTTCCTATTTCTCACTTTTCTAGTTGATCAACTAATGCTTTTCTAAAGCTGTACATGCAGCCTGTAATATCTAATAATAACAAAACTAAACCTATGGTAGCATTATATGCACATAATGTATTCTGGACCACTGCAGAAATACCTAGAGTTCCATCAATAAAGTACACCAGGATGGTTGAATGTGTCACAGACCAAGTATAAAATGTCACATGCCCTTCACAAAATATGGTTCCTCATGCAAGTGAAACACACCTGTTGCAAAATACCCATGATATTACCAATATTTAAATCCTGGACTCCTAGACCATGTTTGGAAGCTGGATAAGAGAGGTCTTATTCTCCTAGCAGTGCAGTATCATGTCAACTTCAGTGAGGAACACTGCAACATACTGCAATTGTAAATCAATAGTGTATACAATGCCAAACACTACTTATTCCATTCAATATTTTGGTCTAACATAAGACCTACAGTATCACATGTTCTGCAGTTGGTGATCATGGTTGTAAACATGAGCTACAATACGTGCTTAGACAGAGTAATTCTTAAAAATAATTTAAAAGAAAAAACTCAATGTAGGATTAAACTTGACTCATTCAGTATCCCAGTTCCATCAATACGGGAAACTCTTCCTCTACCACAGTCATTGCTTAGACTTTCAGTCCTTACTGTAAAATCATATTTGTGTGTACTAAGCCCATCAATCCAAACAACTAATACATGGATCATGTTTGTAGTTAGGTTGGACTCTTGATGTGAGACATCAGATGGCAGCTAACCCTAAGATTAAATAGGCAAGTAATAGTATGATGCCTGCAAGTACTCCAGAAATTAATCTTACAATATGTGCAATGCACATACGTACATCTTAAATTAGTTCAGTGAATTACTACAGACCTTCCCTCTACATACACAATCTTATACATTAAAACAAAGGTCTGGTCATTTCAGACATGGCATTTATCAACAGATACATGGAAGGTCATCTATCATACACATAGGTTATATGTATTTAATATATGGTTATATGCATGATTTATAGAATTCTTACAACAAATGGTTATTGATATTCTCTTGTACCGGCCTAGAATTGCCTATTATGTGACTATTGATGTATAAAATGAGCTTTCCTGATTAACTATGAAATCCTTATTTAATTCTATTGAGTTTATAGCCTCTGCGCAAGTATCTAAATCAATCTCAGATAAATCTGTATAAGGCCCCACAGGGAAGGTGGGAGACTTCCACTGCAGGGAGCTGAACTTAAACCAAACTATGTATTTTTCCAGAACATATTTAACAATACAGAAATAAATTAGAATTTTTGTGTTTTCAGTGTTTTGCTAAAATAATCTTATAGTTATAGGAAGTTATAAATTACAAGCAATAAGAAGCCAGATGCAAACGTTATTGTATGTAGCACAGTATTGATAATGAAATGATAAACAATGAAAGGATAAAGACCAGTGCATATAGTGTTTACACATGAAACTACAATTACATTGCATCTCAATGTTTTTAATTAGTGATGGTCGAATATGACCCATTTTACTTTGCCGAAACTTCGCAAGACGGTGAAAAATTAGCTGTGGGTGACAATTTTTTTGTGTCGCACAAATATTTTTTCACTTGCTAGAGTCTATGGGCATGTTTTTCAAAAAAATGGTGGCAGGGTGGTTCCATCCCAGACTATAAATTCAGGAGCGATTAGGTATGTAGGTTAACCTGCAAATTGGTTAAAACAAAGAGCATCTTAATTTTAAGAAAGACCTTAGGGCTCAGCTGCAGTTGTGGAAGCAGATGTTGAGCATATCGGCACCAGTTAAAACAGGTGCTTTATGATTATAATAAATAAGCATGAGAATAAGTATATTTATAGGCACCTGCCTATAGTCAAGTTCAGTATGAAAAAAGTGCCTATTGATGCAGTGGGAGCTATTGCCACCTTTAACTAACTTTAAAGGAGCTCAAATGAGTCAGATTTGCACCTGTTTTGACATATCGAATGCAGTTGCAACAGACATGACTAGATCAAGGGCAAATTCCCATCCTGTTCCCTTTCAGTTAACTTAAACTAACTATAAATGAAACACCCGACACACCATTATTATTTCGAATGGAAATAAAATTTTTGGCCACAGCTTTATTGAACATACACAGATAAAAACTGTTATTTTAACAAATTGTACATTACATGACAATCATATGACATGCACAAATAAATTGATAAGAACATTTAACCTGTTCCCTGAGTCCCTGGCAATGTAACACAAAAATTGCACATTTATTGTACCGGCCACCATTCAGCCTATTTCCCCCCAGCATGGTGGCTAAGCAAGCCGTTTTTGCCAAACTCCTTTAACAAACCACCTCCCACAGACCCCCTTGCTCTTAGAGAGGACTTTTCCACCAACTCCCATGACATGACCATCCTGAGTATCTTAATTTTTTCCCTCAACACTCACATTCCTTGCCAGGGACCCATCAACCCTCTAAAGCTGTAACAACCAACCTTAATTATTGCCCCTAATAGGTTCCCATCTAAACCTCTTGCCACCGCTGTGACGACTAGCCATAACATTCCTAACTACTGCAACCCACTGCCTAATGGATGCTGCCTCAGCCAACCACTTACCCATACCCCCTCCGTGGCTCAACCCACCTTCCTACGTCACCCAACCCTACTAATCTGCCCGGTTACAGCCTGCTTGCCCTGCTCTTGTCATGAGCCTTAATGCTATACAAGACAGCTCCATGATATCTATACAGATGGAAAAGCATCGGCTCTGCCATTGGCCAAAAATGTTTTATATGTATGTATGGTGTAAACAAATGGTGTGGATCAAGATTTTTTTTTTTTTAATAAAAGACCCTTACACAATCTTTTTGTTGGGGTCATTTTTTTTAATAGGAGTACACATGGAAGAGGGAGTAGAAGTTTCTACAGTCTTGGTCATCTCAACCCTGTCTATCACCAGCAATAAACAAGAAAGAGGTAACCAGAAAAAGAAAGGTTAAATATCGGAGACTTTCCAGTTATAGCTGATCTAAAAGTTCCACTTCTCCCCACAGAATACCTTACTACTAATGCACAGGAACAAAAAAAGAAAATAAAAAATCAAAGGGCACATGACAGTGTGTATTCTGCCTTCCAGTGGTAGATTAAATATTAATCACATAGCTACTAACAGTAACTCTCTGGCGGTTACTTATTATCTGACTACAGCTACATAGAGGCAAACAGGGCTTCACCAGGCCTGCTCGTTTGTAAACACTGGGCAAATTAGTGTGCGAGTTGTAACCAATAGCAGCCAATCAGTCACTGACTTTTTTAAGCCAGATGCAATTTACACAATGAAAATAAATGTTTTACTGGTTGTCATGGGTTACTGCCAAGGTGCACATTTGTCCAGGGTTTCTAACAGTCATATTTTTTCACTGTTTGTCAAAAAATGTGCACAATTGAGGTAATGCTGCACAAAGACATATTACTAGTTGATCTGTGGCTGAACTTGCTGTTTAAGGGCTGTTATACATTTAAAGAATTGTTATAAAGGCAACACTTTAAGCAAATACAAAAAGGATTTCAATTGTTAAACCCTTTGCTTCTCCAAATAATAATATTTTACAGGGCTATCGTAAAACAAATTCACTGAAAAAGAATATAGCATAAAAAGCTGTGTAACCTGCTGTAAATGGCAAGTTTATCAAGGTGTGTGTAATTTTACACAATGAGAACACCAGATTTTATGCTGTTATTTTACATGGCTTCTGGTGGTCACTCAAAAAAATTGATGCCTTTTTTAACACAGCAAAGCCTGGCGAAGTGCGGTGTATTATCATGCCATTTTTTTTTTACATAGACCAAATATGCCCCTTAGTTTCTTTTCATCCTTAAGTATTGATTACTACTGAAAATGTATTCTCTTCTTACAAAAAACAGCTTTTTTAATCTAAAATGTACAAAACAGCAAGAATACCTTGTGCACCTTCTCTTGTTATAGAACCATCTGTGTTTTAATTCGAACAGCAAAGTCATAAAATACCATGCTTTTTCTATTGGAGAGTGATTTTAATGGTTTTACAGTATATATACACTATTTTACTTCTTTCTCATCACATATAAATGCACTGGTTCTGAAACCCCACCAGAACAGAATGAAAACATGAAAAAACACAGAATTAAGATGCTAAAACAGCTGCGCACCTTTACTGTTGAAATTTACAAATGTCAGTGCACCTAACTAGCTTTTGCTAAATTTGGAATGTAAACACTCCCTATGCAAGCAGATCCAGTGCTTAGAGGGTAATAGTTTAAGATGGCATTCTAACAAGGCACATTAAACGAGGCATAGGCACTGAAGCTCAACTGATATAAGGCTGTAATGATCACAGTGGATAACCACTGTGATGGAGGGGAGCCACTCTATGGGGAGTTGATATGGTGGAAGCCCCTGGGTGTAGCCACAGACAAGGGGAGCAGGCATGAAGAAGTAACAGGTTTAATGAAGACTGAAAATCATACAGGAAATGTTCGAAATAAAGTCTTTACCAGGAAGATGAAACAAATCAGGAAAAAAGAACTTGGAACAAGGAATCTGGAACAAAACACTGGAACAAGGAATGCTTGGAAAGAGGAATCAAGGTCGGCAGGTCATCCAAGCAAAGCTCAGGGCATAGTTTATAAAGGGCAACTGATTAGAAAACAGGAAAAACATGAGGGTAATGAGGAAGGAGGAGAACAGGGAGGAGAACACACTTGAAACAAGACAATAACAAGAAGATGACAGGACCAGCCCCAAGAGCCTCCAGTGACACATACGGTAAGTGCATCCAGAACACAGGTCCCAGGGTTCAAGTCCCAGCAGGTCCTTACAAAGGCACAGGCAAACTTCTTAAAAATAAAATATAAACACAATGAGGAAGCAAGTGCCTAACAGAAACAAGATCTTATAAAGTAGAATATGTTTATTAAAACTATATTTAAAAAAATATGTAAATGCAGCAGTCTTGGCATTTTTGGGGCATTTTTTGCTTGCATATAGAGTCTTTTTTTTTTAACCCATGAGCCTCATTCAAATATATAAAGTTGGAGAGTAACACAAGCATGAAGAAAGTTTTAGTTACTTGTTGCATTACTCTTGTATAGTTGTTATACTCATACTGTATAAAGACATTGGAGAGTATCCTGTAGGATGGTGCTCTGCTTTAGAAATGTTATCTGCCTCTTGTCACTGCCGCCTCCTAGGTATTATCACACTGCCATGTCGATGGATAATATTTAAGTTAAGCTTAAATACAATAAGTTCAATTAGATGTCAAAAGCCTTACACCCACATCTCAAACTGTAATATTGCCCCCCCCATAGTAACCCGACAGGCACCATCTTATCACCATCATGGAGTTTGACTTCAATTATGCCTGCTCCTGGTGAGACATGTAGAGACAAGTGGAGCAAGATGGTACCCATCAACCCTGCTGTGCTACCCTCCCTTTTTTCAAAACAGGTAAGGCAAATGGGACAGTATTAGGGGAGGGCACAGTTGTATAGTTCAAAAGGGAGGAGGGAGGCATCTTCAGTGGTACCAGCTAACAGAAATGCCTTTAGTTGTCTTTTAATGGGTTCTTTTCCTTTGAAGGAGAGGTGAGTGATGGGCTCCTGATGATTGTTCTACTCTGCAATCCAAAATATGTAGGGAGCCACAATAACTGTAGTGATTCTATACTTCAAGGCTACTACTTGGTTTTTTTACAGAACTTGATCTTAAAGGTCTGGAACTATCCCCCATAGGATAGTTGTGCAATTATACGTATATCGAGTGGTAATGCAACAAATAACAAAAACAATAGATGCAAATAGTTATTTAATTTCCTTTCCAACACAACCCTAATTATAGGGGATGCATGTTGAACAGAGGAGTCTATTGCCCCTTAAGCAACAATGCTGAATAAAAATCTTTCAATAGGTTGATGCAAGATCTATTTCACTGAGATTTCTATAAAACAATAATGATTAGGAATAGTTAGTCCTTTAGAGTTGCTTTCTCCTGCCGTTCCATTTCAGTCTCCCAGCTGCATACAAAATGTCACTTGCATATTGGATCAGCGTCTAAACAAAACTATGGTGTAGCATTTTATAAAAGCGAGTTCCACTTTAGAAGATACTTTTCTTTTAGTTACAGTTGTGTATATAGTTAGATCAGTTTTTTCAGAGACCTCCACCAAGTTAGGCTAAAATGCCTACATACTTAAGATTATAGTAAGATTAACACATGTAGTAGTAGTCACCAATATCCCCTTCTCCACAGAGATGCCTGCCTGCACAGTGGGCATTTAGCATCTTGTACTTTGTCCAAGCAGTCATACCTGGAAGCACTATAACTTAGTTCTTTTTGCTTTGAACTTTTGCCCTTGCCCTTTTGCTCTGAAATGTATACCCTTCTGATGAGTTAGAGAAGTATGAGCATTGGGAAGACTCATTCTCACTGCAGAATTTTCTCCGGTCTGTAATTAGGGATGGGGAGAGAGGAGCACAAATAGATCGGTTTTAGGCAAAATGGGTGTCAAAGCTTCTCCTGCACCATCAAGACAGAGCAATGTAGAATGCAATAGTATTTAGTGCAGATAAATATGTTGATGCAATATGTCGGCCCTCTAAAAATAATAATAATAAAGTGCAGCCTGGGTGGAGGTCACTTTCCATGGGGACTTAGCAAATTATTATTTTCTCACAATTATGATCAAATTGCAAGACCTTGCTTTCCTCCTCTCTTTCTACCTTGATTTCTCTGGTTATTCTTCTCGTTTGCACGTATCAACCTTTTAATAAAACACTATGCATTGCAGCACAGTTTGCATATCAGAGATTAGAGTGTCTTTCTCAGATCCAGACAAGAAGTATCTCAACACCATGTGCAGTGAAGGAGTGAATGTAAATTGCCTTTAGGATCAGTGTGTTTCTAAGGATTATTCTCTGGATAAATATGATGTGTGCTGTAGTTTTGTGAGAGAGTAAGTGGCAAGTCATTATTCCAGCTAGAGGGCAGGGAAAGGAGAAAGTCTGATGTGAAAAGCAAATTAAGATCCCACAGTCTGCTGATCACTGTTACAGACTTCAACTGAATTCTAGTGAGAGCATTTCAAAGACACACAACTTTCCCTTGTGGCATGGATCATTTCTTTTTGGCTTCTTATGGAGACTTTCCGTCACCTGCATTGAGCAGCATTTATTTGCAAGTCTGTGGTCAGTATTTCATATCTACAGAGTCTAGTTGTTCAGGCAGGTAACTATTATACAAATACTATAACTATAAAGGCTTGTACATTTTGAGCATGACACCCCTATATTAAGGCACTTCTTTTCTTAACACAAATCCAGTTATGCAGTGCCAGGTGGATTGCATCCTTGTCACTGAGATCTTACATGGGGTGGTAGGGCACCAAATGACACACTTAGGGACTTATTTGTCAAGCTGTGTAAAATGAATTCTAATGGAAAAGCATAATAACAAAATATATAACATAGAAAAGTGTATTTAAAAAGCTGCTCATACCCTGAAATTATGCATTGCAAAGAGAAATAGTTGCAGTATTTACAGTCATATGAAAACGTTTTGGAATTCTTTAATTCTTTGGAGTTTTGTTTATCATTTCAAAGTAGCAACTTCCTTTTAATATATAACATGCCTTATGAAAACAGTATTTCAGCAGTGAAAGTTTATTGGATTAAGAAAAAATATGCATATTTGATCATCCCAACAGATATATTACATCAATACTTAGTTGAGCCTCCTTTTGCAAATGTAACAGCCTCAAGAGACCTCCTATAGCCTTTGATGTGTGCCTAGATTCTGGATGGTGGTATTTTTAACCATTTTTCCATACAAAAGCTCTCCATTTCAGTTAAATTCGATGCCTGTCGAGCATGGACAGCCTGCTTGAAACCATCCCATAGATTTTTGAGGATATTCAAGTTGGGGGACTGTGATGGCAATTCCAGAATATTGTACTTCTCCCTCTGCATAAATGCCTTTGTATATTTCGAAGTGTGTTTAGAGTCATTGTCTTGTTGGAATATCCAACCTCTGCATAACTTCAACATTGTGACAGATTCTTTAACATTATCCTGAAGAATTTGTTGATATTGGGTTGAATTCATCCGACCCTCAACCTCAATAAAGGCCCTGAATTATCCACACAGCCCCACAGCATGATGGAACCTCAAAATTTGAAAGTAGGTAGCAGGTGTTTTTCTTGGAATGTGGCCTGTGGCCTTCCATTTCCTGATTACATTCCTTACAGTTGAAACGGACAGTTTAAACCTCTGAGATAGCTTTTTGTAGCTGTAGGGACCCACACGGGTTAATCTGCTCCTATGGCGTTAAGGTTGTACCCTATTGCCTTCTCCCTTTTTACCAGGCAGAAGCCTATGTATCTAATTCCTATTTGCATATTCCCTGCTATTGGCCAGGTGGCCCTGTGACCACATCCTGCCTCAACCTGGTATAGTGCTGGGAAAGGAGTGGCAGCTTCCTCTTTGCCTTCCACCTGAGGAGCAGGGTGGATGTTTGCAATGAACCTGGGCATGGATCCAGTAAAGTCAGGGACCAGGCAACCCTTTTAATGAGGTTTAGCTATAGTAGGACAGACTTATAATAGTCTCTCTAGAAGAGAAAGGTAGCTAGGGTAAAGAGAAAGAGCATCTGAAGCTCCAATGAGGATTTGCAAGGGGAGTAGCTTCCCAGAGGCTTTTTAAATGCCTGAGTGCAGGGACCTCAGTGAAGAGGGACTGTAGGGTAAAGGCTGCTTCCTGACAACTTCCTGGAGGGAATGGTTGTACTGAGTTACTGCAAATGCCTATTTGAGTCTGTTCCTCAGCTGTGTTACCTATTACCTGATTTGACTGTATGTCATGTGCCAAACCTCATCTGTGTACGTGATTAAACCTGGGGACATTGTCTATGACTGATAAACAGTTCTTTGTTTGCATCATAAGTACCTTCTGGTGCCCAATAATTTTTGTATGCACAGTAGTCTGGGTGTTGTAGTTGCACTACACCTTAGAGGGAATGCTTCCACTTAGCAAAGGTCCTAGCCTGCAATGTAAGTCCAACGTAACACATGCTACGATCACTAGCTGGATATTAACTATTTGTGGTCTGCTTAGCCCAAATTAGCATTACATAGCCTTCCCCTAAACCATGATACTGAACAATCTTTGTTTGTAGATCTTTTGAGAGTTTCTTTGAGGATCTCATGCTGTCACTCTTCAGAGGAGAGTCACAGAAGCACAACTTGCCATTGGCCAAATAAAATACATTTTATTGTGCTTGGACACACTTGACTATGAAGTTACAGGGTATCCAAATTTTTCCAGTTTTTCACATTTGATTTAATTTCATACAACTGAATACTGCTTCACTAAAAATCTTTGTTCAGAAACCACCCCAGTAATCAGATGTTCCTGGGAAATGAAATACATACCACTGTTTATGTTGAAAGTGGAGTAAATTATTATGCAGCTGAAAGCGGTTCCTGAACTTTTTCATATGACTGTATGACGAGGAGATTGCAGGGAGATTTGTTGCCTGCGACAAATCGCCACGTGTTTGGGGCAACAAATCTCCCTGAATCTCTTCCCCCAGTCTTACATCCCGCTAAAGGGTAAAGTCGCCTGCGCCTATTCACACGCAGCACGGCGCTTTTGGAAATCGCTTGAAAATGCATTACACTTTAACGGGCGCAAGACTGGGGGAAGAGATTCAGGGAGATTTGTTGCCCCAAACACGAGGCGATTTGTCGCAGGCAACAAATCTCCCTGCAATCTCCTCGTCTGGAAAAGCCCTAAGTGTATTTATTTTTTGCCACGCGATGGCTATTCATGTATGTCTGTTTTTTACACCAACTCATGTGGGACATGATGAAAACAATTAAAGGCAATGGGGCCGAAGTGGCCATTGCTAGCGACATACGGCGTTTTTTCATATTATAAAGTGGGATTGTTTTTAAGAGTTGTAACTGTAAAAAAAAAATTGTTTTAATTTTTTTAACCATTTGAAGGTCATGCCACATTTGTTTTAGGGTGAGCTCATGACTAGGCCACTTCAAGCATTTGCAGTAACATTACTAATAGACTAACTAATAAAGTAACTTTGCAGATTAGTGAATTAGCATAGTGCTAGCAAATTTGCACCTGACAAAGTTGCTGGAAGTTTGGCGAAGCACTCCGAGGCAAAAATTCACCCTTTTGCAAATTTCCCCCAATGGGAGGGCAATGTAAGCTGAGTAAAAAAACAGCATACAAAAGAAGCTGTAAATTGTTACACAATGTTTTCAAACATATACTGCAGTAGCACCCTGCACCCTGGTTACCTGCCCGCTCCTCACCCACCTGCTTGTGCCCCCTAATTATAACCTGGCCACTTCAGAGGAGTATTTCTCTACCAGTATAGAGTAAACAGACCCAGCGTCCACCCAACCCCTGCTACTGATGTTTTTTTCACCAGAACTTTGAAATTTTGATAAAATTCATTGGATTTTGCATTTCATTTGATAGCCATGAGATATAGTTATGTACCATTTTTACATAGCTTGATAAAAGGTCCCTAAATCTTCCTGAACCTTATGTGCACAATTATGAGTGTAAGATGTGTGGAGCAGGAGATGAGCAATTGGTGCAGCCCTGTACATATCTAGTATCACTGCACAGGATGAACCAAGACACAAAGCATACAACTTTCTAAAGATAGATTCATTGTTAGATCCCATTCCTCATAATACATAACTCTGTATGTATATTTGTATACTACTTGCCATTAACCACCACTAATGCACTGAAGTACAGTGGCCCGCTATGTCCAAAAATCTAGCAGCATTTTCTGTTCCTGTTACAGCATTAAGTATGTCATCAGAGGAGCCATAGCCCAGTGGACACACTGTTGTTTTGATGTGACAGTCCTGCCTTAAATGTTATTGGCCAACTCAGGCCTGATAAATGCGCCTGACAAATTTCCAAACCGACTGTCCAATTCCCTAATCTATGCTGTCCTTCTCCATAGAACCTGTTCTTTTACCATATTAACCTCTCTCTTATGTGCTACAAATATACAGCAAGAATCTGCATTGTCAGGCTCCTGCACTCTTTCAAAGAATCGTATTTAAAATGGATTACTTCTGCTTCTTAGGCAGGCGATCAATATGGATGTGGTTGTGAATAAGTAGTGAGACGTCAGTGGACTGAGGGAGCTCTTCTCAGTGCCTCTCAAAAAAATAATTAAAAATCAATGAGCTGTGCTGTCTATTAATACAGAAGCAGTGGGATTACGAGACTAAAAGAAGGGATTGCTTTACATTGCTACATGTAAAGGGATTACTCCAATATAATGCTGCACAGTATAAAAGAATATAGAATGCTGAAAAGCTATAGCTTCTGAGCAGTCAGAGAACATTATTGGGAATGCTCTTGGATGAAAACCAAGGTTTTGATTTTTTATATCTTGTTAACATGATATTTTGACAATTTCATCTGCAAGGCATAATTTTTAAGCAAAAAAAGACAGAAATGTAACTTGATATAGCATTTGGTTTATCAAGACTTTTTGTCAATTTTGGGCCAGGTGAACTTCTTTTTCAAATTCCTGCAGTTTAAGATTTGAGTATAGAAATATTTGCTGTGGTGTCAAATGTATTGAAATCATGTGGTTTTAAGGCCTAAAGCAAATAAAACATCTTGGTCTACAAACTTGACAGTGAATGATGGAGCACCACTCACTCATTAGCCTGAGAATATATGGTTGAAACACTGTCTGTTGCCACCAGCATTCATACAATCCATACAATTGCATGGGGTATCAGGCAATTTTGGGGTTCTATGACTGTTACTATTAGAAGATATAGTATATGAAATGTACAGTCTCAGGCAAATGCATTGTAGCGTAGTGATTTACCCTCACAACTTGGTTTATTTGCAGAACATATATTTTGCTATAAATTCCTTTCTCAAGGGAGCATATACTCCCTTGAGAAAGGAATTTATAGCAAAATATATGTTCTGCCAATAAACCAAGTTGTGAGGGTAAATCACTACGCTACAATGCAGTTGCCTGAGACTGTACATGCAAAACACTGCATATGGACCATTTGGGTGTCATATATGATCATATGAGCAAGTAAAAATATTAAAGATGGCAAATGTTTTAGGGCTCATTTACAGATATAGATGGTAAAGTTTAATTATATAAGCATCATTCTACGTAGAATCTGCTCTTTTACCATATAATCTCTCTTTCTTATATGCTATACATACATAGTAAGAATCTACATTGGTCAATATTCACACAAGGATAAATAGTGAAGAAACCACAGGACCTGTAGGTTACAAATGAAATTCACGCTTCATGCTTAAAATAAAATAGTAAATAAAAATATTTCATAAAATATTTTCATATAAAACCAACTTAGATACAGATATGGCATCTGTTATCCAGAATGAGGAATGGCCTGAGGTTTTCTGGTTAAGGGGTCTTTCTAAAATGTGGATCTCCACACCAAGGCAATTTTGAGCGACTTTTAAAATCGTGCCGCTACGTGTGAACAAGCGCAGGCGACTTTACGCCTAACGGGTGCGCAGCGCTATCTAGCTATTCGGGGAGATTCGGGGGAGATTCGTTGCGGCGATAAGTCGACAGATCTCGCCCGAATCTCCCTGTCTGGCCTTGCCCTTGGTCTTCTAAAAATTATTTGAACATTAAAGCCAATGACTGTTATTGCTTACAAGAAGGATTAATTCCATTTTAGCTATGGCCAAGTACAAGGTACTGTTGTATTATTACAGTAGAAAAGGGAATTAAAAAACGTAATAGTTTGATTAAAATGAAGTCTATTGGAGATAACTTTCCCATAAATCAGAACTTTCTGCATAAAAGGTTTCCGGATAACAGATCTCATACCTTTATTATCATTTGTCAATAGCATAAGCAAAAGAAAATGGGACAGGTTCGCTCATCACAACTAGGAAGCAGCAGATGTCCTATATGATTAACACCTGACAATTATATAACAAGGTGTGTGGGTCTATTCCCCAATATTTCTAAAACTGCAGAATGATCATAAAACTTTCTATACGTATTATCCTCTGTATGGGTCCTTAAGACATGTTATGGACCTAATGTAGACATCTAGCCATAGAATGTTCAGAATAATCTTCTGGTCTATCAAGAAAATGGGAGTAGATCTATCCTCAATTGCTAAATGTGCTAGTTTCAATTAAGGCAGGCTAAGACAGATGCAAATTGTTGATAGATTTTTGTTAACTATAGGATCCCACTGAGTGCAGCTGTGCTACTAGAGCCTGTCAATTATTCAATTCCTGCATTCGATTTACATGTTTTATAGGCTGCACAGGTTTATAAATGAGGTGTCAGTCGCTGATGCCCACTGTGGTTAGTAATAGCCAGTGACAGTTCAAACCAATATGAATACAAGTGCAAACCATCAGGAAGGACAGAAGGCCCTTACATGGAACTCATTCATTAACGTATTTTTACTTGAAAGTGTAAAGTACTCAAGTATAAAGTTGCATACTGTATATTTAGAACAACTATTTAGAACAATTTTTGAATAGAGACAAATAATCAGGCCCTGGTTTATATACAGGGCCAAATATACATAGTGGGTGCCCCTAGGCCCGTTGCTGTCTGTCGCCCCATACCCTCCCTTTTATTCATGCAAATATTAATCATTGGGACCAGAGCAATGGCGATTGGGACACAATAAATTTATAAAACTATTGTATCTCCTGAGCATCCCCAGTGTTACTGAACCAATGTAGGTGTAATTGCCCCCCTATAAAATCCTGCTGTCTAGGCCTGGGCATTGGTGGCCTCTCCACAAATCTGGGCCTGTTTATACACAGTAAGCAATGCATTATTCTAAAAGAATAGCAAACACACAAGAGATTACTAATTACTAAGAAATCATTCTCTCACTCCAACACCTCAGTCTCTCCTTCACAATATATCTCCTGCCACCATAAAATAAGCAGTAAAATATCTTTACAACTCTTATCTCATTACCTGTGCCTTAGAACTCTCTGTTGTTTGATACTGTCGATCATTACCCATTCTTCCTACTGTGCCACTCAGCATCTTAGCCCATTTTGTTAGTTGCCTTATATATTTAAAGGGATTCTGTCATGATTTTTATGTTGTAGTTTTTATTACTAAAGTATACTGTGTACACTGCAAATATTTCACTTTAGCATTCAATTTTTTATTTTATTTTATAATAGCCATCTCAGGCTATTGCGATTTTGGAAAGAGCCAGCACTTCACAATGGAACTGCTTTTGAATCAGCTGGAGGAGTCATGACTTGGGTGAGCCAGATTTGGGTGTTTTGTTATTGCGTGCTATACTCATATCATGGAATCATTGTTCTGCTGATAGCTACAGTATGCTGCTGGGGGAAAAGGGGGGTGATACAACTCCAACTTGCAGTTCAGCAGTAAACACTAATGGAAGTTTATCAGAGCACAATTAACATGGTCATCATACGCTCATCCTATTCATCATACATCCCTCAAATAATCTCTTTAAAAACAAACTTCCAATTGCTGCACAGGCAGCACTAAGCAAAGAAAGTCCAAAGTAAAAACAATGACAACAAAGGAATGAAAATAAAATGGATGCATAAAATCGAAAGGAATGAATAAATCAAGTTGATGAGAGGATTGCCATAAAGTAAGGCAAATGTGACTTGCATTACTACTGGTTGTGGTGAAGTTAAAAAAAAGGACAGATGTAAGAAGGTCACGGTGGAAAGAATAGATAGTAATGGAGAAGGTTTAACAACCAAAAAGGAAGGCTGTTAACACAAGTGAGGTATTTAACAGAAAAAATCTGAGCCATTTGGGAAGAAGTGAGGGTTGAAAACAAAACTTGGATGCCTGAGCATTCTTAAAAATGACACCAAGAAGGACATATTTTAGAGAAACTACAGATTTTATCTTTATTATAAAAATCTATAATATTCAAATATTTTATTATTTATAATAATACACTTTTAATCATATTTTATTAAAAGAAAATATTATTACTTAGCCCAAGTCTATCACATTAACTTGACTGTATGTTATCAAAAAGATGCATAGGTAGTTCTCCTGCTTTTATCCTCACAACAGAGGAGGGTATTGCCCCCAGTGCACAGTAAACAGTTTTGGAAGTAAAACAGTATCAAATGATTCATAAATAAATACATTTCAAATTTCAACTATACCAGCAAAATGAAAACTTTTTTGTTGGTATAATGCATGGAAACAATTGTCATTTTGTGTGATTTGTAATCTATTGCAAATTCCTCTTTCTTTCAAGCAGTTTCATTATTAAATAAAACCCCCTTGGAAATATGGTTATTTTATTGGTAAATAGGGCTACAGAATCAAGTGACACCAAAAACAACCTTCCACAGGTGTTCTAAAATTTGACTTAAGGGTACACGTAACTTATAGAATTATGAGTCCAGCTTATGAGTCCAGCTTGTGTTTAAGTACAGCTTTACTAAGACATCTACAACAAACTGATTTATGTAGCAACAATTAGATTTCTAATCAGAGGCTTACATTTTTTGCATCAGGCCCTGCAACAAGTGGGTCCACAGCAAACAATATTAGTAGAGCAGAATTATGTTGACATTTGGGATGAACAGATACTGATAAACATACTATAGGATAAGGTTAGACCTGAACAAAAGATAAAATCACTCAACACAAAAACACTGTTAGGAACATTGCAATTCACATTACAACACTGACTGCATTGTACATTGGTTTTACATTGGGATGTAATTGCAATAATATTGAATTCTCCCACAGAAAAAGAGAAACAGGGATTCCAAAAGTACATCATGTATAAGGTGTTATTTCCATTTAGTGTATCATCGAGCAGAACTAAAGGCACCACAGTAATAACTGTATACCTTCACTGTAATTTAATAGAAAACAGGTCTATCCATCATGCAGTACATTTACTGTTACAATTATGACATGTCAACAGCTTGTTGTTTTCCAAAACATCTGTAATAAACTGTGCAACAATTCACCCCAATCCCTACAGAGATCATTAAAACAAATATGTGTTTGTGCACTCACATCTAGTCAGGGGCTATCATTTACACATGAACAAAAACAGAAAGCCGAGTTTAACTTACACCTAGGAGTTATGGTTACTTGAATACAAAACTTGTTTATGCCTTCCCAGATAGTTGTTTCCCAAGTCAAAAGTGTTCTAAAAGCCAAAAAATATGATGCTACAATTGCAGAGCACTTGTTACAACTAGTGGATACACAGTGTTGATATTTGGACAGGAGAGTAAAAAGTGAAATATAATAATGATTTCATTATAAAGTGTTTTAGAAAACGAGCAAGTCACAAATAAGCTATTTAATAACACTACAGCTGTAGAAGGCAGTATGTAAAAATCACCTTATGCCTTTGACTGGGATACATGGCTGTATGGCTATAACATATGCATCTACAAAGCAAAGTTTACACTTGGCAGAATTTCATTTCATGCACAAATCTCCCCAATTTCATAAGACCTAATTATCACTACTATTTTTATCTCTCATCTTTCTTCCACTACTCTAACTAAAGTCATTTAATCCCTCGAAAAAACATGAGGAACCCAGAGAGTCACCTATGGATTAATCAGAATGGGACTGTACAATAACTATCCAGTTTGTGTATATTATTGGAATTGGCTTATTATTTGCTTATGTGATATTGGTTCATAACTGACATTTGTCATACTGGAACCCAGAGACTAACCCACTTTTAGACAATATTTTCTCTGAGATATCTCTGTAAACTATGGTACCTTATTATGACCATTGCTGCTCTCCCATCTTTTAACCAGCCCCTTCATAGCTACTGTAGCTATATCTATACTCTTTATTTTTTACAAAACACATTCATATGGCACCAATCATCAGCTAATAATAATTGAGTTGTTTATGGGTGGCACACAGCAGTAACAACCTGGGGTGGTTCCGTTTGACAAACATACCCACTCTAACGGGGAGAAGCCATAAAGTAATGGCACCACTGCACAGTTGTTGGCTTCTATGTGAAGCATGCATGTGCAACTATAGTAAGTATGGTAACTGACCCAATAAAAATGTGATGGTATCCTTAATTAATGGTGCATGTGTGCCAGATAAGTTGCGTTTGCAGCCTATGACTTGTGAGAACACAAAACTTGTAATGCTGTTATCCAAGCTTTTACCTTAATAAAGACCTGCTTTTATTACTACTGCCTGGAGTACTGCTCTTTGAGTGACTACCCTACAAACAATATGGTGATGTCAGCACCCTTATGCTGAAGGTTTGAGGCAGAGCACTTGAGCCTCCTCATCTACATGGTGAGTTTCTCTAAAAAAGAAATGTTTAGATGATACGTTGCAAGGCTGTAAGCTTCAACAAGAGGAGGACTGCTTTTTGAGTGCCTACCCTACAAACAATATGGTGATGTCAGCACCCTTATGCTTAAGGTTTGAGGCAGAGCACTTGAGCCTCCTCATCTACATGGTGAGTTTCTCTAAAAAAGAAATGTTTAGATGATACGTTGCAAGGCTGTAAGCTTCAACAAGAAGCGAGAAGCAGGTGTATGCAATTTGAAAATCAGAAGCATAAAAACAATGGGTCATTATTTAAAAACAATTATTCTATCAATTAAATCTGAAACAGCTCTTAAAGGATAACTGTATCCCTTAACAATGTAGGTTTCTATAACAATATATTGCATAAAGCACCTCATATGTAAAACCCAGCTTAAGCGAAATAACCCATTAGTATACTTTTTTAGTAGTTTGTGCAATTGGGTAATCCTAAATAGAAAATTGCCATTTGAAAAATAAGGGCCACCCTCTGGGATGCTAAGATTCACACAAACAAACCATATATGTGGTTACATGAGGTGACATGAGCCAATTAGCAGACTCTGTCAGATTCTGTCTTTTGCTTCCACACTTCTTCCTGTAACAGTTAAAGTTTAAGTATTTCTGGTCAGGTGATCTCTGAGGGAGCACATAGAATATAATAAAATGGAGGCTCAGGGAAAAGATGTAAAAGGGCAACATTTGCTTAAATATATTTTCCCATTGTGTATGGTTCTTTAATATGCCACTTAATATGATATAAACTGTTGCTTAAGTATTCATTTTGAAGGTTTAATTTTCCTTTAAGAAATTCAGTAGTCTCTGGTAAGGAGGTTACTGTCAGGCCTGGCTGTCAAAACCTTTGAAAAGCCATGCACAAACAGTTTCAATTTCCCTTAGCTCCACTGACAACAAACCAGAAGTGCAAAGTCATCATATTATGACTAGAGGAGACTTAACATCATGCAACTTTAAGATCTGTTTGGACATAAATCATTTAAGTCTATGACCTGCTGGCCCCAGTGTTTATAAACAAACCATTAATAATAATGGCCCAGGTCTTCCTATATACTCTCAAATCCCAGAAGACCTATTCCACCAACAACACAATTGTTTCTTTATATTTTTTTTATAATGTTTGCTGTATAATTAAACAGTAATCCCACAGAAATAAACAGGGGCCGTCTCTCTCATTAGCAGGACACAACACATTGCTATGAGCTTAACAGTACACTAATGAGCTGCGGTGACACCTTTAATTCAATGCCTCACAAATGCACACAAACTTGTTAAGCACTTTTCTGCTTCCAGACATGCACAACAAATAATTTGAGTAAAAGATCGGTTATTCTTCTGTGGTGCTCAAACATACAAAATAAAGACCCTGTAGTAAATAGAACACAAAGGTTATTTTAAAAGCTACAAAGGTTAGTAAAAAGGCAGATATAAGACATTACATCAGTTAATAAAGCCTATGTTTCCAAAAACAGCATTTTATTTATTTAAAGGAGCTGTTATAAGAGCAAACTTCACCAAAGTGTAATGTAGGTTAATATATTTCTGCAATTTTAAAATTTTTTTAGGACATTTACAGTTCTTTTCTCTAGTATCAGTTCACTCATAAATGTCAAGGTGGGCCTGAACATCCATATGACATACAAACTAGGGAGTGCAAGAGGCTGCAAGTTGCAGCAGAACTATGGCACAGATAGTACAGATATCCTGCTATTTTAGAAAAATAGAAAAGTGTCTGTTCATCCTGCATGCTGATTGGTCGGGTAGCACATAGGGTACCCATTTGTATGGCTTTTGATGAACACTCCTACAAGAACAGTCAACAATCCTCTTCTATTATAATAGAGATAATAGAGATAACCTCATGTCCTTTGGATGGATCTTCTGATAAAAAAATGATTTATTTTGAGTGTATCTCCCCTTGCTTCTTCAGTGTAAATAAATTTCAACTTGGTCAATCTTTCTTCATAAGTGAGATCTTTCATACCCTTTATCCCATAGTTACATACTTAGTTTTGGTTGAAAAAGCTAACTGTCCATCAAAGAAGGATCAAACCTTCCATGAAATACATCAGAGTACTATTGCCTCCTTATGTATTAGCTTATTTGCATTGCATTTGAGTAATGTTCTTTTTCAATGATGGATGCCAAAATTGCATTGCATATTTTAGATGAGGCCTAACTAGTATTATGAAAGGTAAAGAATTATTCTCTTCTGTGTTTAAGATATACCCCAACTAATAAAAGGCAATACCTTGCTGGGTCTTTCTTTTGCAGTCTGCAATTGTTTGCTGTTTATAAGCCACAAGTTATCCTAGTTCCTTCTCCATCAAGTATTCACCTGTCTTGTTCCCATTAAGGTTATAAGTAGACAGAATATATATGTATAACCTTACATGGAGTGTACATGGATTTTCCAGTTCTTCTGCATCCCAATGTAGTGTTCTGCAAGGTAACACTTAAGGGCATATTTATTATGCTGTGTAAAAAAAGCAGCAGGATTATACCCCACATATCACCACTCTTTGACGTGTAAAAAAACTTTGCTTCCACCTGAAGCTATGTAAAATAACTGTGTCAGATCTAGTGTTCACATGGTGTAAAATTGCACACATCTTCACAATTTATTTTACACAGCTTTTTACACTGTTTTTTCAGTGAATTTCATTTTACAAAGCATAATATGTAAATATGCATGTTGGTAACAGAGCAGAATGTACCACTGACAACTGCTCTCTGTACACAATCTTTCAGTCAGTTCTCAATTCATGTACAAATAGCATCACTACTGCAACACCAGTAGATTATGGATGCTAGTATGTGGGACTATAATCTGGCCAACTCTTAATAAAGCCTTCTCAAGCCCTCATGATACTCATGCCTTGTCTAATTCCCAGAAATATACACATACAGTATTTTTCAGATTATAGGGGCTTGGGGTGATTTCAGCAGGAAGTGTTAACAGTTTATTTACTACAAAACAAGAGTCTAAATACTAAGTGTTAAGCACAGCAGAATTAGATTTATTGCGTGTACACTGCAGTCGTTGGATAAGTAGCTTTCCAAAATCAATATTTAATTAGCTACCATACTGTTTTATTACAGGCACCACTGAGAAATGAGTATTTTCTCCGCTGCCTTCCCAAGGCGCAGCTTTGGTTTCTCGGGAAACAGATTCTGGCACACCGGGATTTCTCAGTGGGGGCTGGACACCCCTATCTCCAACAAGACAGAGATGTCACACTGTTTGCATTTCATGTGAACTTGTAAACAAATCCCAGTTCATTGCAGTGTAATGAGAGAACAGTTAAAGAGATACTAACACCTGAAATTAAACTCTTTTTACATCTATTATAATATTGGCTTTGAAAACTACTTCTAACTTTGCCATCAAGTATTTGCATGATGCTTTTACATTACCTGTCTGATCCCCCATGTTCCTGTATGAGGGGGCTGCCATATTTGTGCAGCAGGAATCCATTAGCATTACAAACTGTAACTAACAGACTGAGATGGGACAGTCAGGTTGGCAAAGTCAGAGAGTCAGGCTTAAGAACTTCAGCTAAAAATGATATACAAAAACAAACCTCTTGGCAAAAAATTACATGACCTATAGGTAACATTTAATGTACATTCATATGTTAAAAAGTAATTTTTTAGTGTCAGTATCACTTTAAGGTAAAATGTATCTGTCTGACCAGTAGATGTTTTTGGGCTATTTGTAAAATCTTGTTTGCTCTGTGACCTTTTACAGTGGAACCCAAGCAAAGGCTACAAGGGGTGATTCCCTGATGTCGGCATCTGAGATTAAATCTCAGATTTAAGATGTTTTCTTGCAGTTCTTTCATATTCCCAAACCAGTTTAAGAGTACTCTCTCCAAAATCTCACCACCTGTCTGCTACATACAATTCTCATGTGTGATCCAGGCTTTGATAATAAAGCTTTGAACATAAATTCACAGACTAATGGTATGCTAAGCTGTTTTTACTGTATCTTTTTGGTGGTTTCCTAGGTATTATAAACACCAAAATATTCATCATTGCTTGTACATTCTTAGTCAATGCCTTTGAGAAATGTTTCACAATTATATATATATATATATATATATATATATATATATATATATTTATATATTTATATATATATATTTATATATTTATATATATATATATAGTGGTGTGAAAAACTATTTACCCCCTTCCTGATTTCTTATTCTTTTGCATATTTGTCACACTTTAATGTTTCTGCTCATCAAAAACCGTTAACTATTAGTCAAAGATAACATAATTGAACACAAAATGCAGTTTTTAAATGAAGGTTTACGTTATTAAGGGAGAAAAAAAAACTCAAAATCTACATGGGCCTCTGTGAAAAAGTGATTGCCCCCCTTGTTAAAAATAACTAAGAACAAAAGTAATTGAGATCTATCAGTCTGGTAAAGGTTATAAAGCCATTTCTAAAGCTTTGGAACTCCAGCGAACCACAGTGAGAGCCATTATCCACAAATGGCAAAAACATGGAACAGTGGTGAACCTTCCCAGGAGTGGCCGGCCGACCAAAATTACCCCAAGAGCGCAGAGACAACTCATCCGAGAGGCCACAAAAGACCCCAGGACAACATCTAAAGAACTGCAGGCCTCACTTGCCTCAATTAAGGTCAGTGTTCACGACTCCACCATAAGAAAGAGACTGGGCAAAAACGGCCTGCATGGCAGATTTCCAAGGCGCAAACCACTTTTAAGCAAAAAGAACATTAAGGCTCATCTCAATTTTGCTAAAAAAACATCTCAATGATTGCCAAGACTTTTGGGAAAATACCTTGTGGACCGACGAGACAAAAGTTGAACTTTTTGGAAGGTGCGCGTCCCGTTACATCTGGCGTAAAAGTAACACAGCATTTCAGAAAAAGAACATCATACCAACAGTAAAATATGGTGGTGGTAGTGTGATGGTCTGGGACCTGGAAGGCTTGCTGTGATAGATGGAACCATGAATTCTACTTTCTACCAAAAATCCTGAAGCAGAATGTCTGGCCATCTGTTCGTCAACTCAAGCTGAAGCGATCTTGGGTGCTGCAGCAGGACAATGACCCAAAACACACCAGCAAATCCACCTCTGAATGGCTGAAGAAAAACAAAATGAAGACTTTGGAGTGGCCTAGTCAAAGTCCTGACCTGAATCCTATTGAGATGTTGTGGCATGACCTTAAAAAGGCGGTTCATGCTAGAAAACCCTCAAATAAAGCTGAATTACAACAATTCTGCAAAGATGAGTGGGCCAAAATTCCTCCAGAGCGCTGTAAAAGACTCGTTGCAAGTTATTGCAAACGCTTGAGATTATTGCTGCTAAGGGTGGCCAAACCAGTTATTAGGTTCAGGGGGCAATTACTTTTTCACACAGGTTTGGATTTTTTTTCTCCCTAAATAATAAAAACCCTCATTTAAAAACTGCATTTTGTGTTTACTTGTGTTTACTTGTGTTATCTTTGACTAATAGTTAAATGTGTTTGATGATCAGAAACATTTTGTGTGACAAACATGCAAAAGAATAAGAAATCAGGAAGGGGGCAAATAGTTTTTCATACCACTGTATTTAATCTCATTCATCTATGTGTTCTTCTTTCTATTTGGCAACAACTCAAGCTTTATGGAATTATTTCTAGCTATTTCCTTCAGATCATAAGTGCTGCTAAAGTCATAGGGCAGAATCTGAATGGCTTTTACAAAGTTGGCAATATATTAGAAATGTCCGCTTGTTTGGCAAGCTTGTCAAATAAGCAGATCTATCTCTAATATGTTAATCTTGAAATGGACAAAAATAGGCTGAACCAATCTGATCACAGGGCTGTCGGGGTAAGGATCACATCAATGATTTTGGACTAGATATACAGCAGGTCAGGTAGGCCCACCGAGGGCCCCCATACATGGGCAGATTGGGGCTGAATGGGCATCTTAAATATGCCCTGTAGGACCATTCTAACTTTACAGTTTATATTTCAGGGCCACGACCCTCATCTTACCTCTCTTTCCCAGTTATTGTTAGTGTAGACCTAGATATCCTACATTAACTAGTGTGAACTAGCATTGCCACACCACCATCTTACCTGCCTTACCTTCAAAATAATAGTAATAGCACAGTGAAATGAAAGGGTATATTTGTAATAGCTACCTTCCTTTCCTTATCAGTTAACAAGGACTAATGTGTGCAGTTGAGTATTTCTAGGAACAAGCTCCTTACAGGCACTGATAGCTTTATAGATAAGAATGAGGTTTGCAAGCAGAATTCATAAATTCATACATCTGATCATTTCCTGTTCATCAAAAAAAAGCTAAAATATTTGTATGGAATAGTACTAAAGTACTAAAGAAGTGAACTTTACCTCCAACCACACCAACTAACTGAAAGCATTTGTATTAATGCTACAACTGACACCTTATAAACAATGCTTGTTTATAGAGCTATTTAATGGAGGAATATCATTATTTAACATGTGTTGTATTCAAAACTAACCAGCTGTTAAACCTAAACAACCCTCCCATAATTTTTCAAGACAATTTGAAGTATATTGTTGCTGGGATTGGAAAGCTCCTACTAAAAAATGCAAAATAAGCATAAATAAGATTTCCTAAGAAGAACATTGCATGGTATCCACTAACAGAAGAATAAAGTTAATTTTCTCCCCTACTAATAGTAGGACATATTTCCTTGCCATATAGCCTTCTGTCTACTGAAATATCTGAAAAGTAATACAAAGATGCTGCGGCACACACATTTTGGACTTCAGCCATCCTGGAAGATGTGGTAAAGGAAAGAAAGTATTTAATTGCATTGAGAGATCTTTAATCACATTTTTGATACTGTAATTTCTTTTACTGCAGTCTAGAGTATGGAAAGGTTGAAAAAGGAACTGTAGATTGGAAAAACATTGGATGCAATCATGTTTCATGGCTCTACAGAATCACTTGCAGGCACCTTAAATATAAATGATAAGAGCTGGAAGATAATTTGCACACTTGGAAAAGTGTTGCCGTAGCCCATATGTGCCACTTACACCTGGATTTGTAAGTTAAATGCATCGTGACTCAGGGCTAATTGAAGAAACTGTGTTATCTAAAGTTATCTTAACTCATTTAATGCATTTAACCTTTTCATTAGCATATCAAAGCACCATTGTTTTCAATGGTGAACTTTTTAATTGGATGGGATGCTGTGACACAATATTCTGTGATAAGTGGGATAAATGGGATAGATGAGTTAAGTCACGACGCATTTAACACACAATCCAAAGTGACTGCATCTGTATCATTCATTCCCTATATGTTCTGTTCACTGAAGTGTAACAGACTGAGAACCATCACTGTGCCATCCTTAAAAAATCCTTCAGCCTCTTGCTTAATAAAAAGACAGAGGCTGTAAGCTGAGAGCCTTTTGATCTTCCAAAGAGATACTATAGAGTCAGTTGCACATCAAGGGACATTAAATGAAAGACAGTATGAATGACTTCTGCTAGATTTCAGGCTATTTACATTTAAAACATTAAACAGAGTAAATCACCAGGGACAACATCGTTTCAGTTAACACTTAGAAGGAAACAACCGTAAAAACTGCCTTTTTCCAGGCACAGTATCATAAAAGCAGCACTAGTGTATTGATATTCTAAAAATAATTCACCTGGTGATCTTTTATTTTCAGAATATTCAAGGTTTATTTTGATGTTTTTGAAAATGCTTATCACTTGAAGGGCCAATAACATGAGGAAATGGAAATTCCATGAAAGCATTTACATTTTAATACTCAGTCAGCACTTCTGAAAAATTGTCACCATTTCTAGAAAGAACATTTGTATATGAAAACACTCGTACATTTACTGACATATAAAATATGTTTAAACACAGGAAACACTGATTTACAACTGCACTACTATAAAAACTTTCAAATGTTTTCCTCTCTCTCTTTTTAAAATTAAGATATCAAGATCAAAATGACAGAAAAAACCCTTATCCAGAAACCCTATGTCCCAAACATTCTGGATAATAGATCCAATACCTGTATGTGGATAACGTGCAAAATGCAGCAAAAAGCTACCATTTGAAATTTCTTTCCACTGCGTGGGGCATTACACAAATAGTCGTAGAGCGTTTTGGAGCACAGAGATACAGTACTGATACAGTGCTGACTGCATCAAAGCTGTATTATTGAGGGGTGGGCCACCCACCTCCTACCACATCTAGATTGTACGTAATTATCAGGCACAAGGTAGGAGCAGAAGGAGGTGCAAATTGCATAAGGGTCCTATCCTGATAAAATCCATCAGCTACATCTCCTGAAGCTGCTCTGTGCATGGAGTAGAGGGTGCACTCTTGAACCCCTTAGTTCTCTTACATGTGTATCCACCAGGGTAGTAAATGACCCCTACAGTCTTTAGCAACCTATTTCCAAAGTCATTGAACCTAGCTCTTGCACAGGAAGATATACACCTTACTTCAGTAATGCCAGAAATGCTCTTCCCCTGCTTTTTCTGACTAAAAAGCAACGGGTAAGTGATGGTATGCTGGAATGCTAATGTCCTACTGAAAGAGGCAAAAATAACTGCACCTATGGGTACTTTGCACCCTACTTGCCTTTTGTAAATAGCCAAAATATCTGATACCTATTTGGTTGATAGAGAAGCTGTGTACCAATATTTCATACCTGTATGGTTTATACATTATATGATGTGCCTTGCTCATCTTGTTGCCACTGCTGTCAGAATACAATAAAGCAAACCTTGCCTCTCAACTATGGCTTGTGCTTACCTTTGCTATCTGGACACACCAATTAAGAAGGAGTTGGGAACCAATGTTATCCTGATGTTCATGCACATAGTCCAACAGGCATCCATGAGGCATTAGCTGCGTAACAAGCTGAATTGTGGGACTTAAAGAGACTCCCAGAAGTCGAACCAGGTGTGGATGGTCCATGCTGGCCATTATCAAAGCCTCCTGCAAACCCCAAAGCATACAGTAAATTATTGCTACCAACATAGTCACAGCAAAAATAAATACTGTAGGTTGTTCACATAGTTACTACCTGATCATGACAATTACTAATGAATGGCAGTTATTCATTTGTACATTTGCTGAACAAATGTTAAAAATATGCAATGAGTGACACTTATCTAGGTGGAGCTTTTAAATGAATGGATATATCAGATACTATTTACACCAACTGATACATTTCAGAGTTTGGATCTGGGCCCATGCACCAACTATTTCTGCTATGCAGCAAAGTGTGGTTGAGGCAAAGCGCTTGGTAGAAAATTGCACAACATTTGCATAATAGTTCCGGTTTTGAATAAGAAAAGCTGAAAATGTCTTAATTACAGGTTTCACTTCTGTTTTTTTTTCTCTTTTGAAGAAAAGAGCAGATGTCCTAGCTCTGCATTCTTTTTGGCATAATCATTTATTCAGAGAAGGACAAAAAATATATACATATTTGATGGTGCTGAATCGCTAGAAAGCAATCCAAAAACATACAAGCTTATACAGATCTTGGGGATATGCTAAGTTGTAAAATAATGTAACATGTTTAATACACACAATATGGCTAGATGAATCTTAGGAATTTTATATGTTTAGTGAGAAATCTGGTGAATTCATAAAAATATCAGTTTCCATATGCACATTTTTTATTGAATAACCTGAGCTGTAATGAGATTGCAGTCGTTGGGTACTGGGTCTATATATTAACATAGATGATAAACTGAGCAACTCTTATAGTCCATTATCTGTTATTTATAACCACAATAAAACATTAATGATTCTAATCTGTTTATTAACATTTATATATATTGAATTTTGTAGTAATAACACCACCAGCTGGTCAGTTTCCTTAACTGTATGGTCAGAGATATATACATTCAGAAGGAAGACAGAACTGTTCTGATGAGGGTTTGCTTAGAAAAGATTCATCTGAGGTTTCTCATCTCTTTCCTGAGCAATATCAGAACATTTCTCAGTTTTCCTTCTGAACGTATATATCTCCGACCATACAGTCAAAGAAACTGACCAGCAGGTGACACTGTTACAAAATTCATTAATCATTTTTTTTAAAGAAATTAAGGAAAAGGCACCAGACTTGATCACCCAAAATACAAGATCTGGTTAGGTGAAGAAAGAGAAAATAATAGACTATAAAGGTAAATTATCATTACAGAAATTCCTTTAAAATTCAGTATTTTTTTTCCCATGCCAAGTTCATTCAAGATTTTATCACCAAATGCAAACATATACAGTAAAATCAAGGTATGATTTTTACAACATAGCAATATATAAACTGGTCAATAAAAGGTTATTACCAGCATGTTAGAATTAGCAATAATCAATCATTTGAATACAACCATGTCATTAGAAGTCCATTTTAATCCTTTATAATAAGAAACACACATTGATGACAGTTGACTTCATTAGAAGTCAGTCTCAGTAACTCATCTCATTAACCGCCAGCCAGTCATTAAAAGGCAGTATCATTAATTCAAAGGCAGCGATATTCATTAATAACTCAATTTACTTATTTTCAAGATGGTAGGTTATATATAGAGTTTAGATGTTCACTAATCTTTAGTTACTTAAGCACCTACAGATCCAAGTACAGAATGCACAAATGACTACGGCCTGTTGCATAAATCATTAAAATTATACATGTGACACATCAAGAGCAACTTCTACATAAAAGTAGATTATTTGATTCTTCTGTGTGGATAAAAGAAGCAATAACTAAAGACCAAATGGGCAATGGTGCAGTAGTTACCATCAGGGTCCAGAATTGTGTTCCAGGAAAAGCCTAAAAATTGTTTGTCTGCTCTCCTTGTGCTTGAGAAGGTTTCCTTTTGGGTACTACTGTTTTTTCCCGCTCTTTACAAACACACAGTTGGGTTGATTTATTTCTTATAAATTGAACATAGTGTGTGTGCGAATGTGATAGGGACAGTGTAAGCACCACTGGGATAGGGCCTGATTTCAGTGATGCAGAATCTCTGTACAGTACTGATTAATATGTTGGTACCATACAAATAAATTTACTCATTCTAATAATCATTATAATGATAAAATGAGGATAAAATAGTTACCTACTATACTACTATAGTTAACTATAGTTAAATAGTTAACTATATAACTATATAAACTTTTGTAAAACTTTTTTTAAAACTGTAAATGTGTGGGCTAAAATTCAGTTTATTTTTTAAAAGTGCAGGTATGACATAATAGAAGGCAATACATCAGGGGCGCTCCCCCAGTGAGGCAAGTTGAGGCACTCATCTCAGGCGGCAGCGTCCCCTGCCAGGGGTGGTAAAAATGCCGCTCCTGGTAACTTTAAGAGCTGAATTTCAGGTTTTCAACACATACATTTGGCTCTTCTAGTGTAAAGAGTGCAATTGCGCTCTCTGCACTAGCAAACTAGCAATGGGACCCCCCTGACCCCCATCCAGCTCTGAAGGTAAGTGCCATGGGGAGGTGGGGGGGCGGCAAAAGGAAGACCGCCTCAGCAAGAAAAATGGGCAGGATCGCCCCTGCAATACATATTAAGTATAACAAGACCACAACATGCTATTTAAGCATTAGACTATGAATAGGGGAGAAGGTTGCCCTTTAATTTCTGCTTAAGTGCCCAGCTGCATTAGCATAACTTCATGGTTTAACCAAACATATTTCATATAGGAAAGCAATGATTTTTAGAGAAGCAATTGAATGCTCAATGTGCTTCTAAAAAGGTTACAGAGAAGAGTTATTTCCCCAAACACTTCCAACATTATTTATATTATTTTTTAACCACCAGTTGGCATTCTTTGTGCCTGATTATTAGGGGGTAGAAATGATTGCTTGAAGTGTGCGTTTTCCCTGCTGCTCCCTGAGACTGAGAAGACTTGCTTACAATGACCTGAAGCAGAGAACCGATTAAACGGGCACCCCATGTGGGATCTCTTTATACG
Source organism: Xenopus borealis (assembly GCA_024363595.1). Classification (NCBI taxonomy): domain Eukaryota; kingdom Metazoa; phylum Chordata; class Amphibia; order Anura; family Pipidae; genus Xenopus; species Xenopus borealis. The sequence goes on along the minus strand of CM044448.1, from coordinate 73,008,326 downwards.
TGAGGTTCTGAGCCCACACAATGCCAAGTCATTAACTTACACCTGGGGGATTCTTTCCGTCTTGAAGTATATGATATTTCCATTAACACCTTCCCCTCATATTAACAATGAAACAGCTGGCGCTAGCAAATGGCAGAATATAATGACTGTACCCGTCACTGTGCAGATCTAGAAGATTTGAGAGTTATAAAACAGTTTGCCAAAAGAAGTGTTTAAATGTCAATAGAATTACATATAAGGCCAAGTTAAGGCACAAAATAAGGCCCAACTGGTTGACTGTAATGAGCCCTGAATGTAAATAGATTGTTGCTTTTCATGTCAAAAGTTAATAACATTAGTCTGTAAACCAAATGAAAAATTCTAACAAATTATGTCTCATAAATTATGAAACAACAAAATCTGATATTTACTTTTTCCCTTGTTCTACGCTGCCACAATGTACATCGCTATGCATTCAAATAAAGTGTATTCCACACAGTAAAATCAATCACATGATAGATCTATCATTGAGAGGATAGATGTAACATGACAGTACAAGCTGTTATGTTATGTGACACAACATGTGTTAGCAATAAAGGTGACACCAGGCCGGTATTTGGCCAGCCTAGCTGTTAAATTGCTAGCTAGGGTCAGGGTTTGTGAAACAAATTTAATGATAAAGTACATTGCTTGTGAATTTGTAATACCCTATAAATCCCTTCCTTTTCTTACCTTCTGCACTACCCAATAATAATGATGGGAGAATTTGTGGCGAATTCCCGCAATCGCCGCCGGCGAAAATGACACAATGCGCACCAAAAACGACAAGTTGTACGTCAAAAATGACACGTTATACGCCAAAGACAATACGGGCATCAAAAACGGTACACGCGTCGTTTCGCAAATTTTTCGCAAATTTTGCTGGAAAGCAAAACGGGATAGATTCACCCATCACTGCCCAATAATCCTTATATGAACAGACCTGCCTCTGCTCTGCTCATTTCCCTGCCCTAGCCTCCCATTTTCCCACTAACCCTAGTGAGCATAGTAATAGTGATGAATGAAATTTTCACCACAAAAATTTTTGCCCATAGATTTTAATGAGAGTTCCGCAATTTGTTGAGCTTCAAAAATTTTGAGTAGGTTTGCTACCTTTTGCCAAATGACACACTGGGTGGGTCAGGGGGAGGGTCCAGTGATGTGGCCGATTGTCATTCACTTTAAATCAATGTTTGGATTTCCTAAATTGGAAAACCAGATAGGTGGCAACTCTATTCAAGATGGAAAAAAGGAGAAAAGGCACAAATTGCATAGCAGATTACAAATAAATTACCATTGTTTTGGACAGGACGTATCTGTTATATGCTATATAACCTGTTCCTTAATTATAACTTAGTTGTGAGTCTATGGGGGTTTTCTTTTCCATAATTTGGAACTTTTGGGATAATGGATTTCCAATAATGTTTCTTATATGTATATTCACTATCTTTTTTTCCAGAAAGCTCCAGATTACGGAATGG
>CM044448.1:72961470-73006191 GCA_024363595.1 Xenopus borealis | reverse complement strand
TACAGCTAATATAATGATATTGAATTGGCTAGTTCTGCTAACTGGCCTGACAGAATTGGAAAATCGCCTAGAAAAAAGCAGATAAATGTCAGATGTCTCTGCAAATAAAGCAACATCAGAAGACTTTCCTGTTTATGAATGCTACAGACTGTTAGGCAGTTGGCAGTGTAAAGACCACTAATATCTTGAACACTAGATAAAAAAAAAATACTTGAAAAAGTGAAAAAGTGCTCAAAGGAGCACCATTTTACATTAATTTGTAGGGTTTACATTTCCTTATTTTGTGCAGGAAAAATGTTTTACATGTCATATATTACTATTAATTACTTTAATTACATTCCTGCAATAATCAAAAATGGATTAACCCTGGTTAATATTCAGATTTGTTAACAGACCTACCAATCCCATAAAGGATGTGGCACAATTCAAACAGCAATTTGGTCTAATGAAATTTGCCACTGAGAAATATTTTGAATACTATAACATAAAGTACCTGCCTAAGGGTACAGGAAATAAATTTATATTTCTATTTTCATCTTTAGAATAAATATTGAGGAGATGAGGGTGTTGTGTGAGGAACAGAAATTCGCATCAATGACAATTGTATTAAACTCAATTTCCTAGCAGCATGAAATGCTATTCCAGCATAAACACTCCACTGGATATTGAAATTCCTCATTGCCAGTTTGTTCTTCCTAATAAAGCTTCAAGAATGCAAAGAGCTACACTAAATAATAGGAAGTTCTTAAGTATAGGCTTTCAATTTCTTATTGTACCACTCTGGCACTAATTGCTTTACTTACAAAGCTGTAATGTACTTACAGTTAGAGGTCTTTGTATGTTTCATTGTGATGAATGTATCAAAGCTGGACAGTAATTGTTTGCTGTTTCATACATTCTCTTATTATCATTTTAATATGTACCGCAAAATAAGTCCTCATGACGGCAAACTTTAATTTCCTTTACAGCTGGTAAGTGTCATATGAATATTTATCCTTCAGATGCTAGAGCTGTCCTCTCTAATACTGTCTCTCTGGAAAGAAGTTCAGTTCTCATCAAGAGCTTCCTGGAGGCTCCTGGTAACATTGCTATGTCTATGTCCCATGTGAAAATCTACAATCAAAACCTTTAATACTTAAAGGACAAGGAAAGGCAAAAAAATTAAATCCTATTTTTACTTTCTTCAATGAAAAAGAAATTTATCTCCAATATACTTTAATTAAAAAATGTGTACCATTTTTTTTTAAAAGAAACCTGACTGTATTCAGAGAAATTCTCCCTTCATTTATTGCTGTGAATAGGAATTGTCAGATGGTCCCTAAAGGCTGGGCATGGAAACAATCATACTTATGAACAGCAGGGGGAGCCCTGCTTTACTTCCCAGCCATGCAGAACTCCAGCAGCTTGCTGGGTAGAGATTTGTATTTGATTTTATTTATGCCTTTATATCTCTTTTAATGTTTCCAACTCCAGCCACAGGGACAAAGATAATGATCCAGATTAAAACTGCCGCTGGCGAATAAATTCGCGAATCGCCAGCAAAATTTAGCTTGGCGAAAATTCGCCGGAAAAACGAGTTGCGCGTTGTTTTTGACGCGCCGCGCGCCGAAAATGACGCGACACACCAAAGTTGATGCGACGCGCGTCAAAAGCGTGACGCGACTCGTTTCGCAAATTTTTCGCCAATTCGAATTTTTCGGCGAAGCGAATCTCGGGAGATTCGCCCATCACTATTCGCAATGAATTTACATTGCGAGCAGCGCTGCACATTCAAAAAACACCATTTTAAATAACAATTGTGATTTTTTTTTTTTACATTCCCCCATATAGGTTTCCAACATCCCTACAACAGAAGTCGAGGCTCAAACTATAAAAATTGCATTGCCTCATTACCAAAAAATTTGAATATACAGATGAATATACAGATGAAGTGCCAGCTATCCCAAATAACTAAATTTAGGCTGGTTCCTAGGTATGATGGCTGAAGATTAGTGATGGGCAAATCTATCCCGTTTTGCCGAAAAATTTGCAAGTTGGCGAAAAATTTGCGAAACGATGTGGGTATCGGTTTTGAAGCGTTGCATCATTTTTAACACGTGTTGCATTGTTTTTGGCTCACATCTCGTTTTTCTTTTTTTTTTTTGGCCAGCGAATTTTCGCCAGGCCTGGCGAATAGTAGCTCACTCTAGAAGCAAGAGTTAATTAGGACTAGCTGGCAAGTTTAGATTTAGAGAACTGTCCCTAGGTCATTGTTCTCCAGACAAGGAAGAGAGTATGTATGGGCTAGGTTAGTGGCATGGACCTTTCACATACACCAAAGAGGGAGGTCTGTACATTAGCCATCAAGGGAATATATAAGCTTTGAGGATGTATTTATATTTCAGGAGGATCTTCTACATCAGTTTTACATTACTGTTTGCGGTGGTAGTTGGGAGAATATGTGATGTGATAACTAAATAATACATAATAAACAAAGCACTGTATATTCATGCATATTATCATCTAAACAAGTGGATACAAGGGAAATGATAACACACACTGATTATGTGGTAACTGAATGAAGAGAAGATTTTTAGGTGGATAAAAAAATCCATGTGCTTATATAAAGCAAAGCATGACTTTTTATATTTGGCACATAAGAAGAAAATCCTTAAATAATTAGTGGTGCACTCTGTTCATATGTCCCTGATTAAGTTCTTATTTATAGAACTCTGGTATCCTGGGTCTCCCGCTCCCCTGTCTGCCTTTTTTCTTTCAACAAACCACTTGAGCTTTGCTAAAGGAATTTCGTAGAACAGGAATCCTTGAATATAAATTGGATAACCTTTTAAATTAGTTGCAAGCAATGTGGAAAGGGAGAAGTGCTGTAATTCAACTTTAGTTTTTCTTTTCTAGAGAGAAACACACCAAAAGGAGCTGGGGTCTGTTTTGGACTTGATGGAGGTTGGAAGAACAAGGGCTAGGGGCTCAGGCCATAACTAAGTGAAATCACATTCTTGTTAATTTTTACCATGCAGTGATATTTATCAGACTTTCAGATTTTAAAAGAGCAAATTGCAAGCGATTTTAGCAAAAGTTTGGCAACATTTCCCAGGATAAATAAAGGTATGGCTTTGTGGTCCAGTGACAATAGAATGTACAGATGATTCAATGCATACAGTCCATATGTACCAGATGCTATCAAAAAGCCATGGGCACAGTTTTGCAACTGATCTGAAGCAAACTTAAGTTGATTGAATTGGCCCCTGGATGTATTTCCTAAACAACCAGGAAGCTAAATCAAAACAAAACTCTTAAGAGGAAGATAGCATTTAGATTTATATAAACTTCAGTAATGAATATGAATATAAATTAATTGCAGCAAGACTTTGAAAAAAAAAAATTATATTTCTAATTATAGAATTTTCTTTAGTGTTATACCGAAGCCATGAACCTTGGAGTTAACACTTATCCCTTTTGTATGAAAACAAATCCTGCTGGTGTGATGTAAAATCAGGCAGAAGGAGTGATCATTCAGCCAAATAAATATTTGAAGAGGAAATGAGCATAAGAAGGAGGAGGAGAGGGGCTCCCAGTGCACATTACCAGACAGTCTTCCTCTTAGAGAGGTGGCAGATTGTGATGCGGGCTCAGCTTTGGACACAAGCAATAGCATCTGGATGGGTCTTGGATCTCATAGCCTGAGGCTCACAGTGATATGTAGATATGTGCATGAGAGAGATGTGAAGCAAAGAGCATAAATGCAACCAATATGAGGGAGGTGGGAAAAATGAAATTTAAGCGAGAGGAAGATGAAGAGAATGCTACACAATAGCTTGCACTTTGTTTATTCACACTGACAGCAATTAGCTTTTCAAACACATATTGCCTGTATTAAATATCCAAAGCTATATTACATGCTCTACAATAAAATATTGAGATGAAATACAGATTTTAAAATTAATTGTTTCATCTTTAGACAAGACAGACCTAGAAAGCAGCTACGGTAGTCTTACTTTTGAATTTCAAATGGGTCACGGTCCACATATTTAGTTGCTGAAATGCAGGTATAGCTGGATCAGATTGGACTCTAAAACCATGGTTATGATTGACTTATTTAGTGCCCATTCTCACACATATAGACATTGAGATATAGCAGAACAGGTATGGGGCCTGTTATCCAGAATACTCAGGGCTTGGAGTTTTCTGGATAAAGTACCTAAAGGACGCAATTTGTTTCATCATACCATAAAGGGGAATTCAACCCCTGCTGGCGCTAAACCCCTACCCCTCCCACCCCATAGGCCCCCCCTCCTGCCCGGCCTACTTCCCCCCGGGCTATTGCCCCTAACTTGTTTATTACCCCAAAGTGCAGGTCCCTTTGTCCTACTGCCCATGCGCTGCCAAGCGCCGATGGAAGAAGATGTTGTGGAGGAAGATTGTGCCTGTGACCCTGCACGAAGGGACCTGCGCTTTGGGGTAATATACAAGTTAGGGGCAATAGCCCAGGGGGAGGAGGCGAAGGGGCCTATGGAGTGGGAGGGGTTTAGCACCGTTGGGGGTTGAATACCCCTTTAAGTCAACTAGAAAATCATGTATACAGTACCTAAACCCAATCAGCTGGTGTTGCTTCCAGTACCTATTTATTTTACCTTAGTTTGGATAAAGTACAAGGAACTGTTTTATTATTAGAGAGAAAAGGGGAATTTAATTGTAGAAATCTGTATTACTTGGATAAAAGGGAGTCTACGGGAAAAGGCCTTTCCGTAATTCTGAGCTTTCTGTATAATGGATCCCATACTTGTTCTTGAATAAAACGAAGGGGCTGATTTATTTAAAAATCCTTATTGACCCATCAAAACCTTGATCCATCCACAATCATTTGGTCATTTATCCTCAAATTATGAATTAAGAATTAAATCAATGTTGTTTAGCTTATGAATGGGCAGAACTCTCTGCATATAAATGGGTTAATCTATTGAAAGTATTTCAGACTATTTTCAGTGCGCAACTGACATACACTGTTGTTAGCAAGTCTGGCTATTTTCTATGCCAAACAAATCCACTGTGATAAAAGTGCCAGCCTTTCCTTTGTACATTTTGGTAAATGAAATAGTTGCTACCAGCAGTTCCTCAGTTGGTCAAGACACTTGCCTCAGGCAATGCAGATACCACTGTCCTTTTTTGTTTGTTCAGGAAAATATGTAACCAATAAACAAACCTGAGGAGTTGAACTAATGTCAAGTTTATATTTAGGGTGACTATCACTGCCTGATGGGATGGTAAAGCAGCTAAACCCTAACCCTGATGAAAAATAATGTAACGGTTATTCTGGGGTGGCATACTTTTTATCTACAGATTTGGTAATCACAGAACATGCACAATATTGGGACAACTGGAATCTTGATTAAAGGAGAGCTGACAACATTATGGGGTATATTTATCAAAGAGTGAAGTTAAGAGTAAAGTTCTGCCACAAGAGGGAAATTCCGCCGCTCTCCATTCATTTCTATGGTATTTTTAAAGGCATATTTATCAAAGGGTGAAATTTCACTTCACCCATTGATAAATAGGCCTTTCAAAATCCCATAGAAATGAATGGAGAGCGGCAGAATTTCCCTCTAGTGGCAGAACTTCACTCTTTGATAAATTTACCCCTATGTCAACGGTACATGGTTTCTGAATCAGAAGTTCAAGTGACTACAAGGTACAGACACCACTCTAAATTTAGGGGTGCACCAATGCCATAATTTTTACTAATTCTGAAATTGATGAATACAAAACTGAATAAAAAACGTTAACCTACAGCTTTCCACTACTTTTAAGTTATACAAAATATAAGAGGGAACATAAATTCTCAAGTGTTGTTTAAAATGGTGTTTTTGAAAGTGTTTAGCACTACTCGCAATGTAAAATAATTCACTGGTAAATTTTACATCTCTAAGCAAAGGTTCAAGTTAACACCTGCTCTGAATATTTTTTTTTTTACAAAAAATGCTTTGTGATTGTTAAATTTGTTACATAAAATGCACATGTTGTCAAAAGCCATTTGTTTGCAACCTTTGCAAGGAAGTCGTTCAGGTCTCAAATCACACAAAAAAGTAACAGGAGAACATTTTTTGCTGTAGCAAAACATATATACAGATGCTTAAAAGAGTTAAGCGTTAAATGTGTCATGACTCAGGCTTAATTTAAGAAACTGTGTTATCTAAAGTCATCTTAACTCATTTAATGCATTTAACCTTTTCATTAGCATACCAAAGCACCATTGTTTTCAATGTGATGCTGTGACACAATTTTCTGTGTTAAATTGGAAAAAAGGGAAATCTGTGTTTAGTTATTCTGTATCAAACACACAATCCAAAGTGGCCTCATATGTACATCCCCCCATTAGTATTTTAGCAGTAGAACAACAAATACCCATGCCAAGAAGCATTATAATGAAAACTAGATTTCCATGAACTAAAATATTGGGTTTGACTTACTCTTGAATGTCTTGTTCATGCAAGTTTTTTGTCTTAAATATTTTTCATCTAAAAACAAAAGCTTAGCATCACAAGTAGCAATACCCAAAGTTAATCACTTACATGATCCCTCATCTGCCAATGTGTTTATAAACATTAAAAACAGATATCTCTTTCTCAAAGGAGCTTTTCACCCTAGAAGCTAATGACATTTTCCCAATGTTTTTGCTTCTAGGGTTAGCAGTAAACAGCCAATACCTGAAGGAAGAATCCCATCTTGCTAACAAGCAGGACTGGATGATCCAGGCTATTGCTTATTGTAAAATAAACAAAAATGCAAATAAATCTAAAACAGGAAAGCAATCATCCCAGCTTAATTTCTGCATTTAATCAACCCAGTCCTGTTTTCCCTAGAGATTTCTACTTAAAAAGTACAACTTCAAAATGAAGCCTTTCAATTAGTTTTGTTCAAAAATTAGGAACAAGAAGAGACTAGGATATTCCCTGCAACACTAAAAAGATGCAGTACAGTCAATCAATCTTGTCTGACAGGCATGTTCTATAGGTATTTTAGAAGAATAGAACATTACAAGTGCTTGTTTCATACATTAGCTCTGTATCAACAAATATAATTTCAGGCCTTTCCATTTGCTTAAAATGTCTAATCATTTTCTTCTTTGGATTCCGCCACTCTCCAAGGTCTACTCAAGAATGCATCACCATAGAAAGTGTAGTCTTTAGGCATTTTAAGTTCTGTACTGCCTCAACTCCAACTAACAATGCCACATATTTTTTCACCACGTAAAATGCCTTAATCACAAAAATTTTAATTACAGAACTTACTGAAGTAAAATATCTCAAGCCTTTTTTCTCATTTTCCCACCCACCCACTGCTCACGCTCTGTTGAAAAAAAAACATTTACAATAGAGCTGTGTTCTTTCTCTATGAAATTCCCAAACGGCTTATGGGCTGCAAGTTCCATTCTCTGTTGCTGGCACTGCATCAGTCTCATAGACATCAAAATGAGGAAGACTAACACCAGGAAACTTGACTGTGTAAGCTTTCCACTTTTAGCTAGTAATTATATCTAGTCGGCTAATGGAACACTAGGGTTTAGAAGGGTTACATAAAGCAACATAAAGTGCTGTAATAATCAAGAAGACATCAGCCAGTAGCAAAATAAATTGTGTTCGGAAATATAGTTATTATGCACCGTAGACCGCTTACTGTATTATTTTGTATTTGAGTGAGACCACCAAAGAGATTGATGGGGCATCAACTAGTAATTAACCAAATGTTTAGCACATTTATCATAGCTGGCTTAATGATCTAAATACAGTCTATAAGGTGTTAAGCACATGGTTAGCACAATTTGATTCAATAAGTTAACAGGACTATTTTTATTAGTGGATAAAGACCTATTTATTGATTTCCAAATTATACCCTGGAGTGAAACGATAAGCTTTGTCTGGAAGTTCTGGTTTGTCTACACCCTTCATCTGTAGTTTGTATTGATGGAAAATGGGGTGAAGCTTTCTAAGAGTCAATACCTGCACCTCTAGTAATATAGCTTTACTTTGGCAAAGGGTCTAGGATCATAATTTTAGCTGGCAAAACTATACAGTCTTGCCCAAAACAGATAAGGCATTTGGTTTAAAAAAAAAAAAAAAAAAAACTGCTGGTATTGTTTGGGGGGTTTTAGGTGTGATTGGAATTTGTCTAGTAATGCCATCAAGATAAAAGATAAAATATGCACTGAATTGAAAAGTACAAAAAAATAGAGAAAGGAGAGGAGAAATGACGACACATCTAAAAAATGTAACTAAAAGAGACTACAATATAAATTGGATTGGTGTATTAAAGGTTCCATGCATACAGGTTGTGAGGTTGAGAGGGCAACAAACAGGTTACATTGTATATATCTTACTACAGGCAAAAAAAGACCAAAAAAATTCTAACTCAAATGGAGACTGATTTAGAATATTTGTGTCTCATGGGGGAAAAGCACCCTAGGTAACAGGCCAAGGAATGACATGAGAGGGACATCACCCTGCCAGAAATTTGCTCCTATAACAGCATCTCTGACCTTAAATTACAAGGGTCCATTCCACTTTGAAATGCAAGAGAACATTCACCAAAATCTGAGCACTAAATAAAGACTGTTTTCTATAAATTAGAAAATGGGATATTATGCTGCTCTAAAAGTGCTTAACATAAATTGTGCCTCTAAGAAAAGTGCAAAGGCAAAGTCATTTGGCAATGGGTAAGTGATTTTTTGAGCTCCTCACCTTCAACTAATGGATCCCTAATGAATGTAACAACATAATGCCTGTTAGTAAATAGATTTCCTGATAACCTAATTCCGGGAAAAGATGAAGAACATCACTGAGTGAAAAAATAATCCTTACCAAACCTCATGGCCTACAATACAACCAATTTACACTTAAACTGCTGTACTAATTTCATATGAAATTTTCTATTTGATTTCTTACAATGAGGCTGTTTCTAAGGTAACCCATTTTTATAGGTGACAATCATATGAGATTCATTACCTCATCTTTCCATGAAGCAGGCAACAGTGTCAGTCTTTTTATTCTGTGGATATCACCAATATAGAATGAATGCCACATTCATGTAAACTGCATGAGAAGATGCAGCCTGAACCCTGTAGTTTCTGGTACAGAATAAATAAATGTGATCTATTAAGGTGACCTAGATAACCAACATCTTACTCTATTGATGGAGCATTCTGCAACATAAATTGATGTAATTTTTAAAAAGTATTTCACATATTTGGGAAGGTGAAAATATTAGGATGTTATTTAAGAGATTTCAAAGTTTACGTCTTTATTATTGTTTCTATTTTTTTTAGTAGCATCAATGTTATAGACCGTGATTTTACTTGTATGGCCCACCATTGTGGCTTCTTCTTTGGGTGGAGATTTTTGGAGCGGTTAATTGAACCTTATACCTGATATAAAATCTGCTGCAAGGTGCAGACTGAAGAACCAGCTCTGTTGTCTACCTGTTGATGCTTTCCAGTTTGCACATTCGAGTAGAATGTAAATTTGGAGAAAGGTAGAGGGATGCTTGAATGCCATACACCACTCCTCATGAATTCATCATTACCAAATGCAGACAAAACAGTTTTCATTGGAAACTATGTATTTGGTCCCCTGTGGCTTAAGCATCTCTACACTTAGGGGCAGATTTATCAAGGGTCGAATTTAGAATTTGAAGGATTTTAATGCAATTCGATTTATCAAACGATCAAATAAAAAAAATTTGATTGATAAAAATTGATAAAATTGTTCGAATTGAACGATTTTAACCATTCGTTTGAATTTTTTTAATTCGATCTAAAAATGCTGGAAAAACCTATGGGAGCTTCCCATAGGGTTATACAGCAATTTGGTAGGTTTAATCTGGCAAACTAGGGGTTCAAATTTAAAGGGCAAGTACTTCGATCAAATTTTTTAAATTCGATGGTCGAAATGGCCACAAAAAATATTCAAAAATTAGAATTTTTTAAAAATTTGATCGAATTTCTAATCATTCACACAAATTTAGTAAATCTGCCCCTAAATATTGTGGTTTCATGTTTCTAAAATAATATGATTTTTTTGTGTAAAAATAAAATGGGCCTGAAAACATATTTTGTTAGACAATCATTATCTTAACCTCTGAAACAGGTTGCAAGGTTCAGAGTTCAAATCTCATCCTTGTGATCGATATCCTTTGCAACATTCAAAGCAGATATTAGAAGGGCAGATGTAAGATAATTATGGGACACAGAGACCGATTTATACAAACTAGTGGAACAGCTAACAGAAGTGAGGTGGAAAATGAGCAGTTTGAATTTAACTGCTGTCTGGAAGTGAGCATTAAGCAAAGGCTCTCTTCAAGACTCCTCGTGTGCCATTAAGAAAAAAAACATTCTAAGAAGGTGAGGTAAGGATAAGCTTGTTTCTGTTCTGAAGAAATGTACTGAGAATGAATTGGTGATCTAATGAATTGCACTTAAATGACCTTAAAGTCAATCCTATACATATGGAATGCAGGGTGTGATTAATAGAGTGAGAGCATGAGTTGCCCTTTAGAAAACAAATTCTTTCCTTTATTAAGGTTCATCAAAATCCACAGCTGCTTTACACACATAAAGGTATAACAGACAACAATCCTTCAATCTTTCTCTGCTCATGGTCTTTTCTTCCCCATTATGTTCTAACATAAATATAGTGGGAGATCAGAATCTTTATTTCTGAGCATGCAAATTTATGGATAAGCTAACAACATGTTGAACAGCTTAACTCCTAGTCCACAACTAGTAATACCCCAACTTGCCTGCAAAAGGGCATTCTTCAGTAGTAAATCAGTTCCCCCAACAACCCAGCATTAGTTACATTGTTGCTTCATATTTTACTATTAAAACAATTGCATTAATATCTTTTTCTATCTAAAAAAAAAACTTTCATAGTTTTGCAAGTGTTACAGTGCAAAACTTAAATGATAGTAGATAAATGATAGCTCTAACACATAATATCAGACACTGTAATGCTAACAACTGACTTAACCCTGAATATCCCAAAAGACTAAGGAAAGTACAAAAATGTTCATTCAGAGAGAAGTTCTGTCTCAGATCTGGCTGAACTCTGCATCTTATGCCAGGTAGTAAAAAGTACAGAAATTATGGCAGGCAGAGGCCATCCCTATCCTTACCACATGCCATAGCACAGGTGCCAAGTACAGGGCCCGGAGTGAGGGAAGGGAGCTGCTTACATGCCTTTCCTTTCCTGCTCCTCATGTATAGAGCACTGTCTGTGTCTAACACATGGAGCACTATATATTGGGGGTGACCATGTAGATTATGCATTTATGCTGGTTGTGCCCTGCTGAGATCTGCCAAAAGAAGATTTGACAGATGGTGAAAGTACATATATCACTCAAGAGGACTTACTTTGGCTATTGCAGAATTATATGCTCCTGGCCGTTACACCACTTTAGTTGATGCTTTGCATTGTATCAGATGTTAGTTTTGTTTGTCTATGATCATCCATTAAAAACCCCCATGGTCCCTTTGAATAGGTATTGTGTTGACATTGCTTACAGAGACAATTTGGGACTCGGCAGTGAGTGGTCCAGCTGAAGACATATCATTATAAGTAGATACTCTTGCATAAGAATGTGTCTAGATACTTTTGGCCAAATAGTGTATTTAATCCAGATGTTATCAACAATGAGAATATCAATAAAAGGTCTTTATCACACTAAACACATTCAGGGTGATTTTTGTTTTGAGATAAATGTATAGGGCAAGGAAAGTGTAAAATAGAATAAGGCTAGAAATGCTGTATTTTGTATACTAAACATAAACATGAACTTACTGCACCACAAGCCTAATCAAACAAATGATTTATGCTTTCAAAGTTGGCCACAGGGGGCTGTCATCTTGTAACTTTGTTATACATCTTTGCAAGACTACATACACATGCTCAGTGTGGTCTGTGCTTCTTAGGGATTGTCATAAATGATCAAATACAAAGCTGCTTGAGTTCTGCATGGCTGGTAAGTAAGGCAGGGGGTCCCCCTGCTGTTCATAAGTATGATTGTTTCCCTGCCAGAAGTTAGGGACCGTCTGCAAATTCCTATCCACAGCACTAAATGAAGGGAGAATTTCACTGCATACAGTCAGGTTTCTAATAAAAACAGTACACATTTTGTAATTAAAGTATATTGGAGATTTCTTTTTCATTAAAGAAAGTAAAAATGGGATTTTATTTCTTTTTCCTTTCCTTGTCCTTTAAAAGCAAGACTGTGCAGTTATTTGTAAATTCATTAGACATGAGCAGCTCTTCCCTGAGTGAACATTACGAATCTGTGAAATATACAGTCAAAAACATTTAAAAAGTAGAAATGTCTGAGTAAAAAAAGGCACTGGCCCCTGAATTCTTAATAAGGTTTGATTCTTATGTCACATACAGTAGGCAAGTAGCTGATTTATTTATTCAGTCGAGGATTAGTGACAGGTAGACACTTTAAGATTATTTCCTCTATGAACTCCTTTTGGTAAGGCAAAGAACCTTATTGCTTTTCTAGATTTTGAATGAAAGTAACATGGAGTAATACATTTTTCTGCTTTTTTATAGTATATGCACACTCCTTTTTCTTGAAGATAAAGGGGATTTACAACCTACTTTAAAATTAAAAAATATAGTTGAATTCTTTACAAATGATAATACCAAGAATGAGTCTTACATAGAAGTGACAAAGTACTACACACTTTTTAAGCAAACTGCACTACTACAGTGAGATCTTGGTGGGAGTTGGCAATAAGGTCTACATAGTTATCTAAACTTGAAGTCATCTTGGAACTTACGTCCATAAATTCTGCATTCGCTTTAGGTCCAGTTGTCTCATTTAGTATCTTAATTGCCACAGGGATCTTCACGGTTTCCCCTTCAGGAACCCAGATGCCCTATAAAAAGGTAAGAAACAACAGTTAATAACATTTCACAAAACCCTTTAGTGAAATACATGTATACAGCGATAGGATCTATTCTCCTAAATACTTGGAACCTCTGGATTACAGATCTTTCTGTAATTTGTAATCATTTAGTAAATCTGCTAAAATGTTTAATATCAAATAATCACAATAGGATAGGATTGTTTAGTAATCAATATGGGATCATGCAGCTTTGTTAGCATTTAGGACAGGGTACTGTTCTATAATTATTATTATTATTATGACTTTCCTGTAATTCAGAGCTTTCTGGATAATGGCTTTCCAGATAAGGGAGTTTGTACCTGTACTTAACTTATTCTTTAACAGCAACTGAGTATTCTGGTTCTCATCATGTCTTCATATATTCTTCTGTCCCTTTTACATTTTTTTGCTCACAACTGTCTGCTGTTCAGTGATATTTGACCATTCAGAAGCCATACTAGATATTTACAAATGGGCAAACATAAGGGGCACTAAAGAACAAGGCAATTATAGATACACTTTACTATGCTTTTTACCTACAATGCAGCATTTTTACCCAAAAGTCTAGAGTAATTGTGGTCCCAAGGTAGAGATGCTGTTGATGAAATCTGACACAATTGCAATGTGCTGAATGTCAAAATGATATTTGTGCTCGATTCTTTAGGCACATATTAGTGTCAGTTGAGGTAGGACACAGTGGAAACCCTGGAGCTACCACTACCTTAGAGTTGGAGGTAGCTCAATGCTGCTCTTGTATCAATTGGCACACTGCTTATTAAAAACACAAGAATCTATAATGAATCAAGTATATTTGCACAACAACAGCAATAACCACAACTGTACTCTGTAATTGAGCCTTATATTTTTATCCTTTCAGTATATAACGTACCTATATTTATTAAAATATTCTGATTATTATTATGGTGATTATTATACAATAATCACCATATACAGTGCACTAAGGAATGTGATTGCATGCCCGTTTTGTTCCCCAGACCTATAACCTTGCATCAACTAATCTCATGTAATTTAGCTGCACAATCCTCTTTGTAGTTTGCAAATAATGTAGAACTTTTGAGTTTTGCCCTGGTTCTTTATGTACAGCACCTGCAAAACATATATTCTTTTTCATGTCTTCCTGAGTTAGCAATAATATATTTAATGTAAATAGAAAAAAGAACAATGCCAACATTTATGGCATATGATAAAAACCCAGTGTTTCAGAGGTGTCATTTATCAAGGGGATTTTAGATACTATTTGAAAACATAAAATTGCATAGCAATATGGTAAATTCATTGTATGTCAAATGAATCAAAAGTGGAAAAACAGCTGGAAGGAATACAACTGACCACTCGTATACCTTCCCATCTCCTTCATTCTACAGACTAAGGAAAACTCAGGTTACTCAGAATAGCACTAAAATCCTTTCTGGATGTTTTAAAAAAGCAGACTCAATAGATATCTATTCACCAAGGCTTTTTGAATACAACAAGAATCATCTTTTCAATCCATAATTTATTAAGCACTTTGCGCTCCATGGGACAAAAGTGCTAAGAAAATGTTATATATAAAATGTTATATTATTTATTATAAAATACAAGCAATAGCTTTTTGATCAAAAATAGGGTAATATTTCGAAACATGTGAACTGTAACGCTTAGGGATTACTTTTGGGTTCTGTTTACTACTGTAGAGACGCCTATTATATTTTTGTATAGATCCCCTTGCATACAAGGATTTATATTCATCATAGCAGGCCCATTTCTCAAATTCAACCATCCTTGTATCAGCTGCAATACCCCATCTGTTGTTCTACCACCACCCTCATTCAGGCATATCTAATTCTGATCAAATATCTAAGGATGGGGTGTAGGATTATAAATGCATGAAAACTGTCACTTAACTGGAACAGTTGAGCTTTTGCAATGTGAAATCTAATCACATTCACTGGCTATGTTAAAACTGCCTGGCAGCCACCAACTGTCTTTCTTAAACACTAAAGGGATGATGTAAAAATGTGGACTCAAGTGGTGCTTCACTAGTGGAATCAAATGTTGTGCTAATTGATGCCAGTCATTCAAGATCCTTGGGGCTGGTTGAGATTTTCTCTGTTTCTATGTTGATCTGATTCTGAATTTGTAGTGATGGGTGAATGTATTCGCCTGGGGCGAATATGCAACAAATTCCCACAATTCACTGCATGTGAATACATTTATGAAATGCCAGGAAAAATCGCCTGAACGAGACACCGGCGGTGTTTCACAAATTTTTTGACGTTTTGCGAATTTCTCAGGAACAATTTGGCAACAAGTGAAACGTCCCAGATTCACCCATCACTATGAGTCTCTAATGAACATTTCTAGCTGGAGCTGTTTTGTTTTAGATGTTGTAAACAATATGGCAGACCCCAGCCGTATTTGCAAAACTTTTCCATCTGTGTGTGATAAGGGATGTGTCTAAAAGCTTCAGAAAGTCAGACAGTTACAAGGAACAATTAATGTCACAGAGAGAGAATGAAAATGCTTTATGCCTATATTTTATTACTCCTAAGCTACAGTTGAAGTAGCCATGTGGCTGGGAAAAGTGCCAGCCCAAGGGACAGAGAGAAAGAAGCTTGCCAGCTGAATATCAATGCCAGGTGTTTGCACAAGACAAGACAGACAAAATATAAACAGCTCCAGGCTAGATGTCCCTGGATAAAAAGGCTATTTGTCATATAACTAGTGAGTGTGCAAAATGGCATAGACTGGGAATTATACCCATGCCTCTAAGGCCCTGGACACACATGTGGAGGATATTTTCAGCATTTTGGGTGCACTCAGCGCAACATTTTTTTTTTTTAAAGCAGACTTCTGTGTATATCTGCTAGCAGTTCCGACCTACAGCAATGGCCCACTACAGTCGTGTATTTATGTTTTGCTTTTTTAAAACCCGGCAGGTACCCCGCCAAAAATGCTGCAAGTATCCACATGTGTGTCCAAGGCCTAAGCATGCTGTGTTCAGTTGCTATGGCTGCTGAGATGGTATTAGAATTTTTGGTCCATCCTCCCCTCTTTTGTTCCACCCCTCCAGTTTTGTTAAAGTAAAATAAAATCACTTTCTCTTCTGATAAGCAGATAGCAACCCTTTCATACAAGCCAAACGAGTCATCTCCAGGATTTGGAATAATAAACTATTGTATAAACAGCTGTCATGTCTTTCACATTCTGCTACAACAAACGTTTCACCATAGACAAGGGGAGAAATGCAGATAATTAAATTGTGCTCTAAAGCACAAGGGCTGTTTTATTTTGAAATAGATCTACTAGAGATTTATAGATGAAGGCATTCATCAATAGGCAGATAGATGAAGCAATTACCAAGCTATGGCTCTGGCTATTATTCTATAGTGTATACTGTAGCACTCTCTCTCACATAGTCCATTTGTTCGACTCACCAGATGCAAGTGCAGTGCAGAGGCTAACTACAACTACTATATATATAATTATACTATGCAGCTTCCATACATAGCAACCATTCAGTTTACAATGTCTGTCCATATGTTCTACAAAAAAAGGATCTACTCATGTATAAATAATTATGATTCATCTGATTATACACCAAACACAATTAAGGGCACATTTACTAAGGGTCAAAGTGAAAACTTGAATTTAAAAATGTTTAATTTTGAAGTATTTTTTGGTTACTTTCACTATCCAATAGCCAAAATTCGATTTGAATTGAAAAAAATTTGAAAATTCAGTAGTACTGTCATCACCTTAAAGCTGCCACATTGCTATTTTAGCCTATGGGGGACCTCCTAGAACCTTTACAGAGATTTTTTCTAAGTTCTGCAATTTTTGGCAAAATCGTTTGAATCGTTCTAATCAAACAATGCATTCAAACGATTCGAAAAATTTTAACCAATTCAATCCAGTTTGAATTTGAATTTGAAAATTTGATGGTCGAATTTTGAATCTTATTAAATTTGAAATTCAACCCCTTAATGTTATTAATTGCTTATTGTTCTATAGAATTACATTTTTATGATGCAAGGTCACTGGTCCTGCAGATGCTTATAACATGGTGTTTCACACTCAGAATTTGGACATTCTATGACTGAAACTACAGAGAGAAAATGACATCCAAGGGTGCTTCAGCCATGAGGTCGAGAAACTTGCCTAAGATGTCAGTACCTGGCAAGTTACCTGGGACAGCAAAGAGTCGCTCCTGGTAACTTAAAGAGCCAAACTTCCAATATGTAGTTATATTATACGTATATATATATATAGTTGGAACCACATGCAAACTATGCAGACCTAAATAACATGGATCAACAGGTTACTCACCTTGTACACAGTTCCAAAAGCACCAGATCCTAGAATTTTTATCCTCTTCAGTTCTGTTTCCTTTAGAATCCTCAGCTGGGCTTGATTAGGGGCTGTGCCACTTGGTGTCAGTGGTTCTACCAACTGCAAAATTAAATAGACATAAACAAACATGCATAATAATAATAATAATAAGCTTGCAAGGGGACATGATTATTCTTTACAGGTACATTAGAATATATCACAGATAGCAGGGGAACTTTTTCCAGTTGAAAAGATCAATGCACTAGAGTAGTGATGGGCGAATTTATTCGCCTAGGTCGAATTCGCGGCGAATTCCCACGATTCGCCGCTGGCGAATAAATTCGCGAATCACCAGCGAAATTTCGCTTGTCGAAATTTCGGCGATAAACGAGTCGCGCGTCAGTCGCGCGCCGTTTTTGACGCGACGCGTCGAAAATGACGCGACGCGCGCCAAAACGACGCGACGCGCGCCGAAAATGGTTGGAAATGGACATAAAATGTTCTGAAAGCTTGATGTGATTATATTAGTTAGCCAATAAAGGTATCACCTTTATACCACTTTACCCTATAACATTTTAACTGGCTAACATGGTACAGCAACTTTACCTGCGATACCGAGTGATGAAGCCCTCTCAAGAATATAATCTATTTAATCTTTATAGTCAGTGGGTACAAAACTTAAACAATGTACATGCCCCTTTAAAAATTAAATGATAAATGTCAGTGATAAACAGCTGTTATCCCAGAGACATACAGTATAGAAGGAAATTAAGTGCTTTTTGATTGCGTCTATTGAAAGGTTAGTACAAACAACCTACGGAGATCAGCTATCCAAAACCATCTCAAGCCTATGTGGTTTAATGATTTACGTTCTAATGAAAATTGATTTTTTTTTTTTTACCATATAAGACCAATGTTTTATTTGGGGCATGTGAACAGAAGTGGAAAAATGCCCTTTAAATGTTAGTATAAGGAGTTGCTGCATTTCCATTCTAATTATAAGGTAGCTGAACCTCTAGCAGAAAATGTCATTACCATGAATGCATAAGGGGAACACAACTTTTATAGGGAATATTAGACATCAGTAAAGATTCAAAAAGATTGAACACACAGTTCAGCAGTTAGCTAAAAAGTTAACTTGCTACTTTAATATCATTCAATGTGTCTTTACATTAAACTATTTTTATATATTTGAAAATGTTGCCATAACCAGCCAGGAAGGACATAAAACTAACCACTTTCACTTTAATTGTATAAAAAAGTGCATAGTTGCTACAGGTGTAGCCACCTAAAGAGCAGGCAGCATTTACTAATCAACTGTAAACATCTTACTGGTTGCTTTGTGTTACATCAGGGCAAACTTTGTGCCTTTTATTATAAATGAGGGTTATTTCTGTTAAAAAAAAGTTGGAAAAAGTGGCACTCCGGTTGAGAAAAAAAGTGATTTATTCCAACAGGTCACTGACCAACATCCCAACATGTTGGTCAGTGACCTGTTGGAATAAACCACCTTTTTTATGTAACTGGAGTGCTGCTTTTTCTTGAACAAAATATTATTTCAGTGGGAACGCTGATGGCAGAGCACGCGGATTACAAGAATGGAGCTACACTAAGAGGAACACATGGGGGTGAGTTTGGAGCGGCCTAGTTTTCTTTCTTATTTATGTTAACACCTTTACAATGGGTTTCTGTGAACTTACCTCAGTTTCAAGGAATCTGCGTAGTGTTCTCTTCTTTTTTATGCTTTTCCTCCGAATGTACACGGCAAAGGTCAATGCCATGATAACTATTAAGAAGAGCCCTCCAATAACACTGGCTGCGATGAGTGGAGTCCTGCCATGTACAGTCAGCAACATTAAAATGCAGAAATAAAAGTGACCTACAGCCAAATACCTAATAAATCTGTGCAAGGACAATTTGGGAATGGAAAGTACCACACAGAGGTAAGGATAGGATTTAAACTGGCAACACACTATCAGATGCTTGTGCAGCCTCTTCATAAGCATGCATGATGGTATAACAAGAAAGCTGATGTAAAATTGTGTACTATTCGATTCTCCTATTTAAAGCTACCCTTGTATCTGACCTTATATGGAAAGATTCAGAAACCCTATACTTCACCAATAAACCTTAATAAGTGTTGAGAATATTTGGAAATGGAATCTGAAATGACCCTTCGCATCAAGCTTTCAGGTTGGTATTAACTTATAGAGTGTTCCCTTAAGCATTTGTACAGCAATGATGATTTATATGCATGAGATGCTGTGTTATTTATATATATATATCAGTGATGGAGTTTTGACTATTTGTTGTATTATATGTGTTGGAAGCACATAATCAAATAATGATAGAAATATCTTTCTTTATTAACTTCTCCCCAATCTAAGTTTCCTTTAAATTTTCATTTTAGAATACCTTTTAGGTTCATAAAGCTATTGCACATGCAAATGCTTTTTCTCCTTATTCATGTAAAAGTCTTTATATGTAACAGTCGTGACTATATTTACATTTACAAGGGTTGAAACATGCACTCATTTCTATTCATTTTAGTTTAAGCTACTTACTATTAATTGCATACTGATTCTGTCCATAACAATATCCATCTCTGTCTACAATAACAATTTTTTTTGGTAACTTTCCTTCTGCAAAATTTGTGCCATTATCTGCTATCATTTAAAAGTCCTAGAGCTTTAAATTGGGCTTTTTGAGAGATGGTCTTGATTGATTTAATGCCTATGTTTAATTAAAACATTCAAGATACACCAAGGAGAAAATATGTTTTTTTCCTAAGACATCACCATGTATATTCAAGAACTCAAGAGTAAACAAACCTCTGACATGAAGTCAAAGCTACCAACATCAGCAATTTCACCCCTGATAAAGCAGCTCTCTGAGCATCCAGTGCTACAAAGCAGCTAAACAGAGATATGGCCCTCTGTGTGTAGGCAGTCAATTATCTCTTTAATGAAGCGATGGTTTGATTACAAAGAATACTACAGATACCTTCCCCTTGAGTATTAGTTGAAATGCAAAAAGAGTTCTTCGTTTAGTATGATCTCAAAGCCCAAGGACCTTGCTATGCTGTCTTATCTAATTACTGGCTGCTGCAGTAACTTGGTAAAATGGTGTGTTAATTTGGCACAGATACAACGAAACAAGGTGGAGACTATTTTCTGATAACATTAGTGTACTCCTACCATGGGAACTTGGTATCTAAATTACAAGAACATATGCACAATTCTGTTAATTTGCCATGCCTTCTTGTATCTGAATACAAAAAGTAACTTCTTGATCAGGTTTTCTGACAGATTACAAATATGTGCCTCCAAACTCTAATTGCTGTGGGTTTTCAGAATCACCAGCAATATCTTATTATAATATTGTATTATTAAAACATATGTGTTCAATACTCTCTCAGGGGAATGTAAATATGCAGTGTGAGCAAACATTTTTTGCTTTTGTCCACACTGCACATTGTGGCTACACAGCCAATAGACAAAGAATATTGTGGCATTTATGCCAATGTGTATTGTATGAAATTAAGGGCCAGACTGAAATACTGAGAAAACATTATTTTATTGTTTATCGTGTGAAAAGGTTTGAGCAACATTCAATTTGAGGAGAAGAACTTTTCTACTCATTTAGTTGTTGTTTTCCCTTTAGACTTCAAATGCGTATGTTTCATATTATATACAGATATTATTCTTAATCAATTGCATCTGGTTCTATGAAAAATTCAGAACTGAATTAGGAAATAATCTTTTCTCATGAAATGACCCAAAATGTCTTACTGAAACTGATATTATTTTGCACCAAAAAATGATGCAGCAGTTAAGTCGGCCTTAGAGATATGCAATTCAAGTTCTAATGAACATTAATACATTACCTATTTTTAATTCTGATTCTTGCAAATTTTGGATCTGTCTACATCTTTTATTACATAATAATGCTTTTCTGCCCATGCATTATACTTTAATTGCACTAATATGTAAATGCACTAAAGCTGGCTAAGCATGTAACTGTAAAATCATGAGAAAGTAAAGTTTTGTATAATTATATGCTCATGAATGTGGGCTGGATGATTCCTTCCAATATTTCTGTATTATGGATATTAGTTGGTTCCTCCATGGGACATGCATGGATATTTCATGTCCCTAGGAACTATTTCAGACAGTGCATAGTGCATTGGATGATGGAGATGTGGACTGTTGTCCCAGAACAGAACAAAAGAAACATAGCTATAATGTGTAGGTCCACATACAGGCTAATGTATTGCTACCTTAAGGGAGAACCAAACCTGTCTTTTAAAAAAAAAAAAAAAACCCTACCCCCCTACCCTGGGTAGACCCGTCTCCCTCCTCCCACCCACCCAGCCTACCTGCCCTCAGGAGTTCACAAGCACCATCTTCTTTCTTCGCTGTTTTCATCGCATGCACAGTTGTAGGAAATTTCTGGTTCTAAACAACTGCAAAAACTGTGCTCTGATTCTGAAGAAGAATGAAGAAAGAAGATGGCGCCCATGAACTCCTGAGTCCAGAATCTGCACAGAGGGATAAGTAAAAAATTAGGGGCATTTGCCCGGGGGCAGGTAGGCTGGGGGGGAGGAGGAAAGGGGGTCTACACAGGATAGGTGGAAGGGTTTTTTTTTTAAATGGGTTTGGTTCTCCTTTAAAGGACCAGTAACATAAAATAATTAAATTGTTTTCAAGTAATAAAAATATAATGCAGTGTTGCCCTGCACTAGTAAAACTGCTGTATTTGCTTCAGAAACACTACTATTGTTTATATAAATAAGCTGCTGTGTAGCCATGGGAGCAGCTATTCAGAGGAGAAAAAGCTCAAGTTGCACAGCAGATATCAGATAAGCTCTGTCGAACATAATTTTATCTGTTGTCCATTTTTGTATCCTGTGTCATATATTGTAGCCTTTTTTCAATTCCCGCCATTGCTGCTCAGCAGCTTGTTTATATGAACTATAGTAGTGTTTCTGAAGCAAACAGATCAGTTTTACCAGTGCAGGGCAACATTACATTTTGTTTTCTTAAAAATACTTAAATTTTTTGGTGTTACTGTTCCTTTAATGCTCCTTCCTTCACCTGAATATAGTAATGGGCGAAAATATTCACCAGAAACTAATTCACTGCAAAAATTGATTTGTGAAACTGCACTGACAATCTGCTGTGTCAAAATTGGTGTGCGCATAAAATTTGTCTTGCGTCAAAATTATTCAGATGACTGTTGACTTTAATGCATTTGGACCAAATAGTCACGCATTTAAAAATTGATGCTGGCTGGTATCAAATCATTTTGACGCCCATTGACTTCAATGCATTTCATGCCATTTCGCCAATAAATTTGCAGATTTTTGGTGGAGCGAAACAGCACAGATTTGCCCATCACTAACTGAATATTCTAGCTCCATATGTTTTACTGAACTCTGATGGAAGTTTACAGTTGAAAGGAAGCCTCTGCTATAAACAAAAGTAAAACCTTGTTTTAAACCTACTTATGAAAATAATTTGACTTTAAAAATTGTGTAAAAATTATATAAATTATGTAATATTCAGTGACAAATATTTATGTGTCCTTCTAGCTTCCAAAGATCAGATAGTGGTCCCAAAGGCAGGGTTATAAGGGACATCCCGACTAACTATGTTGGTGATGGCTTTGGATTGATTGTAAGGGAATTAATTGAGAACATACAATGTGACACAATTTGCATATGTGCACTGCATAATAACTGCAGCCACCATCCTGACTCTAGAACTCCACTTAGTTGGCCCAAGATTTTTTGATATTTTGGAGTTATTTCCACAGAAATGTTTGATGAACAAAAAACCCAAAGGGCCCAGAGTACAAAGGTGAACAGTTCAAAGGCAGCAAAACACAAACATGCCAGAAGAGAAAACTACACAAAGTGGTAATTTGGATACTGCTCTACATCTTACCAACTATCTCATCAAAGAAAAGTCATTTAGTGTGATGGGATGATTTCCTGAGCCTAGAAGGTTTAGCCACTGTTGAGATTCCTCTTAATGCAGTAATTTTTGGTAATTGGCACAGAGCAAATTTAGAGCAGCAATTTGGTGAAAAGGCACAAGATCCATTTACTTCCTATGAGCAGGTGGCAAATGTGTGCAGAAATTTGTCACAAATTACTATTAACCATCTAGGCACTGTGGGCTTGGAAACATGATGTCCTCTGACTATATCTTTTTCTTGATATAGTTTAAGCATGCTCACTGAGGCATTGCAGCATTTCACACATATCTATTTTTTTCTACAAAAGTCAAAGCATCAAGGAATAGGGTCAGTGGGGCTAAAACTGTTGCCACCAATAAATGTTTATGGAATACTTTGTATGTTTCGTGAAGGTGAACAAAGCTAAATATTTTTCTTCCATAGCGTCTGTCTCATTTGTTATGAATCACAGTAATATGTTACAGTGCTAAATCATTACTGGCTGTCTGGGTATCCCTGGAGTTATAAGTAAGCACCAGCAGGAGACCAATCAGATTACTTGATGAAATTCGTTTCAGACTGAGTAAAAATCAATAGAGCAGGATGGATGTTGACTGCATTGGCATGTATGCCTGGTAATCGGCAAATCAGCAAAAAATGCTGCCTGGGTTCCACCGTGATTTTTTGGGAAAGGCCATAAAAATATAATCTGTCCAACTGCTCCATTATATATGCTCTGAGATCGAGATCTGATTATCTGACCATCAGGTAAAACAAGTGATTATTTTAGAGTTATACCTTCATTTTTAGATTTTGGTTATAAAAATACAAATGTATTTCAGAGTGCTGAAATACGTAGGCTGATTTTAAACCCCTACATCAGGCAGTAGTTTCCTTTCCTTTTTGAATCCGGAACTGCTGTGTCAGCTCCAGTGAAAATAGACTTTCAGCATGAAAAGCACCAAAGTTTTTGCAGTTCTTCACCAAAATCCAGTGAAGCAACCAATCACCAATTATATTTCAACAGTTAGAAAACAAAAGCAACGATCTGATTGGTTGCAATGCAACATCACCTTTACAAAATGCACCTTTACTCAAGGAAGTTGGGTTCACAAAGAGTTGTGTCTGACAGCTGTCATGTGAGGGACTTGCATGTTAGCAGCCCACTGTCACCCCCATGCACTTCCCTAACCTGCACACAAGTAGGAATGACTGCAGCAACAAGGTGCAGTTATGACTCCCTGTTCTTATCACCCACTTAAAGACAATTTTAAATATAGGGCTCCCTTTTGCCATATAAATAAGTATGTGATTAGTGATAAATATGTACAGGTGATTAGTGTGTGGAACCCTAAGATGAACTTTAAAAAAGAACAATGTGGCAATTTATCAAGAGGTTGTTAGAGCTCAGTGCTGTTGCACAGCAATGTTGAGAGTGGACACTCCACTGCTCAAAGCAGTGGCATACATTGGGAGGAATTAACTCATCTGTTCGCACTGATAAAGTGTCAGTTCAATAACAGTCATGATAGTTGATCAAAAATAGATCAAGTTGCTGAGAATAATTCTGGATGTAAAAGCTAAATGGCCATGTATTCTGTGGAGCAATTTGTAATATCATGGAGCTATTCTGTCCTATGCTGAATTTCATTCAATTTGCAGCGTGTGGATAGTGCCATATTGGTGTTTATGGTGAGTAAACATTATAGTCAGGCAGTGCTGCAGTCTAGTTTTTATCCTGTACACTCTGGGAAGCACAGACTATAGCAGTGTTGCCATGTGCTACAATACCATACGTGTTACTGATCTAGATCTTCTGCACACTTCCCTGCTGTGAAAATGACACTGTCTGAAAGCACAGCAATTTCTTGTAAAATCTATATTATTAATCAAAAACAACTTTCATTTTTATGATGTTATCATGAAACTAATAGTGTTTCATTTTCAGATGAAAGACACAAAGATCTTTGTGAAGACATAAATTCTTCAATAAGACTCCTTTACTAGTAGGACAGGATGAATGGGTCACTGTAGAGAGGACATCAATGTACCTAGATTAGGATTATCTCACCATTTTTTTTTTTGGGAGGGGGAGTTGGTAAAAATAAAGGGTAGGTATAAATGAATGAATGCTGTATGTACTTGTGCTTTTCTCAGAAGTAAAGCTTTTCCTGATTTTGGCAGCCCTGTATTTATTAGGGTCAGAGTGGAAGTGCAAGTTGGATATCCCATATGAAACCCCCTAATTTGTACATAATTCAGATATGAAAACTAGGGAGTGCCAACATACCTATGGCGCTTATAAACATATTGCAGGCAGTAAGAATTGGGCTCACTTGCATCCAGTTTAAGATGCAAAGTGAAGCATATTCAACTGGCACAAGTGCTCAGTGTATCTGTGATCCTTAAAAGTGGGCATACACGTACAGATATATGATATAGTAATGGGCGAATCTGTGCCATTTTGCTTCACCAAATAATTTGCAAACTGGCAAAAACATTCAGGAAACAGTGAAAACTCGTCAATTTTTATGCACACACCAAGTTTGACTTGCAACTTTTTTTGTTGTGTTGTCATTTTCACGGGTGAATTCGCCTATCACTAGTATGTAACGATATTTGGCAAGTTTATGGTGGGAGATATCCCAATATGACCAATATCGTCAAAAGCCTTGGATATTTGTCGTCTCGTTGATTGGACAAGACAGAAAATGTATGTAATGATGTTAATGTGTGCTACAATTGAGAACTTTTTGTGAGCAACTGCAGTTGGGAGTGGCAAATGAGCCCTACTGTGTACAAATCACTATACTCTCTAAACTCACTATAGATTTTACATATGGAATGTGCAGTGGATTTTTCTATGGTTGAGATACTCTGATAGCATACAATATTACACAGTGTAAAGTGAGGTTATTATATTGAGCGATTTACAAAAATAATTGCAAATTAAAAAAGAAAGAATGTCAGTTTGATAGACTGGTTAAAGCTGCATCCTTGTCCAGCACTGCCATAGGCACCAGACCGGATAAAATTATTTTAGTGATTAGTAGGGATGGGCGAATAGAAAAGTTTACTAAGGATCAAAGTGAATTTTTGAATAAAATTTTAATCTTTAAAATTCGAATTTCGCAGTAATTTTGGGCTACTTCGACTATCGAATAGCCCAGAATTGGATTTCAGCTGAAAAAAATAAAAAATTTGAATTTTAAAGTACTGTCTCTTTAAAAAAAATTTTAATTCAACTATTCGCCACCTTAAACCTACCGAATTGCCATTGTAGCCTATGGGGGACCTCCTGGAAGCTATTCTGAAATAATTTTTATGTCCTGGAAAGTCAAATTTTTTTTTTTAAATTGTTCGATTCGAACGATGCGATTATTATTCAAATTCGAGAAAAAACTGACCTATTCAATTGAAATAGGTCCATTTTAGATAAAAAATCCCCCCCCCCAAAAAATTGATGGTAATAGTAAATCTGTCCCATAATATGCATGACCTGACCACCCCTCCCCACAGTGCCACTTCTAGATTTAACTACGACTCTCATGGGGTGCTGTCTACTTATCCCCCAACTTTCTGCAGGGTAAATCTTTAAAGTAAAAAGTTGGTGAGTATGCCACGCACAATATTATTACCTGGAAAACAGCCAGTGATATTTTCAGGCCACAATCACAGCTGTACTAGTCACAGTTCCATTGCCTATAATCAAAAGCAATAAGCTATTCTGCTTATTTTATCTGTACAAGCTTTCCATGGAAAAGTCAAAGTAGTAAGAACACTGAGTAATCACCTCATGTGCCATTAACTTTACATAGGGAAAATCACTAAGCCGTTATCAGGCTTTAATGCAAAAAGGGATAAAGAGCCAACTATTCTCAACTGGAGTGAACAGGGAAACTAATGAAGCCTTCCCTTTCTATTTTTCCTTCTTTTTAACTCTATGTCAAAATCTAAAATTCATTCATTGCCTGTCATTTTGGTGTGAGAGCTGGCCATGCCATAATTTTCTCTGAGACTGTGAATGTTTTTTATTATATCAAGTCTCATGCTCCTTTTGAAAGGTTATCCTTTATTTTGCAATATTATTATTCTGCTAGGAGGTTAATGTATCTTTTCTCAATGGTGTGAATGTAAGTGAAGTGGAGTGTTACCTAGCATGTTGAGGTAGGGTGAGAGGACCGTTCCACAAGCAGTCATGGGAAGTAGGGTTGCTACACCTGCAGGCAATCACAGAACACATCACAGGGGTCACTGACATGCATAGACATGCAGCATCATGCTCTCTAGCACCACATAGGGGACAGGAGCAAACATTCCTTAGCTGCTGGCAAGTACCTATCTATGATTCCAATGCAGTCCTTCAAACGTGGTCCTCTACACCTAAAAGAAAAATTTGGGAACAAGCAGAGTGAAACAAAAGTATAATAAAGAAGAAAGGAAGGTAAAAATATGTACAGTACTTCATAGGAAGGAGGGCAGAGAGCGCGAGAGACCCACACTTACTTAATAAGTTAATGAATTAGAGTTAACCTCATCCACTGGGGTTCAGTAACAGTGTCAGTTGCACAGGTTAAATACAACAAACAGAATCAAAAATTGGAAATACACCATAAAACAAGACATAAATCTATTACAGAGAAGATTTATCAATATTTGCTTCCGACCCTTTCTTGCTATTACATCTCCAATGGGTTAACTACACCAAGTCATGGTTGAGATGCAGTTGAAATAATTAGAATGTTTGGATTCCAGACTGAAGCAAAAAAAAAATAAAGTCACCAAAGTGCCTCCCGCCCACCCACAGCTGGTATCAGCCTTACAGGGACAGCCTTCACCTGCACCCGCCAGGAGTCTTGTCGATGCCAAAGTCTTGTTTTTCTGCCCCTCTCTGTTTCTCTGGCTTGCTAAATACAGAGTCCATGATTAATACTCAGAATAAGCAAAGCACATCTGAGCTGATCTCCATTAGAATGGCAGTTTAATGGCCATCACACAATAATGTTTCTCTTTCTTTTATATTCAAAACCCCAAGTGTTTGAAATTAGAATTGGCAACAGCAGGGCAGACTGATGCAGACCTGTCTTTTTCAAATGAAATAAAGTAAGGGCATTCAAATGAATAAGAATTTCTCAAAGCCAACCAAGTTATATTCAACAGCAGAGCAGGGCTTAATATTTCACACGCTGGATGTAGAAACACCTGGACTTTTCTTTTCACTTCTCACCACTAGCAGTTCAGCCAGGTGCTCATTAAACTCTTGTTGCTTGCTAGTTTGATATTTTAAAGCTTCTCCAAATAAAAGTCTCATGATTAAAGAGATGGAAAGTTATAAAATGAACCGCTTCTGGTCCTATTGACATCCAAAAGATAAGATACAGAAGTTTGTTGGCTGGTAGTTGTGGGCTTATTTTGTTAGTTGTGTTTGGAAGCTAAGCCTTCTTCTGAAAAAAAAAACCCTTGTAAATTTCCATTTGATATAGTCAATATAATCAGTGCTTTTCTTCCATTTCATGTCTAGAGAAATAAAAAGCTTGAATCAGAAATAAAAGAATCCCTCACAAGAGCACAAGTCTTTCAAACTGGAGATGCAGAGATTAAAGGAGAAATAAAGCTTAGAAAAGAAGCTGCCTTGAAATGCTGCACATTATGTTTTGGACTTCTTTAACAGCAGCAGTTAAGCTCTGTGCTCCTGTTGACAACATAAAGGGTGTGTGTATGTGTGTGTGTGTGTGTGTGTGTGTTCACCAGTATAGCTTCTTCAATATAGGAATTCTTTTAGCTTAGTTTTCCTTTATCTTCTTGATCTTACAGTGCTTATATCTATATATATATATATATATATATGATTGATATTGATAAATTTGTATTTTAACTAGGTGAAATAAAGGGGCTGCTTTGGCTCCAGCATCTAAGTTTGATCTTTCTCCTTTACAATTGTTTTTTCATGTGCCATATGTAGAGTTTTCATTACTCTAAAAAACATTTATATGGTATTAATAGTATGACCCCTAACAAAATGGCTACAGTAAATATACTGAAAATACATATTGTAAAACTGTAAACTTCCCTGAAGGGATGGACAACCCCCCAAATTACTTTCACTGCTATTTATAGTGGAAGTGGGGAAGTGCAAAGCACCAGTACTATATTATTTACAGCGCCTCATGCCAAAGCTTGTTATGTAAAGCCATTTTTATCCATATGAAAGGTCATCTTGTCAGCTACTGTAAATATTTTATGTACATTTCTCAAATACTGCCCACTGAGTTTTGCAGCAATATATGATGAATGCAAATTTATTTAAAACAGGCACTTGGCACAGCTTATTAAAACTGCTGTTTAATTAACGGATAATGATAAAAACCTCATGTATGAATGGTATTGTATCATAAATGAACAAGAAGTCAAATCCTTGGAAAAAGTATTGCAGTGCACCAAGGCTCCCGGACAAAAATACAATTTATCCAAAACTGTTTCTTTTTATGTCTGCCATCTTCCTGAACTGTACCAAATTGTTATTAAACCAAGCCTGTTTAATTCTGCTTCTCCCCAAAATAATTCCTCAGCAGTAAATATTATGACAAGCAATAGAGACACATCTTTGTTGAGTTAATGACCCCTACATATATGTGTTTGTCATTCAGAGCTAGCTGAGTTTTAATTGACAAGCAGGCAAGAGCAGAATGTTCGCATAAACCTAGCTATTTGCTGTATCTCCTGGACCTGGGTATCTTTACGTCCTTTATTGCATCCTCTTGTTGACAGGTTGGCGAGATTCCATTTTCACCCCTTACTGTTAGCATTGGTAATGAAGGAATCTGTTCCTGTATGGTGAGCACACCGTCTGCTATAAATACAATCAAGATTGGAGGATGGAGAGAAATCTTTAATACTTTTATGGAATGCCAGTATAATTGACTATTATTCTGCAATATGTGGGCTAAATATGGATTAAAAGAAGGGATCTCTAAATGTGTCTCTCCATCTCTTGTTCATTAAACATGCCCCTCTTGTACAAGCACAAACATTAGGAGCAGAAACGACATTAGCCACAGTCCAGCAACAAATACTAACTATTGGTATCTGTTTATCTGTGTATCTTTAATTATCATAATCAGTAACTAGTTTAAGGATTACGTTTAAGGACTTACTATGTAACACCCATAGCTCTTGGCATAGTCAAAACCAGGCCTATATTTAGGTTTGTGGCTTCTCAAGACACAGGACCTTTGCCTGCTCTCTCACGTTGCCAAATGTTGAATATGCAGTCAGATCCCAGAATAAAGGGGTTCCTATCATATCCAACCTTCAGTGACATCATATTTATAGGACATACATATCCCTTAGGGCCCTTAAACACGGGCGTTTTGACCTGCGCAGGTGCAGGTCTAGACGCACCTCATTCTTTTCAATGAGGTTGTACCCACGAGACGTGTGTAAGCGCCGAATGCAGGTTCAGACGCAGCCAAACGCAATGTAGGGGAGCGCAGGTCAAAAATGCCCGTTGTAAGGGCCCTAAAGAGTGAAACTGGATTTCTTTTCCTGGATTCCTTCAATTTGCAAAATAATGAAGAGAGGTTTTCCACTTTCCAGGATCTGCGTATGCTGACCAGAAAACCCTACACTGATGACCCCCAAAAAGAGCAAACCTGTTCTGAGATTAGTACTGATCAGCAATAATGGTTGGTTGATCTGATGAATCTAGCAAAATTTGCTAAATTCATTAAAGAAACACTATACCCCTCAAACAATGTAGGTTTCTATAAAAAGATATTGTAAAACCCTGCTGCATGTAAATAAACCATTTTCATGATAATATACTTCTTTAGTACCATGTGCCATTGGGTAATCATAAATAGAAAAATTGCCATTTTAAAAAATAAGGACAACCTCTTGGGATCTGATGATTCAACTGTGCACACAAACATACCAAACAAACTATAAAGTTAGGTCACATGAGCCAATTAACAGACAGCATTGTGTCTTTTGCTTCCACACTTTCAACACTACCTGTTACAGTTACAGTTGAAATATTTCTGGTCAGGTGATCTCTGAGGCAGCAAGTATTCATTTTGGGGGTATGGGCGACAAATTTGACGTGACAACTTTTTGACACATGATAAATGTGTGTGGGTGGCAAAATCTGGTGAAATAATTAGCTCATCACTAATCAGTCCTACTTGTGTTTAAAAATCAAATATGAGCTTTAGCCCACAGGGTATTCCAAAAAAATGGAAATTTTAGAAACCAAAACTGAATTTCCTTCTCAAAATTTCTTATGCTTTGCATACAAATGATGATACCTCTAAAGGGTTTTCATGTGGACAAGCTCTCATATATAGCAGACAACTTAAGTTTGGAAATATTTTTTACTAATACTGACTCTGTTGCCTAGATGTTTTGCCACAGAAAGTGGTCTACCAAGAGCAACTGCATATTATTGGCAATATCAGGGTTATTTCTTATTCCTGTTTATTTCTTGTCTTGCACCCAAAGCTCCCCCTTGTCTGTAAAAGTGTGCTTCCTGGACCCCAAAGTGATGTACTTTTTAGAAAGAAAAGGAGGAGACTGCCACACTTCCATCAGAGTAATTTCTCCCTTGTGGCTCTGTTGCAATTAGTTTTGTGAAAATGGTAAAAGGTCTCATTGTGAATAGCAATAGCTGTTGACATCAATGTGCTATACTGAATAATTTACTTAATTCATTTTTAGAGATGGGTGAATCTATCCCGTTTCGCTTTGCCGAAAAATTGGTGAGAAATTTGTTAATCGCGTTTACGATGCGCAGCACATAATTTTTGACGCGTTGCGTAATTTTCGACACGCAACTCATTTTTTTTTTATGCCAGCGAATTTTCGGCAGGTGAATTTTCGCTGGCATTTCACAAATTTATTAGCCGGCGGCGAATCGTGAGAATTCACAGCGAATTCGCTTTTGTCGAATAAATTCGGCCATCACTATTCATTTTACTTGCTATTAGAACTGTGAGATGAAATTGTCTGGCTCCTGCGACACCTTGGCATTTCTCTGTGCCATCTCTGTATTGTTCTTCCACTCCATCTCAAGAAGGAAAAAAAATTATTTAAAAAATAAAATAAATTGATCAAGTAATTTCTGCTTTTGTGATGGCTTTCTGTCTCCAGTCCTCTGACTGAACACCCATGAAAAAGGGCATGCGAGTGTCTCATCTATATGGGGGTTATTACAACTGAGAGGTTCCTTCTACATGACTTCCACAAACATGTGTTTTCTAAAAGCAGTATTGGAAAAAACACACACACATATATATATATATATATATATATATATTCAACCGAGAATGTTCTGTATTGAAAGAGAAACTTGTAACAGGCCCCGACTCCTAATTTCTCATGCTAGAGTTCTCCAACCTGTTAGATGCCCAAGGGGTGAAATGAATAGTGTGCACAGCAGAAAACTTTGGAGTTTGTTGATAATTTGCAGTCACTCACTATGAAGTCAGTACAAAGCAATTTAGTTTAATCACCATTATACTTGTGCTCCTAGCAATTCTAGCTCATTTCACCCCCTTGCCTTATTATTAGTTTTTGCTAATAAAGGATTCAGCTCTGCGTGCCTGTGTTCTGATAAGTAGGCCAAATATATTATAACTGCAAATAAACGGAGAGCAACAGCTTTAGTACCTGGATTACTCTCCATTTATTCTTGTCGGTACTAAGGGGAAGAATGGGATATCTCTAGATTTCCCTGCACAATCTAATGCCCAATCCCAGAAATCGCTGACATCATGGAAATAAAGCAGGAATTGGCCTGAGAGACACTTATTTCCCTTTCCTCCCTCTCCTCATAAAAATGCTCTAAGAACTCAGCGAAACAATGTTATTATTAGCGCTCATGTAATTGCTGCCCATTACCTGCTCAGCCCCTGTGGGGACCTGATTTCACATTCTTAGACTTAGACTTAGGTCCAGGGGCATTGAATGAGAATGGAGGATCTCTGCTTCTCTTCTATGACTCATGCTTTGCAAATATTGCAAATTAAGTATCTACCCCTTTGCTAAAAGGAACTATTTATGTTAGCAGACCAGCAGTAAAGAAACACATGGGAAGCTTTACATGTAGACCATACATTCGGCTGCTATTGCTATACGCTACAAATGAATTGTGTTATGATATATATTGATACAAAAGCCCTTAAGTAACCCAAGCACAAACTCTTGCTTTGGTGGTGAAGAATTTAAATAAAATATATTTTTAAAATAACACCCCAAAACATAAAAATATAAATATGTATAACTCTTGTAGTACCTATAGTAATTTATAGAGAATCTCAAGAACACAGACACTTCAAAGTCCCCTTCCCATACTGTAGGAAAGCCTCTTACCCGTCTGTACAGTTAGGATGGCAGGGACGACATTCTTTGTCCTCATCTGCATACTTAAAGATGAAGCTGTTTGCCCCTTGGAGACCCTCTGGGCATTTCTCTATGCAGTTAGGCCCATCTTTAAAATTGGAGCATTTTGTGCAGTGGTCTGGGCCCTTGAAATGAATTAGGGACAATGTAGGTACAGGGTAAGAGCATGATCAATTTTATGTTCTTTATTGGGCTTTCATTATTTTCATTTCATTTTATTATTATTATTATTATTATTTTCATATCATTATTTTTCATTATTATTTTATTATATAGGATTTAAACAGTGCTACAGAATGTGCAGTTACATGTTCATATGGCTCATCTATTACATTTTATTAGATTTTTTTTCTGTATTTTTACTGGCCTTTCTAGATGGGGAACTTTCAGCTTTAGTTCCAAAAACATCATCATGCACAAGCACACAGTGAAAGTGGCATAACAGAAATCCTGGGTTTTTAGGATTGGAGTGGCCTGTTAGAATACCAGAGAATCTCCCAGTGGGCTCTACCCAAGGATAATTCCCTTCACCCATAGGCTTATATGACATATATTACATTAATCACTATCTACACTACATTGTTATTAGAGCTGGCCCTTAATGTCAGGTTATGGTATAGATTTGTGTGAAAATTGCTATAACTAATGCTGGTATAAGAAGAGCTGCTGCGACATAGTTCAATGAAAACACAACAGAGCTCCTCACAAAGAAGTTTCAAACTTTAATAAAATGTCTAAACAAGCTAATAATTGTTAAAAAGGTATTTATTTTGAAAACAGTACCTTGCAATTATAATTTGATAAAAGTATCCTGCAAGCCAATAAAAAGTTCATATTAAAGGAACATAATATGGATTATCAGTTTTTTTTCTGGAGGAGAAGAAAGATCTTTGGGAAGGGAACTGTAACACATGACATTCTGTAGGGCCTAATTTTCTAAAGCTTTGATATCTCACTTAATAAGAGAATGATATGGAAAAGAAATGGATTCAGCTATCAAACAATTATTGTACAGCTCTGTGTCTGATACACCAACCATGAGAGCCAACGATTATAAAATCTTGCCATGGGTCTGAATCATTGTCCATTTAAACTAAAGAAAAACAAGTAATGGTTACAGCAACAACTGCCTCTTTGACACTCTACAAGAGCTCATTGTGTGGTTCCTTACCGCTCCATAGCAGGTGGCCAATCCGTCCTCCATCTTCTCGCATTGGGGGTCACACTTTACACAGACAGAGCCATTGGCAAATTCACGGGACTCTCTGCAGAGATATAAAAATCAAGATTTGAATAATAAAATACAGGTAAATATCACTTGCTCTTAGCTATTTGTTTACTTTGACAAGTAGCTAAGGGCAAGCCAGTTCACTGTGCATGTAACTTTACCTCATAAGGGCAACCCTGAAGGTAAGCTCTGCTAGAATATGCACTGTAATTTACTACTCTCCATACCCAGCAGTCCTTTTCCCCAATACAAACCCATATTAATTAATTTTAATACTACTTGAGTTTCCCTTCAAATTCTGATTGCTCAGGAAAACTTCCTTTATGTTTCCAAATATTACAAAATATGTATTACTTTATGTTTTCATATCTATGTCTCTTCCACTAATTAAATGTGCTCAAAATATGAATGCCACTATCTGAGTTCACTTCATCAGGTCCAGTGATGTTCAGAAGAGATGGAAATAGAAAAACAATAACACAAAAGCTGCACAAGTAGGAAAAATCAGAATCAGTTGGGGGGACATGTGAAAAGAGATAAGGCGTGAAGTATAGTTCAGTGGGAATGAAAAATGGAAGGGAGCAGAGGAAATGTCCCTGCTTTGCCAGGAAACATCCACTAATTAAAATGGATGATCTGGGGGGGGGGGAGGATTTCATTACAATGAAAGGCTATTTATTATCTTGCTGTAGGAGGGAAACATAGTAATTGATGGTGCATTCTTAAGGATCATTATATTTGTTGATACATAAGTGATGGAGGGGGCTAGAGCCTTGTTTGGAAATTCATCAGGTTTACCAATGCAAAACATAAAGGCACTAAAGCATATCAAATACAGATGTACACGGTTAAAGGAAGAATATTGTCATCATTAAATGAGATTTGGGTAGGGGAGAGCTTAAAATACTATTACATAGTTTAGCTCCTTCCCCAACAAATTCAAAATTTTATATGTTTACACTTAGGGGCAGATTTACTAAGGGTCGCATTTCAAGAGTTAATTAACCCTCTAATTTTTCACTCTCTAATTAAATTCGAATAAAAACCCCTCAAATTTAAATTTCAAATGCAAGGGGTTTTAACGTAATTCGACTTATCGAACGTTTGAATATAAAAAATTCGATTGATAGATAAAACCATTCGAAACGAACGATTTTAACCATTCGATCGAATTTTTTATATTCGATCAAAAAAACTTGTAAAAATCCTACGGGAGCTTCCCATAGGGATATATAGCAATTCGGTAGGTTTTATCTGCCGAATTGTTATATCAATTTTTTTTTTAAAGGGCCAGTACATGGACAATCCAGTTCAAATTAGAATTTTCGAATTTGGCAAATTCAAATCGAATTTTGGGCTAGCTAATCGATACTCGAATAAGTCCAAAATAAATTCGAATTTTGATTTTTTTCAATTCAAATTTGATTTGAATTTTCACTTCAAACCTTAGTAAATCTGCCCCTTGATAACCCAATCTAATTAGTTCTTGATACTCATTTGAATGTTACCTTGCCTTGTTCCCTAATTTCATTCATCAAGGTTTTATTATGTCTTAATGTTAACTGGCACCTAATCAACCTTCCAAATACTGCCTGAGTGGATTTATGAACTATAACAATATCCGGGAAGGTTATAACCTCAGCTCATGAAATATAGAATTATATATATATATATATATATATATATAATGCCAAGGAAATAGGCTGTAAGCTCTGCAATAAAAACATTTTTATTTAAGTGATAAGACCTGTGAGTGCAGATCTTCTTGGATTTCTTATACACTGTGATTGAAGGCGTATGAAGTTTTCAGTGACTGGGGTTTTTATAAAGTCTTTTTAAGCTTTTTATTGATATATGAACTACAGCTAGTCAAACAATTGATTTTTGAACTAGTGAAGTGCATAGATTGTTTTATTACACAGTGTTTTAGTACCAATAAAATGTATTTCAATTAATGTATACCATATTATTATTAAGATGGTAAAGGTGGAAAAGGTCCTCACCTTTTTGGTGTTAAGACTAGTGTCCATAGTGGAAAATTCTATATAATTGTTTTTATTTTGTCTGTTTTGCTTGGCCTTGCTTCCTCGTGAAAACATTATGTCACTGATCACGCTTTCCTTTTTCAACACTTTCCTAGCTTCAAGCAAATGCAGAGCTCCTTCAGGGGTGCCCTTTTGCCAAGATGTTCTGCAAAGTATTAACATTAAAGTCTAATAATTTAACAATTCCAACCTCTTACAAATTCCCACTGTCTGTAGAAAGGCACTTGCAGTTGCTGTTTATTTTCAGCTATAAAACTAAATGTTGCATATCCCCAAATTATATCATATTATCATCTTTACCAACAACAGAAAAAGTATCTTGAAATTCTGGCATTGATCTTATCAGATACTGTCCTTATTCTCTTACCCTTTATAAAGGTTACACGACCTGACACATGACTTCTCTCGGCTGAAATATCGACAAGACAGGCACTGATTGGCTCCAGGACCCCAGCACCCAACATTGGAGCAGAGAAGATCACAAATCATTCTTTCAGCAGCTGTATAAAAGTAAATAAGTATACATGCCAACACATAGTATTTGGGTTTGAAAAAAATACGTCAATGAATTCACAGTTCTGCTGAAATCCAGCTTTGCTTTCAGCTGATTTAGGATCCCCCCCCCCATAAATCTGAAGCAGTTTTCAGTTTGCAACTTTAGGTTCTCTGTTTGTTGTAAAGAAATCCCACTAGTTCTTGAAATTATCTCTGGTATCTAACAGTAGAGTTTCTGTACGCTTCATATTATACTTGTCAACAAACACACATGCTTTCATGATTACTTATATGATGGGTTGATAGCAGCAGTACCAGGACTTGTTTATCCTTTCCATAGAGAATATTATAGTATGTGCTTTGAAAGTCTGAACAACCAGCACTGCTTTTAACTTTTTAGTTACATTTTAGGGTCTTCTCATGATCTGGCATGGCTTGGCACCCCTGTGACAAGGGGTTGCTCACCTTCAAAATACTTCAGTTGTTTTCAAACTGTTCCCCAAAACTGGAAGGTGCAGATTCTGAACTGTCACAAAATGATACATAAGTTGATACATTTCTAAGCAGCACAACTATTGTATCAATTCTAATATGTCTTTAATGAAACTCAGGGTTTCTGTTCAGCAGGGCCAAATACAAGAAAAGTATCAACTAATATATCATTTCAGAACAATTACATTACCACCTACTTAGGCTGTAAAACTGTGGAGACCAAGTTTATCTATAAAGCTGAACCAAAAACTTATACTAGTGGTACCTACAGTAGCAGCACAAAAAATAAACAACAGAGGGCACATGGCTGCAAAAATGAGCCGCGAACAGTGCTGGGGACAATAAAAGTTACCCGGAAACAGGGACTGATGGTAACCTTGCATCAGTGAAATAGAAATAATTATTTAATTAACATACTGTAGTTCTCAAGGAAACTTCATACAAATGACCATAGATTACAAAAAAAAACAGGACTCACTGCAGTTTTCTGGTTTCTTGTTCTCTCGGATAGTGGTTCTCTGGTTGGATGTCCGAAAGAGTGATGTCCAGTTGACTGTATGGTAATAGCACAAGTTAGGGTTATCAGTGATATATACATTCCCAGCACTTATCTCTTTGAGAGACTGAAACTGCAAGGAGCTGAGACTCTGCTGCTTTAGGATCAGCAGGGAAATCCCACTGTGAAAAGAGAAATTGCAGAGTTTTAGAGCATACTGATACCAGTAGCTTGAGTCTGATAACAATACTAGGATTGAAAGGAAATTTTTTTTTACTTTGTACAGGAAAAAGCTATCAAATGTTATACACTTTATATATACATATATATAATTATTGTTTAGCTATTTGAATTTGTTAGGTGGTAGGAGAGGCTGGAGAGCTGTGGGGTGAAGCAGGAACTAATAAGAGGATAAGCAGGTATCTGGCAAGTGTTTGACACAGTGCAGATGGTTGATGCTTACCTTCTTCCTTTATCTTAGATTACTTTGCATTCTTCCATTACCATGAAAAGCTTAACATACTAAAGGGCCACCTGCTATTTCAAAGAGTGCTGCCCTACGAATGCTTTAAATAAAAAAACTACATTTATCGTCACTTCTCCAGACAAGTGTAGAATTGCTCTATAGAATCTGCTGCTTTGTTTGCTGCCATAGAGTTTTCATAAGGCCATCATTAAATGTGCCCCCTGCCCTTCCATCTCAGCCTCAGCTCATAGACAAATAATTATTAACAGCACTGGTATACAGTGTGCCATAACCTCTGTGGGCACCAGCTTTCTTCTGTCTGCCGTGTGGGGGACAAGGAACTCTGATACCATAATTGCTGCTGTTCATCTGACAGCTAAAACCTGTAATCCTAAAACCCAGTGTTTGGCAAACTGCTATGGAGAACCCTCAGGAATTCCTTCATTTCGCAAATGATGGCAAATGATGTGTTTCTTTTTAGAGATAAGTTTTTTGTGTTCTGTTACTTTTATATCAAAGTGACTCCGGTATAGTTATGTAAAACTAGCATAATTATGCAGTGGCCACTGTTGCCAGTTATCACATTCTCACCCCTTCTACAACTGTTGCCAATCACACCTTTACACTCTAATATGAACTGAACACATATTTATCCACAGAAGTGGGCAGTATCATGGCAACAAGCTAAGGTCATTTAAAAAAAGAGCCAGCATTTTAAGAGAAATTTCAAGTCCAGTAAAGCAAACAGCCCTATAGGGATCATTTATGTGGCGCTGATTGATGAACAAAGTAGGGGCGGGTAAAGGACACCTATATGCCATGCACGGCTGGGATCCTGACCCATCTACTAGGAGTTTGCATATTCTTCAAGTGTCTGTTTAGCTTTTCTCCTGGTACAGCACATTCTTCCAATACTCAAACAATTTACAGGCTGG
The DNA here is from genome assembly GCA_024363595.1 of Xenopus borealis. Taxonomy (NCBI): domain Eukaryota; kingdom Metazoa; phylum Chordata; class Amphibia; order Anura; family Pipidae; genus Xenopus; species Xenopus borealis. The sequence continues at coordinate 72,966,415 of CM044448.1, read as the reverse complement.
TTAAATGGCTAAAGGTGAAGCTGGCCCTAGTGTGGGTGAATGCAATAAGGAAAATATATTTAAAGGGATACTGTCATGGGAAAACATGTTTTTTTCAAAACACATCAGTTAATAGTGTTGCTCCAGCAGACTTCTTTTTTGGAAACTTCTTGACCTTCAGTACATGCGCAATAGATCCGAACCAGCAAATGCCTCCTACTGCGCACGCACCACAAAACGCCAGGGCCAGATTTACATAGTGGGTGCCCCTCCCCCATACACAGGGGAGGATTTTTTGCCCAAAGGGAAATTCAACACCCCTGGGGGGGAGGGTATTAGCACCAGGGGGGTTTAATTCCCCTTTAAGCTGGCCATAGATGCAAAGATCCAATCGTTCAAATCCCATCTCCCACTGCCACTAACCTTCAGTTTAAATAAAGGAGTAAAAAAACAGATTAGCCAATGTACTGCCAGAAAAGCAATCGTGCGAAAGTTTCCCACTGAAAATTGACAGATCGGCAATACATGCAGAGATATCATTGTCAGCCGTCAGAAATGTTCTAACCTTTCCGATCAATTGAACGACCGATCGACATGACACAAGGCTGCTGGGAGGGAAAGGGAGGGGGGTTCATGTGCCATATCGTTACAAATCTGCTGATGGCTGTAGGAGGAGGAGCCTACCTGTAGAGCACTCTGCCCCCTATATTCACCAGGTTGGAAAAGACGCTGAGGTCCGTCATATTTCTGGGCCAAGACTGTATGTTTAGGAAACCTAGGAAGAGAATAATAACAGAGAAGTGACATTAGCTGAAAATACGATTCACATTAAAAACCACTTAGAATTATCCTTTACTTAAATAGTCATAATCCTTATTGACCCATTTGTGTTGCACTAAATAATACAGAGATCCTGGAACTCTCGCTTACTTTGTCTGCACATTAAACAATACTGTAATAATGTACAGGTATGGGATCTGTTATCCAGAAACCAGTTATCCAAAAAGTTCTAAATTACAGAAAGGCCATCTCCCATACATTCCAATTGATAAAGTATACAAATTTTCTTTTTTTTGTCTGTAATAATAAAACAGTACCTTGCGCTAAGATATAATGAATCCTTGTTGGAAGCAAAACCAGCCTATTGGACTTATTTAAAGTTGACTTTATTAGTGGAGTTTAGAGTAAGTTTATTTTAGTTAACTTTAGGTATGAAGATCACCAGGGCCCGTCCCCACCTAGTTCCGTTACTGGGTAAAAGGGATTCTGGACTTTTTCATATAGGTCATGTTGAATCAAGATCAACCATTTCAAATATCAGTGGGAAAAGAGGTTCCCCCATTTATGTTTTACTTTTTAAGAACACACAGGACATAACAGCCACAATGAGGCATCTGAATTTTTTTTATTAGCAACTGATTAGTACAGATATGTTATTTGTTTTTTATGGAATGCATAATACCTGGGGTTTCCTGGATAAGGTTTTTTTCAGTTACCATCAAGTACAAGGTATTGCTTTATTTTTGCAGAGAAAAAGGGGAATATTTAAAAAAATTATACTTTTATCCATCATGCAATTTGGATTTCTAGATATAAAAGGTTTCCGGATAAGAGATCCCATTCCTGTACAGCAGGGGTTTCCAAACTGCGGCCCAGGGTGGATGGTTCCCAAGGAAACATCATGTCACAAAGGATATAGGAATAGGGGGGACTCTGCCCATTGCCCAGTTAGTAATAGTAATAGTAATATTAATAGTAATATTATAATAATAAGTCTATTATAAGGGGACATTTAGTCTAACATTTTGCCTGATTTTTTTCTTTAGTTTTAGATAAAATGCCAGATTAAAACTGTATTTGTCTCAACCTAGATTCCAGGCCTTCAAATATATTAATTTGCCTTCAGTATTGTATTAATTATGAAAGAGGGCAACACACAAGGTGATAAGGGCTAATATATTGTACCCTCCATAGCCCCACACAGCTGCATGCCAAATAAATAATGGTTCAAAGAATGTCAGGCTAAGGGATGAACTCCACGCAAATCGTCCCTAAGGCTAGGTACAGACAGGGAGATTCGGGGAGATTCAGTCGCCTGGCGTTTAATAGCAGGCGACAATCTCCCCGAACGTCCTTCTCCCTGTCCGTAGCTAGTTGAAATGTAAAAGCGCCGGCTCTGTGCACACGCGGTGCGTCGATTTCCGGAATCGCCCAAAGTTTCCTCACGAAGTAACTTCAGGCGATTCCGGAAATCGCCACACCGCGTGTGCACAGAGCAGGCGCTTTTACATTTCAACTAGCGACGGACAGGGAGAAGGACGTTCGGGGAGATTGTCGCCTGCTATTAAACGCCAGGCGACTGAATCTCCCCGAATCTCCCTGTCTGTCCCCAGCCTTAATGGTAGGCTCCCACACATTTTCACCTCACCAAATCTGGCCCTCATTGCCAAAACTTTGGACACCCCTGCTGTACAGCTATCTGCTATGCAGAGACAAATGTGCATACTGTAGTAAGCACAATTATGACAGCTGTGGTGGAAGATCTGTGATTGGCTAACCACATCTTATTGTACTTATAGGAAAGGGCACTTCTGATCAGCTTACATTTTCTAGAATGCAACTGGTAATATTAAGTTCATCACTTGAAAAAATCCCACATTAGGAAAATGTGAAAGAATTGTCAATTAGTATGGAAAGAAGAACTACAAATACTTTTTGGAACATCTGACAGTGCTGCACTAGAGGTTAATACAGTATCATTTTTGATTAACCAAAGTGAGGTTCAGAACCAAAAAAACCTTACCTGTGATCTCTCGAACTGTGCGGAAGATGTTAAGTTTATGAGGATCTAGAGCAGCTATGTTGTGATAGGGATCCCTATGGAGTTAGAAAAACATACACACCATTAATATATGATTATATGATAATATTGATTTGTCTGCTTACTGCATCTGGAGCGAGAACAAATAGTTCATTTTTGGGACTAATGGTAAAGAAAATTCAGCAAAGTTGCAGTACTGTAGAAGAAAACACTAGAGGGCAAGAAAGAAAAACCTTATTAGATGTAATGCATGCATTTGTAGGATGCATTACTTCACACTCTACTGAGTTCCACTAGCCAATGATTACTGCACAGCCTACCAAGCTCCACACTGAAAGAGATAATGCATGGTTTCACTACTCTAGTGTTCCATCTAACATAAGTTGACAAGCAGTTAAAAAGTCCTTGTGCATCACTTTTTCCATCCCATTTTAAATATGTATCTTTGACTGTCCAACCTAGCAAGCTTTTCCGTTATATTTAGCTCAGGCAACAAATGGTAACTACACATACTTTTCAGCTTTATATGGCATCTGTTACTTCACTCCCATCTGGAAGGTAGATATTAAAATGCAGTTAAACTTGCTTGATTATTTCTCACCCTGTGCACACTAGAAAGAGTAATTGTGTACCAAATGCACTCCCTGCTGAGCTTGATAGAAAAGAGGGAAGATAGAAAAGAGGGAGGTTGGGAAGATTGTGATCAAGAAGACTAAATTTGTTACTTCAAAAATAAGAACAAACATGAGATAGCTCTATTCAGACACATACGTGTACACATATCCTTACTGTTCCTTTTGAAAGTGTTTAAACCTGTGCTACAAATTTAGGCTTCAGTCTCTTCCCACAGTTCTTTTGTTCTGCCACGTATATCGGAGCATGGCAGATAACATTAATTAAAGGACTGTACATAACACTTTAACATAGTGGAAGTTGCTGATACCATTATCACTTTTACGAAGGGGGGCCATACGGTGATGATTAACAGAAGTCAGCCATCTGTAAAAAATAATTGAACAATTCTGGATATCCTTAGAAGAATGCAGTAGAAGATAATTTAGTTGAAAAGGGACTTTATTTTTTTCAATTTAATGGCCATGGGTATGTGTGAAATGTTATCCATTGTTCTCCATGACTAACATTGTGTAAGTTATTAATGATGAGTGACATTTTTCACCAGGCTTAGATTTGAAACATAAAATACACAGTGCCCACTGACAAGTGTTTGAATAAAATATCCAAAAATATATAATCATTGGCTTGTGGAGCTCAGTAGATTGAGATAGTGTGTTAATATGAAACACATTTCTTATATATAACTTGTTTACTAATGTTTCACTCTGCTGCAGAGCTAAGCAAAGGCAGTTTCCATCTTTTTATTGCACAGTATACTGTATATATCTGATACAGGATTCTCTTTATCAAGTTAACATGCTTATTGGAGTTCTTTGGAGCACTTTAAGAAAAGTAAAAAAGAGCAATGACATTGTGTCGGCAGCAAGGGACAGAAGTTTATAGAATCAGGAGAAAGAGCAGAAATATAATTAAACATTCTTTTCTCAATCTTACCTTTAGATGGGAAGACAATTAAAATAGGGGATTGATCCATATCAATTGTGGGATTTATTAAAGAAACCTTAATGGATCCAATCAAATTGGATTTTATTCATAAAAAATAATTCTAATAAATCCATTAAATTAAGATTTATCAGCTATGAAAGCATGTCTAAACTTAATTTTGATAATATCACTATTGACTAAATCACCTGAAAACAACAACAAAAATAGATAGTATTTGATAGTTCGGATTGCTCATTAATTTGGGATATGGGATAAAAGATTGAATGACCAGTTGGTTTGATTCCTAAACAGAGCTCATGGTTGAATTCACAGTTTGATCTCCGATAAATGTGCTATAAATTTTATATTTAAATGAAGTCAGAAACTACAGTAAATTTATGCCAACCCACATATCTTTCTTATTGGATAAAGCAAAAATGTCCCTAATATTTAAATATTCCATTGCGGCTATGTTCTTTCTTGCCTTTTACCGTCTAAGTATCGCTGCCTTCAGTATCCTGATAGGACTTCATTACTGTCTATAGAGCAAATATATATTTTCTCAAGGTTATTTACAAGCATTGG
>CM044448.1:72923167-72959798 GCA_024363595.1 Xenopus borealis | reverse complement strand
GTCATACTTCACATAACTAAAGAATTCTCCTCAGAATAAAACACTCGCTGCTAAATATATATTGTGCATTGTCAAGTCTAAGGGGCAATATTACTGACTAGGGTAATACAGAGATTGTATTTCACAGATTCAGTTCAAAGAGGAGAATTTGTCTCATGGATTATTTAATGAAAATTCCATTAAAATCTAGGAGTAAATTTGGAAAAACCTTTTTCTGCTAAAATACCTACATAGCAAATTAGCATTATAGCAGTGGCAATTTTCTCCTTACAGGAGATGCTGAGTTTTTCATTTCCTAGTTCAACTCAAAAACAGGAGAATAATGACAGAGGGGAATTGGGACTACATATGGCTTTGTATAAACACCACACTTGTGCTCTTTATATGGAGGATCAAGAAAAAGCAAAGGCCAGCAGGCCTCATAAGGTCCTGTGGGTTGTAAGAACAACTTAAATAATAACATGCATTTATTTACTAATAGGAACTTGAGACGTTCTCATACAGTTGTGAATTTGGTGGATTATTTCCCTTGTGAAAAAAAGCTGTTTACTAAAAATGGTTTCAGTTGCTAAACTCATGCTATTTATGTTATTGGTCACTGGGATTGCCTGGTTGCTTTAAGATTTTATGACCTGGCAAGCTAAAGGAGCATGAAGCATTGTGCCAAACATCCTTTTATAAAAAAAGGATTGGTTATTCGTTGTGACAATCATTACACAGCAAGAGAAGTATGAGGTAATATTAACAGGATGTTATATGTTATAAGTGACCTGCAGCCATATTTTTAATGTAGCTACACATTAATGGAATAATTTACTATTGCACTGGGTTTGGTGTTAAGAGAACTAAGGGAAACAAAATTGCACCCCATATATATATATATATATGTCCAAAGGCAGCCGTACTCTAATCCGGATTGTATGTAATCTTGTGGGTGTAGGTTTAAAGTTTTTGTAGTACAATCAATCACATACTGTATAACTGCACTCCTGAATTTAGTGAATCAAGTCACCTTTGTTTGCATGAATTTTTGAGTCCTTCCAAAAGGGAAGGCCGAAACGTCGGACACAAAAAATTCATGCAAATAAAGGTGACTTGATTCACTAAATTCAGGAGTGTGGTTTTATGCTTGTATTTGTTTGGTGCGTACAGCTGTCACATTGTGATAAGGTCAAACAGCTTCAGGTGGAGGTGGTTCCTATAGTTACCAGGCAACTGTTTTGGCACCTTTTTTTTAATTTAAACTGCTGTTCTTTTCAGAACACTGTTTGTCCTTGAGATAGTTTCCAGTGAGGAACCAAAACGTTGGCTCAATAAACCTACCTTTTTCTTTCATCATACATTAACCTTTTGTTTTGTTTTTCCTGTGAGTGGCAGTACCCCAGCTTTATATATATATGTATTGTCCAACGAGACTGCACACCAGGTATAAAAGGTTAAAACATAACGTTTATTTCATGAATGTAAAAAGACAAGGGAGTATACTCATCATGATGGAGATCAAAGCAACGTTTCAGGTGCCTGCTGCTCCCTTTCTCAAGCTGGTCCCCATATAGTGTAGAGACTATATCTCCCAGAAGCCTAATTCGGCCTTTTAGCATGCTATGTGGTTGAGATGATGTCACCTCTATGCGCACCAACGCCGGCATAAATACGCAGGCATACGAAAGCAGGCGACGTAGTCAGCGCAACGGCGTAATTCCCTCCCACATGGCATTCCAATAGGTTCCACCATTTTAGAAATGGGCTAAGTTTGAAAAAACTGTATATCTATAAATACAATATAGGAAGTATGGCAACCCAGTAAACAGTAACATTGTTAACTAGAACAAAGTTATCTTTGAAGGAACTATACAACCATATAACTAAAGATGACAACTGACTGACACCGTAATTAATTAATAAATAGATGGAGATCAAAATCCCTATTAAGGCCAAAAGGGCTGAGGGTTTTCAACCTATGTATCCATTTAACTTCTGTCCTTTTCAATAGTAGTACCCTGTCACTTCCTCGACAGGGTTGGGGAACTTGTTGAATTACCCTGTACCTTAAATCCGCTGCTGTATGGCCATGTTCTAAACAGTGCCTGGAAACTGGTAACACATTATTTTGTGTATTCACCGTAGATCTGTGTTGTGAAAATCTGTCTCTCACCTTTTGAGTAGGTTCCCCTATGTATACAAGATTACAGGGGCAGATTAACATATAAATCGCAAAATCTGTATCACAACTGTAATGACCTCGAATTTCAAACTCCCTATTAGTGATGGGCGAAACGGCCGCGTTTCGCCAAAAAATTCGCGAATTTCCAGAGAAATTCGCGAATTTCCCGCCGATTCGCGAAACGAGTCGCGCGTCATTTTCTGCGCGCGTCGCGTCGTTTTCGGCGCGTCGCGTCAAAAACGACGCGCGACTCGTTTTTGAGCGGCGAATTTTTTTGGGTGAATTTTTTGGGCAGTTTCGCGAATTTATTCGCCAGCGGCGAATCGCGGGAATTCGCCCCTGGCGAATAAATTCGCCCATCACTACTCCCTATCTGTTGTTGGATTAGTGAACGTGGCCCCTGTTAAAACAAACCGACATTGAGCACGCCCCTTACATGGGAACATGCCCATTTTAGGGGGTCCTAAAAAGGTGTATTGTCTAGGTGAGGGGGTTATATCTGCTTTTGTCACTTTTTTGCCAATGTTACAACCCTTTCTAAATGACAACATGGGTTTTTGGTTAAATTCTGCAATCGTGGGATAAGCATTCCTTAATAGATGCCAGTGTTTATATAAAATATGTCGAAATTTGTTACTTCGTGAATGGTATTGTCCTACAAAGTCTAGACGCTGATTTTCTCTGGCTTTATTTATACCTGCCTCCAAATATATATATATATATATATATATATATATATATATATATATATAAGGGCTAGAAGACAAGTATTATTGCACTTTGGCAATATTAATATTAATAATAATGATGTTGATGCCACGTTTCTCATCTACAATTTCCTAATTAAAAGTATATAAATACATTATACACAGAAATATAGTTAAAGAGCAGCTGGACAACCAGTGATCAACCCTGACAAACTTCTGATTTAATGTATGTAAAATAAATGAGCAAATGCACTGCTAAGCACAGCAATAAATTCAGGTGACTTTTTTGCTATGGTTCTTATTTGCTTTTTAGTATCTTTAAGTATTAGATAATATATTTGTGTTTATCTCAATAACAAAGAAAAAGCTTAATGTTGGCAAGCATTTCTTGCCATCAGCATAAAGTCACTGCCAGCCCTGAAGCAGCCACACAGACAATAATTTATATAACCCTGCTTTATTTTGCCCATTAGTTTAAGTTAACTTTAACTGCACCACTCTCAGCCTTTAAGGGATCCCTTTTAATAGAATTAGTTTAGCTACACATTCTATTCATACTCAAGTAAAGACCCTTCTTTGCCCAAAGTGCCATGGTAATTGGCCTTACTGAGCAATAACGTCCTGTTAACATATATATTAACAACAATATATTTACACAGGTTAACTGGCATTGTTTTCATTACATGCTGAACTCAAAGAACTCCAGAAATCCAGTCATCAAAAGAAGTTTCCAGCATTAAAGGGATGAAATACTAAGTGCCCTGTGTTCATGTGACATATTCACACAACAAGCAGAGGGAGGAAAGCTTAAATAAACCACTAGACTACGTTAGACATTATTTCGCCTGGTCAGACCAGGCAAAGTTCAATAAAATAGATAGGAGGTTGAAAAAAATTTTTTTTTAATTTTTCTGTCCCAAAAATACGCTGGCATGTTTTACCATTGGAGGGTGATAGTCTGAAAAAGATCGATATTTTTTTGGGGGGGGGGGGTTACCCTCCTTCCCCCCTCCTTTTCCAAACATATGGCAACACAACTATACAGGGGGCACATGTAGGGCAATAGGACAACTTTATTTAGTGGCTGTAACATATACTTCTATTATAAGTTAAAGTTCCCGCCATATGCAAATTAGGCTTCACTAGCGCAACTACGCTACAATTCGTCGACCTGAGCATGAATTCGTACTTTAGTGAATTTGCATAGCACTGCAGAAAATTCGCCTGGCGAAGTGCGCCGAACACTAGCAAATTTTCGGAAGTTAGTGAATTTGCCCCTCTGACTTTGTCAACCTGACTGTCCCATCTCAACCTGTTAGTTACAGTTTCTAATGCTAACGGACTCCTGCTACACAAATATGGCAGCCCCCTCATACAGGAACATGGGGGATCAGACAGGTAATGTAAAAGAATCATGAAAATATTTTATGGCAAAGTTAGAAGTAGCCTTCAAAGCCAATATTATAATAGATGTAAAAAAGAGTTTAATTTCAGGTATCAATATCTCTTTAAATGTAAAAGGTCAATATCTTATAAGCAGCTTTGGTCTAGATTCTTAGGAACACCCTAAACAATGTGGATGTTTAATACACTGCATTAATCAAGGTCATATAGAAATTTGCAACCAACGCTCTCAATCTTGATCTCGTGTTTTACCTCTGTCTCAGGGATGTGATTTGCTCTAATTGTATAGTTTATCATCTTTGGCCTGGGGCCCCCGATATTCCCATTGGGATCTGTCTTTACCCTCACACCAACTCTGCCTGTCACACCTTGTTACTTAATTGTAGATCAAAAGCCCCTTCCAGCAGAGCCTTGGTAATGAAATCCATTCTTGTGCAGCACTCGCTGCACTGACAAAGTGTGACAGCGGACAATGCAGAGGGGTAACAGTTAAATGAATGTTCCTCCCTAGAGGTACCCTGACATCAGTGAGAAGCAAGTCATTTTCCTATTATAATAACATATCTGAAATTAGCCATAGTCTGCAGGTTGTTCTGAAACCATTAAACAGAAATATACAGAAGGTGGGTTTTTTAACCTTCATATGACATCAAGGAAAGTGGTGTGATATGTGCATGTTAATAATAATAAGAAGCAAAATGGCAAAAAAAATCTGCAATGATATTATGTTACCTATTGGTCCCACTGTAAAGGAACCTAGAAGTTACAGGGAGTAACACTACTAAGAAACACACACACTCAGATTCTGGGAGATTAGTCACCCGGCAACATATCTCCTCTTCTTTGGGGCAACTAATTTCCCCGAACTGCCTTCCCCTGCCTTCCCGATGGCTAGAATGTAAATCGCTGGAGGCAGGCCCGGACTGGCAATATGTGGGTTAGGGCAAATGCCAGATGGGCTGCTATAAGGTCCCATAGAAAGTCAGTATTTAGTGGGCTGGTGGGGACTGTTTGGGCCTCTATGTGAGCTGATTGGGCCTCTGTGTACCTGAAATGCCAGTGCCTATTTTGATTCTCAGTCCAGTCCTGGCTGGAGGGATGGCACTCAGAGCTCTTCGTAAATAGATAGGCTGTGCAAAATAAAAAATGTTTCTAATATAGTTAGTTCACCAAAAACGTAATGTATAAAGGCTGGAGTGAGTGGATGTGCAACATAACAGAATACAATACAACATTGTGCTTTTCAGCTCTCTAAATCTGAGTTAGTCAGAGACTTGAAGGGGGGCCACATGGGACATAACTGTTCAGTGAGTTTGCAATTGATCCTTAGCATTCAGCTCAGATTCAAAAGGAATAGTTATGACCAATGTGGCCCTCCCTCAATTCACTGATTGGTTACTGCCTGGTAACCAGGGTAACCAGTCAGTGTAAACAAAAGAGAGCTGAAAAGCAAGAAGTAGTGGTCTGTTCTGTTATGTTAGACTTACAGTCACTCCAGCCTTTATACATTACATTTTTGCCTAACTAACTATATTGAAAACATATTTTATTTTGCTCAGCCTATCTATGTACAATTCCTTTAAAGTAAACAATTTTATTGGTAACAAGAATTCATGCTATTATAGATGTAATAAAAAATTGGCTGGCTGACCTATCTTATTATAATTTACTAATTAAAACAATAAATAGCTGTAATATATATTTGAAAATGTTTCATATCCATAATCTTAAAGCACTTACCCATCAATGCCTGTGACAAGGAAATGCAGATTTCCATTGATCTTCGTGCAGTTAATGAATTTGTCTATGTTGCTGGAATCCACCGTCTGTGCTGACTGCAAGGACCCAGTCCCAATACCATCACACACTGGAAAATGGTTATGCGAAACATGTTAATTAACTGAAATCAGACATCATCATAATCCAATCAACACTTGAACAAAGGGCTTGTTCCCAAAACCTTTGCTGGTAGCTCAATAATAGACTTAAGTTGTTCACATTGCAATTGTCATTAGTGATGGGCAAATTGTTTCACCTGCCATAGATCTACGATTTGATTCCACATTTCGCCATCTGCAAATGTTGTCTTGCTTAAAAATGTTTTGGCGCCCATTGACTGCAATGCTTTTCTCAAATTCTTTGCAGTTTCTTGCATTTTTAATCAGTTTCATGATTCGCTCATCACTAATCATCATGTGACACCTGGGTGCAATTTATAATAACAATTTATAACTCTGGGGTGCAGTCTCTGTATAAATGTACTTTATTTTCCCTCTCCCTAACATTGTCATTTACCACTTATACAGATATCTATCTGTTAAATATACAATTACTGTACCTTAACCACTTGAGATGAAAACATAATGAATCAAAGTGTTTTTTATATATGTCATGTATCAAACAAAGAGAAATTTTCTATTAGTCAACATAATTACAAAACAATTTAACAGAGTAACAGTGAAATAAGGCAATATGCTTTTACTCTATTTTAATGTGGATTTAACACTAAAGCTCAACTACACTTGTTGCTGTATGAAAAAATCCCAGTATACTTTAACATATTATTAAGGGTTGAAACTGTACAGAAACATTATGGCTGTATTAAAGGACCAGTAACATCAAAAAATTAAATTGTTTTAAAGTAACAAAAATATAATACAGTGTTTCCCTGCACTGGTAAAACTGCTGTGTTTGCTTCAGAAGCACTACTATTGTTTATATAAATAAGCTGCTGTGTTGCAATGGGGGCAGCCATTCAAAGGAGAAAAGGCTCACGTTACATAGCAAATAGCAGATAAGCTCTGTAGAACATAATGTTATCTGTTATCCATTACTTATCCTGTGCCATATAGCCTTTTTTCAATTTCCGCCATTGCTACTTAGCAGCTTGTTTATATGAACTATAGTAGTGTTTCTGAAGCAAATACATCAGTTTTAACAGTGCAGAGCAACATTACATTATATATTCTTTACTTTAAAACACTCTAATTTTTTGGTGTTACTGTCCCTTTAAAGAAAAGTAATATTGTTCTATAAAAAAAATGTCAGCAGCATTACTCAAAGGGTAAAAACAAAAACCCTCCAGTGGGAATCCCAGACTAATGGGTAAATTTGGCTCCATGTCCTTTGTTCTTGCTAGTAAAGTTGGAAGTATTAAATCATGCAGTTTTTCTACCATAGAACTTAACAGCAGTATATCCCCCATCCTGATATATGATTACAGAGTATCCAGAAGACAGAATAACAAAATAATCTGTATGTGAGATAACAGCAAGATTACTGAGAAAGTGTTGGCAATCATGATTCTTTTTGGTAAATTCTCTTGCATCTATAATTAAAGAGGGCATATACCCACTCACACAACTTCAATAAAACTGCATTGCGTGCTTTGCAATTTACATTATCCGTTGTTTACATTTCATCAAAAATGTAGTTTTACACTGCTAATAGTATGAATAGAGGAGCCCTCTGCTGATCTGAACTGGCAGGAGGAGGAATGATTCATTACATCTTAAGTCACGGTCCGGATACAAGAAGCATCTCCGGAAGCTTCTTTGCTAGAATTCCTACTACATTGAGCAATAAGAATGAGCAGAAAATGAGCAGAGGGGGGAAATAACACTTCAAAAAAGAACATATGAATGACGCAATGTAGACTGAAAATGACATTGTATTGCACACCAGCAACATGGCTGTGTGCAATAACATTTACAGCTAAAACTTGCCTATGAACAAAAAAATAGTGCTGAAACAAATACACTACAAAAACCTCAGTGGTTCATTCATCTACTTCTCATGAGAGTAAGCATCAACATATTACATTAAAAGGGACAAAAGTACTTATATATAGTAGAAAGCCAACAGTGACATGCTAGATGCAAGAGATAACACTATTGATTAACCTTTGCACATAGGCCCACTTCTTATTGCACCCTATATCACCACCCATTTTCCATTCTGCCAATACAGCTCCATTCTTTCCAAACAACTCACACTGAATGTGCCAATGCATCCAAAGGGGAAGTGTGGTAGGCAGCAAATGACTTCTAGGTTGTCCACTATTTAGGTTCTAAGGCTAGAGACCACATGGAGCCAAACACAGTCCAGTAGGTGTGTTAAAGGTTAAGCAAGCCTTTTATTTTAAAATCATGTAAATTTACTCACAGCTTTACAACAGCTTCCAGATTGACATACCCGTTTCCCTCCATTTATTTTATAAAATTTCTCTGATACAAGTAGCTAAACTGCAGTTATTTCAGCTTCTTCCTTGTCTAGCATTAAGCTCCACCCCTGAACTCTCTTTCTCATTGCAACTATAAAGCCATACTCTGCCGGCCCTATGCTCCCTGTGTGCCATAGTCTGCCTGCCCTATGTTCTCTGGGTGTGCCATATTCTGTGTGCCTTATTATGTACCCTGTGGGAAATAAGCCTGGTAGGGGTTGTTAGCATTTGGAAAAGTTTTTAGGAGCCTCTAAGGCATTTAATCATGTCCTGAGTGGGGGGTTTGTGTTATTCACAGGGGAGAACAAGGCATATGGATTTAAGGGTATGTATGATATAATTAAGTATGAATTTTTCACATACAGTAGGAGTGATATACCTGCAGTAAGCACCACCTGTTTTTTGGTGTTTTACCACCATTAATGTGGACAGGGTCTTAAAAACCTGTGATAATGTGGGTGTGGTTTAAAAGGGGGCATGGTCAACATTGGCTTCCATTATCAGCCTTTCACCACGTGGGCTAGAAAAATGTATGTGTTACCTGGACAGTCAGGTTTTAGAGTTGCCTGTTGTCACCTTGCCTCACTGTGTGTGTGTGTGTGTGTGTGTGTGTGTATATATATATATATATATATATAGCATATATATATATATATATATATATATCAAATATCGGCACTCACCTGGGTGCATCTCCCTCTTGTTTCAAATAATTGTAAAAATTGGAGGCACGCACAGTTATAATCACTGGTGAATTTTATATGTTTAATGCAGAACATTGTTGGAAACATATTTATATTCGTGCTAGCCCTTACTATATAATTTCTGGGAGCAGAACACACCTTTTGGACATATGCCTGCACAAGGTTTACACATCTTGATTTCATTTTCTTCCACTTCCATCTTGTTGCTTGGGCAGGCTCTTACACAGGAGCTGTCATCCACAACAAAGTTATCTGCAAAACACATTATTGGTAGCTTTATTAACTGAAACAAACTTGCCACACTCCATAAAGAACATTTCCAGCCTACAGTTAAGAAACAAGCTGGGATACAAAAACACTAGTTCTCATAAAGCCATAACTCAAATACCGGCTGTTCTTAAATGCGGTATTTAAGAAATATTGTATAACATATATATTTGCATAAAGTTCTTCCTAGCAAATTCAAAATATGTATATGTTACTGCTAAGGAAAAAGCAATGTCCTTAGGCAAAAGGGAACATTTGTGCTCCTATATTAAACTATTTTATTGTAGTTGTTGTGCTGTAAGGTTGCCTTCTAATCCTAGCTGTGTCTTTAGTCAGTGATTACTCCAAATTAATCATGCATACAGTCTAAACAAGTCTGTCTGTCTGCTCCTAAGAAAATTGTAGCCCTGCTTTGCCCCAATGTTATTTTGCTTGTGTCTCAGCACTGTAATCTGTGTACTTTTTATCCACCTTCTATTCATGTGAGTTTTGCATGGATTTTCTGTCTTTTCTTATTTTAGCACATATCAAATTATAGTGAGTGGAAATCAATTTTTGTGTTAAACACACAAACCGAAGTGGCTTCTTCTGTAATTCCTCCGTGTGATAATATTTCTAGTACAGGACAACAGCTGACAAACAAAGAATGAGTTAACTGTACATGTCCAACAAGCTCTAATGGTGACACAGAATCATGTACCTTGTTCAGAGATGGCTATAGTACTCTTTTGCCTTGAACCCTGGCTTAATTACTTCAGGAAAAGGACCCTGTGAATATCTGAATGACCAGAATGAATATCATGGAACACTGTGATCTGTATCCTGCAAGAAAGCATGACTCACGTGGGCACTTGTTGACACAGAAAGCTCCATAGGTATACTTGGCCTTTGGGTTTTGCTCCAGCTGGAAGGCAGTCGGATTATAAATATTTGGCTGAGGACACTGGGTGACACAGGAACCACTGTCGTTAAATTTCATACATGACTGAGAAAGGAGAAAAGGGGACAGGTATTAAACATCATAATGCCTTGGGAAGGCAGGAATCTGAGAAACATATTCCAATCTGACTCAAAAATACAAGATCATTTCTCCTGCTAACCTACACAGCCTTCCCTTGTGGGTCTGTGTCCCTGTCAAAGCCAGGAAGCAGTGCAGCCACCATTGAGCTCAGCTGGCAGAGAAAACACAGCATTTTTTTTTTTGCAAAGTTGCTAAGTGTCCTCTATGGAGGAATGTTCTAAAAAGTTTTTCCTTTACAAAAAAAGCAGCCAGCAAAAATAAATATATTTTTGAAAGTGGTTGACAGGAGCATGATGAGGAGCAGTACTGGAGACAACAGTTAATAGCTGATACTGTCTGTATTCCCACTGAACACACTAATGATCTGTGCTTTGTAGGGCTGGACTGCTGCTCTCCTACGCTACCCGTTTAAATTCCAGCTGGAGATCGAAACTACAAATTAAGAAGTGGGTCTGACATTCATTTCTATTGAGTCTGCACAGGGGGAGGTTATTAGTTGTAAAAGAGGAAAAAACTAGGTCTCATGGCTCCTGGGGGACCTCGCACTCCCCACCTTCAGTGAATGCTCCTTAAAACATTTGCCAAGGTCTGCGTGTGGAGGAGAAGCAAGGTTTGCTCCTGGGCACTGAAAATTTCTCTTTGTAGAAATGTTTTTGACACAACTCATTTTTTTATGATTTTAAGATTTAGTGGGTTTTTTAAAACTGCATACAGCATGTGTCAGAGATTGACAAGTCTGAAGGCACATAAACTTTCAAAACAGGTTAAG
Source organism: Xenopus borealis (assembly GCA_024363595.1). NCBI lineage: Eukaryota > Metazoa > Chordata > Amphibia > Anura > Pipidae > Xenopus > Xenopus borealis. The sequence goes on along the minus strand of CM044448.1, from coordinate 72,948,540 downwards.
CCGGGATTCCCTTGGTTCTGTTGTTCCCTATTCTATCCACTGAACGTCCTAGCATTCCAAAGGTAAAAATTAGACAAAGAATGCAGTATCTAGAAACACTGCGTCTTTATCTATTTCCAGTGGCCAGAACTGCTCATGAATAATAGATGTAGATCATTTACATTAAGCACTACTAGGGCGAGTTGTGGGCAGCAGAGAAGCGTATTACTTCAGGAGAACAAATTATAGCAACTGCAGTAGCAAGATAACCATACTGTTTGGATTCCAATGTTCTCTGCTCTCTGTCTAAATAGCCCTTATAGTACTCAGTTGCACACCAGAAAAACATCGGTGCTACATTGCTCTCAGTGCTGTATTGTAGAGGCCCATAGGGTTAAAGCCCTATTGATAATGGTATTCACCAATTACACTGTAAAACCTGTGTTAGCTGGGGAAGTCCAAGTCCATGTAACCTATGCCCATGGGTGAGATAGCTTTCACTATTATCCCAGGAAGTTTAGCTTATTTCAAAGTTTAAAAATGTCATATTCAATTTCAAATTTTAATGTTTACTGTTTTATGAACAGTATTAATTGGAACTTAAGCCTGCCAATTCAGTCTCCATAGCGGTGGCATTGTATTGATAATTGAAACTACTGCAACCCATCTAGCTCATCTGATGCACAGAATTATGTGAATACATATGCTTGTATCCTAAATAAACATTTTTTTTTATTTGTTCAAGAACATCTGACATCATAATATTCTGAATGAGTGCAATGGGAGGGGTGTAGTTTCACACAATACTATGAGGGCCCAGCTAAGAGAAAGGCATATAGTGTAACCATGCTCCATCTGAGGAGTAGCCAAAGCATCTGTTAAAGCCAAAATAGACTTACACCATGTGACACTATATGCTATGATATATGAAGACATTTCCAGATTTTATAAGCAATATATAAAGGATGTATATCTTCTAAATATACCTTTATCACCTTCCATGAGAAATGTGGTTGTTCTACTTACACTTCACTCTTCATTCTTCTTTTATATGATCATTGCCAAAATAATTGAATATATTTTCTAGTTCTGTATACCAAAATAGTACTTTACTCGCCCTTCTAAAGTTTAATTACAGTTTAATATCACATTAATCCCAACATGTTATACATGTGATATGTGAGCTGATTGGCACTGATTGGATTAATTATGGCTGGGATGCCTAATATATGGGGAACAAGAAATTTCAAGGTGATCAACATTTGCTGCTTAGATTTCCTGTCCAGCTTGACAGTCAGGAGAATATTTCAGGAAGAAAAAGACAGGCATGTCACAGCAGAGCAAATTCAGAAAATGTTCCTCTTCTCTTTCTGAAAACGTCTCCTGGCTGTCGGGTCGGTTGGCAGAACTGAACAGCAGATGGAGCCAATACCTTGAAAACTAGAATCAAAAAGAAGCACTCTGAGCAATTTTAAATTATTTTTTTCTGAGGCTTTACATTTGCTTTAAACAGACCATAAACAAGAGTCAAATTCCTTTTTAAAATGTAATTACCAGATACCTTCAGATACAGTCTTTTCCACTTGCAATCATCTAAAACACATTTTTCCCATGTATTTAACTAGACATTGTGTGTACCTATGGTTAACTAAATTTCAAGCCCTCTAGGACTGGATGCCTTGGGTAAATGCACTTATAGCAAACTAAACTAAAGATAAAACAAGTGCCCCTTATGGTTCTTGATAAACACTTTTCTGAGACTTTAGCGAGTACATGACTATAAGTAGAATGTTTTATAGAGCAGGTGACTGGATTTTGAGGCGAGAACGCTAAATGGCAATTTTGAAATCTGAAATGTGTTCTCCCCAAAGTCAGAAATGATGTGGATTAGCACATAAATATGTTAAAATTCTTATTTGTAAAACTCATAAAATCTGCCAAGGCTAATGCAGGCTGATGTGTAATATGAGCAGGAATGGGAGAAAATATATGAAAGTTCTAAACGAAGAGATACATTGAGAGGAAAACAGATGAGTGGGGAGATTCGGCAAGAGCCTGCATATTAAATCAACATGAGGAGCAGGCTGCGGTGGTTTGAAAGAAAAATTGTAAGCAACGTACAAAGCAGTCAGTGTCTTTTGGTCCTGTACAGCCTCCAGCACATTCTCGGTGACAGCAATCACTAACATAAGAACCATAGCATCGGCCATCACATTGTTCTGCGCACACAGTCTTCGTCACTAGGAGGAAAGGAAGGAAGATATGAGCAGGAAGCACTGGTTATAGTGCAAATATATGCATTTTATTTGGAACAGTAGCAGGCTACACAAGTGACACGTTTCACATTAATTCCGATTGCTAAATTCTGGCTGAAACATGCTGTCAATGATTAGTCTATTATACTGGTATGGCTCAGTTGCTAAAACAGGTATTAAATTGTACTAGGGCTGTGTCAAACAGCAACCAATCAACCATATTGGGGACATTTCTGCTATGGAGCCAGCACTTTTAACAGTGGTATAACAACTGAACCCGGGCTCGGGCTATAAGCTGTTTTATGCAAAATCTTCAGAGGGGCCATCGCTCACCAGAACCACTACCCATGGATCCCCTGCCCATTCCCTCTTCCCTGCTCACTTGCTAGGGAGTAAGAGAGCCTTGCTTACTTCTAGCTCCCTGTCAGGAAAGGACAGGTAAAAAGGAAGTGGGATCTGCTTCCTCTATCGATATGCCACTGACTTTAAAGGAACACCATACCCCCCCAACAATGTACTGTAGGTCTCTATAAAAAACATATTGCATAAAACAGCTTATAGGTAAAACCCTGCTTGATGTAAATAAACAATTTTAATAATATACTTTTTTAAGTAGCATGTACCATTGGGTAATCTATAATAGAAAGTTGTCATTTTAAGAACTAAGGGCCCCCCCCTGGGATCCTACAATTTAGAGTGCACACAAACAAACTATACATGTTAGGTCACATGAGCCTATTAATGCTCAAAGTTAATTCCCTAGAACATTCTCCCTAGATTGTGCCCTCTACAACCATTGTTCTGGGCTTTTCCCTTAGGGGGTTCAACCCAACAGAACAAGGTAGAACCAATGTTCTAAAGAGTTTGAGAGGATGCTTGTTCTAGCTGCTTCAAAGTACATATTCAAAATTCTGTCTTCTCATGACCAAGTTTAGAGTTTAACGTTCTTTTATGATTTTAATAGCAAAACATGATTGAAGCAAAGGGGTCTAGTGCCTGCCTCACTTTCTTTGATTATTGCTTCAGTATCTCCTCTTCACACATTTTTTATTGCTATATCTTGCATTAAACCAAGTGGCTACCTTTATTGAACATTTCCAATGAAAAGACAGCAGTTCTCTACTAGATATCTCTTTATTGTTTGTTATAATGCAAAACATTTGTTTAAAACAATTTTCAATAGTAATATATATATATATATATATACAAATAACCATTGAAAACCATAGTATATGATCACTTACTAAATTCATTCACTCAAAAGTAACATTTACATTCATATATATATATATATATATATATATATTGAAATGTGTGTTTAGTTTTTAATTTCTAAATCTTATATTTTTAGCATGCTTGTATTTGTGCCCTATTTACCAATAACTGTACACCAAACATGTGATCATTTGAGCAAAATATGCTTTTTACAAATTAATGCTAGCAAACATAGTTTTTCACACACGGGTTGCTCAGTTGGGGAGTACTTATGTTACTGCTTGATTCAGTTAAAGGCAGTAGGCACTAAAATTAAGTTTAAGAGCAATAATATTAGAAAGAGGTCAGGTACATATCCACCACACCAACCATTGTAGTATAAGGGCATCTTTTACAAAGCAACCTACCTGACGAAATATTTAATTCAAATCATCATGCTTCAGAAGAGGGTGGAACTACACATTAGTTAATTGTTCTGATCACTGTTGAATGCATTATTTTACTTGGTCTATTACTTCAGCCTGTCTGCAACATTTGCCCATAGGCATTTCCATTGTGACAATTGATGCTGACTCACAGCAACATTCATATTAGAGAGACAGCAGGCTTTTTCTCAGCTATGGATGTGGCTAGGAGGACATACAGATGCAGTCACTTGGATTTGTAAGTTAAAGTGGACCCGTCACCCCAAAAAAATATTCAAAATCCTATTTTATCACATTAGTCAAGCAAAATGAACATTAATTACACTATATAAATTATTTTAATCTTGTTTTCTTCAGTCTGGGAATTCATAATTAGGCAGCAGCCATTTTGTGGACACTGTTATTAAGTCAAGCCTTGCCTCATCTCAGAATCTTGTTTGTGCACCAGAATGGGGGACCCGATGTCTATCCCCATGTCCTGGCTACACAATTAAATGTTTAAGAGAACTGGGGGAATGTGTGGGGAGCAGTGGCATCTAGGAAGTTCTGAATGGAAAGTGAAAGTAATTATCTGCCCCGCCTCTATGCCTAAGGCATAGAGGAGTGGCAAACAATATTTGATTGACAGCTGAGATTTTTAAATGAGCTTAAAACAGCTAAGAATGCTTTAATAAAAATTTTAAATTGGATTTCATGTTTAATTTGAAAAGGATTTTTATTATACAGATTTTTGTGTCTGGGTGACAGGTCCACTTTAAATGCTTCGTGACTTAACTCATCTATCTCATTTATCCCACTTAGCACAGAATATTGTGTCACAATTAAAGAGTTCATCATTGAAAACAATGGTGCTTTGGTATGCTAATGAAAAGGTTAAATGCATTAAATGAGTTAAGATAACTTTAGATAACACAGTTTCTTCAATTAGCCCCAAGTCATGACGCATTTAACTTACAAATCCAAGTGACTGCATCTGTATTGTAGCATGCATCTGTACAGGGCTGGAGACTTTAGTCTGATTATTAAAACAGATATATATCCTCTATGCAGACTGTCCCACTTAGCCAATATGACCAGAAACGTATTTAAAAATTCAAGAAAATTCACCAATTTAGATACTATTGACAAAAACAATATTCAAGAGTCTTCACCAGTAAGAATCCTTACCAGCACTATCAGGTACCTTGTTTCTCTCTTACTTACAGAAAGCATTGTTTTAATTTGGCTTTATAATATAATACTGTAACCAGGAGGGAGGATGTGTTGCAGATCTCTCAGAGAAACCATGGTTAATACTTTAAGATTCCATTGTATGAACAAAGAACATGAAGCCTGATTCATACATATCAGGTGGAATTCTAACTAGAGGATTTTTTTGCATTTTATTGGTGTCTGCTGTGACCCTGGAGAGATAGTGAACCTTGTATCCAGCAATATTTGTTTAAGGATACAGCCCTGATGTTGATGGACAGCTCCCAGGCTGCTTTGGCTGTTGATAAAATGTTAAAATATGCTGGGATTTTTAGTAAAGTGTGTTTGAGCCATGTGTTTATATCACTAATAAAATGTGAACATGAATGAACAATAGAGAGAGAGATCTTTTAATGTGTAAGTGGCACTTTTGAGGATCACACTAACTGAAAATAATCTTAACTAGACAGCAAAACATGAAGCAAACATGCAGCTAGGATACTTGGCCAGTTTTGGCTCTCTAGTATTAATGCACAATATAGAACTGGCAGAAACTGACTGTATAACTGATGCTGCATAACAATCAGCTTTGAGATGCCCCACTGCATGTTCTGAAAACACAGCCCATCACTGTACAATAAAATCCTATTTTGCATTGTAGGACTAAGGGGAATCGAATGCCTTGGTAATGCTCTCCTTCATCCTACGTTGTAACCAGACCTTACTGTGGTGCAGCAAGAGCAGTGCAGGAGAACAAATTAAATCAATACAAGGGACTTCAAAACACGTTCTGTTATTAGCACAAAACACAGATTTTAATTAAAGATGTTGCTTGCAAGGATAAGTCCAGGCTTCAATGGATTGATTCAGACTGCTTTTGTTTTTTTTACAAACTATACCTCTAAAAGCTCTAACAGGTGTCCATAATAAACTTTAATTGTCAAAGTCTTGCTGGACCAAGTCTGAAACATTCTTTAAAGTTTCATATTATTTCATCTTATCCTGACCCAATCTGTTTGTCATATATTATCTATTTATTATGTATTTATATCGGTCTACTTTGCTTTAAGTGAAATTTAATGGCCATTTCATTGAGGCTATATAATGAAGCCCCTAGTAAGTAAGATACCCCTTTATAATCCTGGGGGGTGCTGCTACATGACTATGTACACTCCTTGTTATTATGCCTTGTAAATAGCAAGAGATACAGATAATAATGCAGCTCAATGCAATTGTTGCTTTACTACAACTGAACTTAGAAGCAGCACTGTTGATCAGTACAACCACACATTATAATGCAACTGAATGGTAGTTTCACCAAGGATCGGTTCAAGTCAAGGTCTTTCAATTTCTCATACATCTTATTTCAACTTCAAATTCTAAATGAATTGGTTGTGACATGACGTTGGCTTATTTCAGTCTCACCAAAAGGCAGTTACCACAGTCTAAACAGCATTTGGAAGCAGGGGGCTACAACCTTTTTTTGTTAAAACACATAGTTGCTTATGTAATAAACTTATCAAGTGCCTCCAAAAGTTGCTCAGAAAACATTAGAACCAAATCTTTGCAGCAGTGGTTCCCAAGCTATGGGGATTGCACCCCTGGATGGAAACAACCTGCATGCCAGTTAGGGAAATATTTCGGTAGGATGCCTAATTATTGCCTAATAACACTGCAAAGCCTATTTTGAAAGTAATTTAAGGTGACCTAGAATTTGTCAGAACTATGTCTGAATGACTGGCACACCAATAGTTTCCTATATCTGTAACAGATTTATCAAGTAAGGGGGGCATTGACCAAAGGTTGGATCATTAGGGAGGCTTAAACTAAGAAAGGTTGAAGCCACTGCTTTACAGGACATGTTTATAAAATTTTCTTCTGGAATGCTTTCCCTACAAATTTAAAGGCTCTGCACTACTATATAATTTCTTTGATCTGTATCAATGATCCTCTCCATTATTTTTTACTAATGCGTTTATGATACAGTATATGTCATCTCGCCCAGGGCAGTTATACATGAGTAGTGTTCTTTTATTGGCAAAATGGGTTTGCATGGAAATATTACAGTTATCAAATGTATTCGATTATCCAGTGCAGATGTGCTAAAATATATCACAGGCTGGTAAATCTGGTTTCTAAGGCCAGCATTAGAAATCACGGGCCCCGTACAATAAAAGACCCACCCCTGATCCCGCCCACTCCACATCACAGTTAAAAAAAACACACAGACATCAGTGCTAAAAGTAACCCCCCCCCACACACACAAGTTATAAAGTGCTATTGAAGGTCAGGGCCCCCCCAAAAATATTTAAAAAAAAAAAAAAAACATTGGCACCAGGGCCTAAAAACATTTTTAAAAAAAACATTGGTGGTAGGTGGTAGGGGACTGTAGAATATTAAAATAATACATTGGTGGCCAGGGGATTTTTTATTGGTTTCAGGTATTTTCACCGCTTCGGCACTTCCGCATTTCGGCTGTTCGGGACTTCGCAAACAGCCACAAGTCTTCAGCGCTGTCAAAGGGGGCCTGGATCTTTCTTAAGTGCAGCACTGCCAGGCCCCTTTCAGGCCCGGGCTCAGGACACTTGCCCCCCCCCCTGATGGCAGCCCTGTGTAGAGCATAAGGGATGCCCAGAAAGCCATTGCACTCCAGTGCCCCATGCAAACAATAACAGGATCAGGGTGGGAGAACTGGTCTACCAGAACTATACAATAAAACTGGAATAAACATGCAGCATCTGTGCCAAGAACCTGCAGTGTGTGTTTCTCCAGCTATTGCTCAGAATCCCTCAGGGAATGCTGGGAATCATAGTCCAGCAACAGAGGGATAGCCACAGGTTGCAGATGCCTGGGTCCTGTTCCCCTGCCCTTTCCCCTTTTCTCACTTTTTCAGGTCGGTGCTGAACAAGCCAAAGACACTTGGTGTGGAGTTGCCACCTGGAGTCGCCTCTTGTGCCACTTCGAGGGACTCCTCCTCTTGCACCGTTATGGTTGTAAATTAAGCTGGTGCTGGAAGTGGACGGAGTCCCACTTAAACCAAACATGTTGGTAACATCAGTCCAAGAAGTAAAGCAGTAGCTTTGTTATTCCAGCTCCAGAAGTCAGACCAGAGAGTCAGCAGCAGCTCAGTCACGTGATGGCCAGAAAGCCCCAGGCACTGACACAGCGCCGTACACACAGAGAGTGGAGGTGTGGCTTGAACCAGCTCGGAATTCTGGGTATACCATTCAAGACTTTGCCTTCGCCAATCAGCTGCCGGCGGAACATGTCATGGTTCTCGTAAGTATAGTCTGAGTGTCAGCACTGCCGGACCCCCCTTCAGGCCCGGGTCCGGGACACTTGTTCCACCTGATCCCCCCTGATGGTGGCCCTGCTGGTTTCTATGTTTATTCCATACACAAACTCATTTACATAGTTAAATTGGGTTGAAAAAAGAGAGTGCAAGGCATTATGATGTATGCAACATATGATAGCTTTTTTTGTCTACACCAGTCTGAGCTTATTTTTCTGTATAAAAAAATGTGTAACAATACATGGGCAGAACTGATGTCAAACTGTGGTAAAGTATGTGAAGGTTTTACATCTGTCCATAGAATATAGTACAGATGAAGCCACTTTGGATTGTGTGTTTGACACAGAATAACTCAACTTAAGGTGGCCATACACGAAGAGATCCGCTCGTTTGGCGATGTTGCCAAATGAGCGGATCTCTCACCGATATGCCCACCTTGAGGTGGGCGATATCGGGCTGATCCGATCGTGGGCCCTAGGGCCCAACGTTCGGATCAGTATGGGCGGTCGGATCGCGGGACCGCATCAACGAACAGATGCGGCCGCGATCCGACGGGATTTTTAATCCTGCCCGATCGACATCTGGCCGACTTTCGGCCAGATATCGATCGGGAAAGCCCGTCGGAGGGCCCCCCACACGGGCAGATAAGCTGCCGACACAGTCTGTCGGCAGCTTTTATCTGCCCGTGTATGGCCACCTTCAGACTCACACTTTTGTCACAGCATCCCATCTAATTAAAGTGTTCATCATTGTGAACAATGGTGCTTTGGTATGCTAATGAAAAGGTTAAATGCATTAAATGAGTTAAGATAACTTTAGATAACACAGTTTCTTCAATTAGCCCTGAGCCATGACGCATTTAACACACAAATCCAAGTGACTGCATCTGTAATTTGAATCCAAAGTGTTCTAACCCATCTCTTTATCATCCTACAGTATAAAACATAACTTAGTACATAGTTGACTTGTGTGTGTGATGTCACGTGCAAGTAACTGGAAACTCATAAGCACCCAAAGACCCCAAGACCCCCAAGAGCTGCATTACACACAATAGTGTCCTGATCTAAATATGAGGTAGGAGATTATTTAAAAACTGAACCAAAAAGATCTGTTGATACTTTTATAAAAAAAATCTTGTAGAGTAGTAGGTCTGATGGCCATTCACTAATAGGCCACAAAGCAAGATACAAATAAACCATAAAAATTCACAATTTCTGTCAAGCAGCATTTACCCCAAGAACCATTAACTGCAACAATTACCTTTCTAAATTTTCCATTTGCATGCTATAGCTATAGCTGTGGCAAATTGGATAAAATTTGAGATTTGCACTCCCCCCCAGCTTGTGTATGATTTGTGGAGTGCAAACATTTTTCCATGAGTTTTAATTTTTTTTTAAATGAATGTATCTCTGCAACTTACATCTCTGGCAATGCTGATCTGATGGTCCCCAGCAACGTCCCATACACGACTTAGGGCACCTCCCACCTGAAAGGCAAAATAAAGAATTTAGTTTTCTAGGCAAGAGGTAACACTACGGGGGAGATTTACTATTATTCCCCAAAAATAATTAATTTCTATTCGATATTCGATTATCATTTGATTTTCGAATGTTAATCGAATAGTTCTAGGCTACCTTTTATTTGATTTTCCATCATTCGACGATCGAATACAAACCTATTCGATCAGTCGAATAAATCATTCGACTGAACGAATAAATCATTCGATCATTCAAATGATTTGTACGATTCGAACGATCGAAGACTTCGATCGTATGAATCCTATTCAATCAGGACTTAGTCTCAGAAGCCTATGGGAGTGCCATAGGCTTCTATTGCAATTCGGTAGGTCCAATCTGCTGAAGTAGGCAATCGAATAAACTTCAAAAATAAAATCCTTCGCTGATCGAATGGTTGAATATTCGTTCATTTGACTCTATTCGAATGTATTCGATTGTTCGACCACTCCCTATTTGATGATCGAATATGCCAAAATTCACATATTCGACCAAACGAAAAAATCCTACTTTCAAACTCCGAATCCTTCACGTGAATTTAGTACATCGGCCCCTATATGTAACATAAGTATGTTAAAGTTCTTCTCAAGGAAAGATTTCTGACTGGATATAGAAGAAAGAGCAAATGAAAAAGTAACAACTTGGACCACATGGAAACTGCATTTCTTTAAACTGAATTTCCTTGAACTGCATTTCCTTACCAGATTCAAAGTACTTAAAAGTGAACTAATCTCTAAAGGTGTCTGGCTGTATTTAGTAATGAATAGAACATCCCTAGAAATGTGTTTAATGAAATTGGAAGACAAATTGTTTTAGGCAAGTTTTTCAGGCGCACATTCCAAAAACATACAGGCAGTTTCACCGACTACTGATAAAATTGACTTTACTGAGTAAATGCGATAGGGACCTTAGATTGTAAGCTTTGCTTGGGATGGGGCAGGAACCGATGTGTATGACACAGAATCTCTGTAAAGCTCCATATGTTGGCATTATACAAACAGAGAGTGATAATAATAATTAATCATAAATAAAAAATAAGGAAAAAAAATACAGGAAAATAATTGATTATTCTGACCTGGAATTATGAAAGTAAGCAAGATCCCAGTCAGAATGTGTGCCCAGTCCTGGCAATTCTTTTTTTTTACTGCATGGGTAAGGGGCTTTTTTCTTTGGTCTTAAGGTAAAATAAATGAATCTATGCAGTTTACACGTGTGTATGTGTATGACTCAACGCTGGGACAAACAAATGGATCACAATCATATCTGCCAATGTAAAACTAGTTTAAGCACATTACTATTTCAGTAACTGGGCCACCTACAAATCACATTATAAAACATAAAAATATTAATAATAGAACAAAACAGCAATTACTTAAAACTGCAGGTGTTAACAAGGATTATTCTATTTTTATAGGTAAATAATACACAAACCGACCATATTTGCCATCATTGTTATGCACATATAATTATAGGGGAATTAATGCATAACTTTTAAAGTGATACCCGGTGAGAACTAAATGCAAGTCATTAACTCCAAGGGAGAGGAAATGTTGTTTCCCATGTGTCATTTATGGGGTAATCAGCCCATAGGTAACATTCTTCAATGGTTCTGATGTGGATTTTAACAATGTATAATTTCCTGTCACTGGGCCATCTGTTTATTTCAATCACTAACTCATTATAGCAGCATAATGTAAAATAATTTCTATCTAACAGAATGGTGGGGGGAAAATAGGAAGGTAGAGGTGCGGGGGAGGTTCCATCTGGCACAAATAATATAACTTTAATCAGTAATAATGATAATTATTAGGGGACTAGTGGAGCCCCATGCACAAACCTAATGAGTCTTAATTGATTTATAACAAAGGGAATTAGTAATGACTGCAAAGGAAAACATCAGTTTTCTTTAGATTGGATAAATCTAAATATTCTGGAGAAAGAAATGAGCCAAAACCAGATACACTATGCACATGTCTGAGGGCACAGACCCCATATTGTTGCATGGCCTTATAGGAAAACTATACCTTCAAAAAGGTTAGTTTACATCATATTAGTGGCATATAAAAGAATCTCACCAAACTAGAATATACATATTTAAGTAAATATTGACCTTTTAAATATTACACTTTTCCTATGAGTCCCCATTTTGTGATATTCTCTGTGCTGCCTCAGAGATCACCTGACCAGAAATATTGCAGCTCTAACTGTAACAGAAAGAAGTGTGGAAGCAAAAGACAGAGCTTTAATTGACCCTTAATTGGATCATGTGATCATCAGGCAAATAAAACTGAACATAAATAGTGATGGGCGAATTTCCAGAGAAATTCGCAAATTGGCGAAAAATTTGCGAAACGAGTCATGGGACGCTTTTGACGCACGTCGCATCAACTTTGGCGCGTCGCGTCGTTTCCGACGTGCGGCGCGTCATTTTCGGCGCGTCGCGTCAAAAACAACGCGCAACTCGTTTTTCTGGCGAATTTTCGCAAAGCGAAATTTCGCTGGCGATTCGCTAATTTATTCGCCGCCGGCGAATCGCGGGAATTCGCTGCGAATTCGCCCCTGCCGAATAAATTCGCCCATCACTAAACATAAATAATAGAAGAACTGGGTAAAATGTTGTTTTATAAACATTGTTGATCAAAATTCTTCTATAGAGGGTTTTAACATTTTAATTCATACAGTGTAGGCATCTCTGCTAATGAGCAACTTGGTTTGTTTCATGAGTAAAGGATATTTATCTCCAATTCTAATATAATTATCACTTAGCCACTACTGCATGAATGATGACTGTCAGTAGAAAGTACGTCACAGGTGCAATCGACAGTCTCTGGATTTTGCATTACTCTTTTAACTGACACTAACTCTAGGACTGGCAGCTACAAAATGTGGGTCCCTCAGTGTTTTTTACTCCCAATCTGCAAAGAAGACAGGTGTTTGGAACTTTTGTGCTTCTAGTGAATATCGCAGTTCAGTTCTAAAAATGCTAGAATTTGCATAAGTTGCCCCTGATGGCAGCTTTTTTTTCCAATCTTAGTTATGCAAAAGCCTATTTATTTTTGGCTTGTGATGAGCGAATCTATCCCACTTCACCAAAAAAATTCACGAAACTGCGCAAAAAAGGAGAAAAAATTCACAAAATGCATTGGTCCATGGGCGCTTTTTCCTATGGCTACTTTTTTGTCCAAATGCATTACAGTCCATGGGCATCATTTTTTATGGTGACTGTTTTGTCCAAATGCATTAAAAGTCAATGGGCATTTTTTTCTTATGGGCATTTTTTTCTCAGCAACTTTTTTTTTTTTTGCTGCAGATTTTTCCTGCAGTGAATTTTTGCCGCAGTTTCACAAAAAAATTCACAGATGGTGAAATGCACAATTTTGGTTAAAATCCATCACTATTTTTGGCAGCTTACATTTCTTACATAAGCTCAACTGGATGAGTTCATGATAAGAAGGGAGGAATTATCCCTTTAATAAGTATTAACTGTACCGTACCCCTGTTCATGTCAAAGATTTGTAAAGGACTGCATTTGCTTGTAAAGCTATATAAATAAAGCATAATATAGATCATGTATACAGTATATGTTTCCACTGGGACAAAATGTATTTAGTATCGGAGTGATTGAATATTTTACCACTTTCCATTTGAGACTCTTTTCATTGTTGAGTATTTCACTGGAAGGGATTAACCTTGTACAGGCATTAAACTTGAATTTCTTGGTTACAAAAAAAAAGAAAAAAAAAACCTATGGGAAATAACCAGATTTAGCCGAGCAGAATGAAATTATCATTTCTGTGAAAGAATGGTGTATTAACAAGTTAAGAGATAGCATTGTACGAGAGCTGCTCGGGCTGGGCCTGCGGGCAATGCTATGCCTGTCCTTGTATAACATTCCCTATTGTAATGCTACACATTCATTGCCTCTTCATTTGTGTAACGGAAGAATAGAAAAAAATATTCTCTATCTTAAACTCTGTGGTTTTTATCTTCTGATCTCTGAGGCTGATGGAAGGTTAATTTTCCAACCGTGGAACTCACTACCTCTACTCTTCTTTTTCCCAATTGTACAATTTTGTGGTGCATCACATCACACCTTAGAGTCTCTAAGGAGGAAAAGAACTCAACATGTCATACTCGATTGCTTAGAAGGTCAGAGGTTAATATACCTTCTTGTGTATCAGAAATGTACTAGAGGACAATTGTATAAAGAACATGAGGGTTGCATTCATTTGGCATGATTAGAGAAAACAAGCATTAATTGGAATATTGGCACAGGTTAACATATTCCATTACAGAGCTGCCATTCTATTACTTTGTCAGCCTCTCAATAATATCGAACAGGTGGATATATATGTTATGGGTGCATGGGGCATAAATACCTTGCTACCAAAACATATCAGAACTAATGTCCTGGACAAAGATCTGATACTGTAACTAAAACATATTGTAATAACCATGTGGACTCTTGTACAACTGAAAATCAGACAACTGACTTTTTATAGTGATGTTTCAGATAGGTGAGACGATTGCATTGACAGTGATGAAGATGTAAAAAAATATTGATAAGTAAGAGGCCTTATGTGCTTTGTGTGATGCTTCAAAAATGTTACCTAGGGTTGGATCTTATCCCAAGGCACTCGCTTCACTTAAGCCTTCCCTCTCCCCAATACAAGCCACCCTGTAGCTGGAATCAGTGGTGCGCAATCTGCCAGGGGGCCCTGGTCCAATTACATTCCTTGCTCCCCTGGTAGTTACGCCACTGGATTATACATTAGTAATAGTCAGTCTAGATTAAACATTTAGTAGATACTGCAACCAACTGCCGAACCTTTAAAGTACGACAGACTAGAGTCAGTAATACAAAACTGATGAGGTGCTAGTGAATATTTAAGTCACAATTCCTGTAACTTACAGTGTTAGTCACTGCATTCCAAATAAAATGCTCAGGAAGCAGCATTTTTTTACAGTTAAATCTTATCAAATCCTTCCCGTGGCTATTTGGAAACATACATTAATTATAGTACAGTACAGTTATATCTTTTACAGTGATGAATGAATTCCTTAACGGCACCCAACATTAATATATAGTTGTGCTACTGAGAAAGTGAATGGATGTCTAACATACTTTTGAAATTGTTTTATCAGTTTGGGTATCCTCTATATCTTTTTGAAAATGATAATATGGTTAATAAGTTTTTAGCAATTTAATCTAGTCTTTCGAAAAATGTAAAATGGAAGAGGGAAATTTAGATGCGTTCTTCATTGCTGGCCTCCAGAGGAATTTTTTATAGTGAGTGTTCTGATTTAAGGACTTTCATTACTTTTTGTATTAAGTTTAAGAACTTACAAGTGTTTGGTATAGATTCTACGTCGATTTACATTCATATTTGGGACAATGCTAAATTTTATCCACAGAAACCAAAATGTGGCTGATGGCCAAGTTATCCTCAATAAATACTTATTATTTTTATTGCCTAACATACATGGTTATGCTTATTTAAAGGTTCTATATACCTCATGTTGAAATTCCATCATGGGCTTCACCAATTAACATAACATGACTTACTACTGTATAGCGTGAACCTGCTAGCAAATGATGCACATTGGTTCCATACTAGAAATTAAACAGCATTCCTTCCATGCCTCTCTTTAAATAGAATAAAAAAGGGGGGTGCTTTTGGAAGGTAACCCATAAGCACCTGTATCAATAGAAACATTTTAATATGACAGATGGACAATAGGAGAAGATTTCCATCACAGTAAATATAATGTCCTTCTTACAAACTGTCCAAAGATTGTGCCTCTAACAACAGAAAACTTAAAGAGATACTGATACTAATAGTGTTCTTTTCAAAATATTAATCTACATTGATAGGTCTGCTTTGTAAGTAATTATTACTTCACGTTGCCAACCAGACTGTCTCAACTTAATCTGTCAGTTAGAGTTTATAATGCTAAGAGACGCCTGCTTCACAAATAT
The DNA here is from genome assembly GCA_024363595.1 of Xenopus borealis. Classification (NCBI taxonomy): domain Eukaryota; kingdom Metazoa; phylum Chordata; class Amphibia; order Anura; family Pipidae; genus Xenopus; species Xenopus borealis. The sequence goes on along the minus strand of CM044448.1, from coordinate 72,932,689 downwards.
GGCAGCCTCCTCGTAGAGGAACATGGGGGTAAGAAAGGTATTTTAAAAGCATCAGGCAAATACTTTTATGATGAATAACATTCAAAGATAATGTTTTTATGCATATAAAAAAAGTTATTTTCTGCTGTCAGTATCTCTTTAAAAGTAATAAAGTAGGTTTGAGCATGGATCCCCAACCACCAGGCCATGGACCAGTAGTGGGTTGTGTGCTGAACCAGGCAGCTTCTGGCGGTAAAAAAAATAAAAAAAGCTGCTATAATGAAGCCCAGGAAGCTTTCTACTGACAGCGACAAGGACCAAAATACTGTTTGGACAATTTCTTTTTGGTAGGCCTTAAAGAAATTGTTCAGTATAAAAGTAAAAACTTGGTAAATAGATAGGCTGTGCAAAATAAAACATGTTTTCAATATAGTTAGTTAGCCAAAAATGTAATGTATAAAGGCTGGAGTGATTGTAAGTCTACCCTAACAGAACAGAACACTACTTCTTGCTTTTCAGCTCTCGTTTGTTTCCACTGAATGGTTACCCTGGTTACCAGGCAGTAACCAATCATTGACTTGAGGGAGGGCCACATTGGTCATAACTGTTGCTTTTGAATCTGAGCGGAATGCTGAGGATCAGTTGCAAACTCACTGAACAGTTATGTCCCATGTGGCCCCCCTTCAAGTCGATGACTTACTCAGATTTAGAGAGCTGAACAGCAGGAAGCTAGATTCTGGCTATTATATTAGGCATCCAGTCACTCCAGCCTTTATACATTACATTTTTGGCTAACTAACTATATTAGAAACATTTTTTATTTTGCACAGCCTATCTATTTACCCAGTTTTTATTTTTTCCCTGAACTGTTCCTTTAAATAAACAAAAGGAATCCTGGGAATGAATTCCAAACAAGCTCCAAGAGAATCCCATTTACGTGGGTTTATCCTATAGGCTAAAGCTCACCCACTGGGTTTTCAAGCAAAAGCCAGGATAATAGCTGATCAGATTCCCAACTACAGACCGGTTTGCCTTTCTTGAGGCTCATCAGTGTAGTGCAGGGTTATCAACAAAGGTTGAGGAGACTGCCTCATACAGACTTTTTGGTAAGCCTGGAATTGTGACCACGATTCCCCCCCAACTGGATCAGGGGGCAAAAAGGTTTAGGCAGCTTGGTTAGAGGAAATACAGAGCGGAAGCAATTTATAAATTGATTTGGGTGACACTTTTAATGTAGCTCTTTGCTTCCTGATATCCACTCCATCAATACTGAATCTTGCATGTGCTCCACAGCTCATTTCCCAGTTTCATTGACACTGCCCTTAATACAGCTACTGAGAGCTGAACAAATCCTTATTCATAGAACTCTCCTCTATTCTGATTTCCTTTCAGCTTGGCTTTATTTAAATACTGCTGCTGTCCACAAGGATACCAAATCTAATTTGCCCAAAATACAGGCAAATTCTGCAGTTCATGCAGCTCTGCTGAGACATGTGAAAGAACAGAGGCGCCTGCACTAGGCAACACATCCACGAAAAAGGCACTGCCTCAAAAAAGCCGTAATTTATCCACGTTGGGTCCAGCCCGACCAACAATTCAACCTTGATTTAATGGGCACCCCAGCTGAGAGAGAGACACACAAGCATTATTACTGTTACTTTGTAATTTTGTGAGCGGCTGGGTTTTCTTGCTTTTTTCCCAATAGTTTAGTTATTCATGGGGTTTAATTTCACAGGTCAACTTCTTCTGTTAGATTTATAATAGTTCCTGGTGCATGACTGAGAAATTATTCTCGAGAACAAGAAATAGTTCCAGTTGCATCTTTGCAAATACAAACTTTTGCTTTCAGCATATGCTTATGTTTCTTTTCCCACTTACTTAATACATATCTAAAACCTGTAACAGCATAAGGCTGCAGAATTGGAGCTGGATATCTGCCTGTGTCATGGCATGCAATATTCTAGTAACAGGAGCATTAGCAAGGTTTCACCCACTGTTTTATACTTTGGGGCTAGGAGTGTTTCTGAGCATACTGCCTTACATATCAGTTTTGACAAGTGATGGGCGCATATATTAGCCAGGCGCGAATTCACCTGCGAACTCCCGTGATTCGACGCTGGAAAATTCAGCTTCCGAAAATTCGATGGCTTCAAAAAACAACGCGAAGCGCGTCAAAAAAAGCGATGTAACTCGTTTTGCTAATTTTTCGGCAAACGGGATAGATACGCCCATCACTAGTTGAGACCTATGCTCTTCACTATCTGCACAGCATGTGCAATGGAAATTGTTTGACCATGTCAATTCTGTGGCCAGATCCCCTAAATACCATGTCCATTTTAAAAAAAGTTATGGAAGTCTTAACACATATCTGGCAGTTTTAGGGTCAAGTTTTATGTTATTTAAATGTTTGATAAGGTGAATTGCCCTTTCAGCTGCAGGTTCTCCCAAGAGACCTACTAATCTTAAATAGTTGCAACTGTATCCAAGTGCAGATGCTGTGTATTCTGGGCTCTTAGCCAAAAAGCCTCTTATTTAATTACGTTTCAGAAATTTTGTATCATTTTCTGGTGCCAATACAAGAGATCAAAGTGAAACTCAGAACATTTTAGTTAGAAACCTGACCTGTGCTCTGAGCTATCAAAATCGGGACTGTCCTGTGAAAAACAGGAGAGTTGGAAATCCATTTGATGGCAGGAGTGTGAGAATAGCTAAGCATGGACATTAGTTTGCTAGTAACTATACTTGAGTGTGTTGGGAGCAGGACAATTTAGTTGCGATATATAATGCAAGTGCAGTGGCATTGTTGCCTGTTTCTGCATGAATCTTTAAGTGCTACAAATTGGACTTTATGAATGCAAGGCATTGAAGGAGAACTCAATCCCCCAATTAAGAAACACCCCTTTCTACTAACCTAGATAGCCCCTTCCCTGCTTCGCCCTTGCATATTCAATAGCCCTAAAAATGTCCCTAAAATATTTCAAATCTATCCGTGCAGAGTAAGCACTCTCCAATCTGCCAAAATCACTAGCAGGTTGCTTCAAATGTAATATATTAGCACCTATCTTGAAACCTATAATAAAATGTGTTTGTACAATTTGCAAAAGTGCTCAGGCATTTTTATATTAATTAGTTACAATGGTTTGCATTATATTTACCTTTAGAAAATACATCTACAAAATGTTTTCAAGGTCAACAAAAAATCTCTTTACAGTATTTTTTTTCCAAGTGTTCTACAATGAGCACAATGGATGGTGACAGCTCCTTTCCCCTAAATGATATTCATTTCCAAGATTAGTTTTGTTAGAACAGAAATATAAAAGCTTTTTAGCAATAGACAAATAAGCTCCATTTAACACAATAATAATATGTAACTAGTATAAAATAGGCCCACAGTCCAAATGCCAGTTTGAAGACAAGCACTTAATTTTTTTTTTTTATTTCTGGAAAAAAAACCAAAGAGAAATAGTAACCAAGGTCAAGTATGCATTCCTACTGCAAAATAAATCCACATCTTATGCCAGACAAGTCAGACTCCACTATGTATTCATTGAACTGAAAGGTCAAAAAGATAACTCACTAGAACAAAACAAGAGGATGGGAATTTTATGTAAAAAGATAGTATTGGTAATCAGTAATGTTATGGAGAGGGCTAATGCTGTCCACTTGATGGCAAACTCAGAAAAAGACAAAAAATAGAAAAGAGGTCTTTTTAAATATGCGTGCGTGATGACTAAGGGGTGGAAGTGGGCATATGTGGGTGAACACATACATGTCTTTTCCTGCCCCCTGCTCTGGATCACAAGCTACCTGACACAGACAGCATTCGATTAAAGCCACATGTCACAGGTCTCTGTGCTGAGGCTTGCTACTTTAACCCAGGGCTGGAACTAGGGGTAGGCAATAGAGGCACGTACCTAGGGCACACAGCTGGGAGGGTGCCAGGCATCTACCTATTCTGCACCTACCCCTAATCAAAGCCCATGTTCCTGATGATGCTTTGCTAACCTTTACACCAAGCATTATGCAATGTTTAAGTGCAAACAAAACCTATCAATTAATTACTAATGTAGGGACACATAGGGTTAGGTTTACCTATGGTCTGACATCTCCACATGGTTGGAAATCCCCTGCTATGGGCAGCTAAGTGTTTTACGTAAACTGGGAATGAGTCCTTTGTACCATGTATATTGAGCCCTGCCAGATTCCAGATTTGGTCAGAAGGTATCACTGTTGCGCAAGGACTATAAAGAGCTGAGCATCCATATGCTCAGTGCGTCTTTCAGTTTCACTTCAGAAAGGAGTGAACTGCAGCAAACATGTAAAGGACCTAAGGAGTTTGAGAGGCCATGGAGGGCTTGGGGTGTGAGGCCCCAAGTCTGAAGAGCTCATCCTGGAGAGTGTTCTGCCTAAAGGATGACATTAAAAGGCTCCAGTGTGTGCCCTGTTTGAGAACAGGTGTTGTTCCTGTGCCTGATACATGGGAGCAACTACTTCTGTCCATCTGGAGAAGTATTTGGGCAGGTAGCACTATCTCGGGAAAGTTAAGAGCTCTTGGAGAAAAGGGACTGTGAATTTCTTTGTCCACCAGAAGTATACATGATGATTGATAATACATTTTAAACAATCTGTAGCATGCACTCAGGGTTTTTTTTATCCAAAATAAAATGTGGAATAATCCTACTAAGCAAAAAATATTGATATATTACTGCTATACACAAGAAAAAACTGCATATCTCATAATATGTGCCTATATGAAGGCAAATAAATGTTTTCCATATATCCACAGCTCTGGGAATAGAGAAGAATCTCTGGTCAAAATAAAGTTACAGTTAAGCCCTTAACCAAGAGCACTAGAGTGGCTTAGGAGGAATCAGATAGCTATAAGAGTTTAAGGGGGGAATGTAATTAAATGCGTAAAGAGCAAAATAATGAGCATCAATAAGATAAAAACTCGCAATGTAATATTGTTCCTTAAACTGTTATTGGATTGCAAATTTTAATTGCGCACTGCAAATTTTAATTGCGCATTCTTAAGAAGTGCTTGAAGGTGTTGTAATGTTTTTGAGCAAACATAACGACTTTTTCAGTAAGAAGTTTTATTACATTGACTGCGCATTGGCGCAAGCTGTAAAATTCGCAAACTCTCTTCCACTATCAGAATTGGTCGGAAAACAGTTTCCGGGTTCGCAAAAGCTATATTAAATTCAAAACAGTGGTCTCATACCTGCTAGGGAATAGAACATCCTCTCTTGCTTTGCTGGAGACACCATTGCTTAAAGTTTAATAATTCACACTATAAATATTTCAGGAGAAAAATATAACTCCCCATTATTTAAAGGGCAAGTCAACTCCAAAATAAATATTTGCCTAATAAAACGAAACCTAATTCTAAGCAACTTTCCATCATACATTTATTAAAAATTTTCAGTGCTCTTGAAGTTATTTGTAAAAAGAAATTGCTAATGAAAGTAGCATTTGCTTAACTCCTGGTTGTTACTTTTTAAACAATGTTGCAAAAGACAGGTCTGTTATTCAGCTGCCTTGTCTTATATTGTATCAATTGTTTGAGCCTCCCGGGCAGAGAATAGAAAGTAACGGACAGACATTGCTTTCAATAGAAATACATTTACAAAATACTTAAAAACCATAGAAAATTGATATGAATATTGCAAAGTTTCTTAGAATTAAGTTCTTTTATTAGGCAATTATGAATTTTTGGTTTGAAAGTCTTTTTTAGGCCACTCTTCCCTCACATCTTTCACACATACAAATGATCAAATCTTAACTACAGGGTGATCCTGGGGCTGCTGCTGCTCACCCCTCTCTTGCTCCAACATTAAAACATAAGTGGACATTGGGGGGGGGGACATTGCTGAATTGCTAGGGAAATGAGTGCAACAGTATAAAGACTACAAAGGTTAAAACCCAGAAATTCATATCTTAAAGTTACAAGAGGGGGCTTGTTGTCACCCCTTGAGGCAGCAGGAGTTGCCTCAGATCAGGAACCCTATGTTTAGATAAATTGCTACTGGGAAAAGCAGGCAAGAAAAAAAACTGTTTAGGGATGGAAATATTTTTCAGTTAATTTTTCCTTAATTGAGGGGAGGCAAAGTGGTTACTTTAAATAACCAGACACATGTTATTTGCCCGCATTGCAATTTGCCATATTCTACTGGAACCTGATGCTTTAGGCACAACTCAGAACAAGGATGGGATCTATTTGACCCTGGTAGTTTCTCACTTTAGATGTGACTAGATTCCATCTAGTGTTCTCTGCTGGAAGATATGGGCATTTTAGCTTCAACTCTACTTATAAGAACTAGGCTTGGCACTTGAACAGTTTTTAACAAGCTTATCCAGTAAATAACCAGCTAGGGCTGGTGTTAATATTTGTTACAAACACCTAGTCATAGGCTATAACTGTTTGTAACATGAAATGCGTAAGGCTGTGGACACAAACCTTTTCTGCATTATTTGAACACTTGGTGTAAGATTGCCTTTATTAGGAGTGCCTGCTCCATTGAAATTTTAAGTAACCGGTCTGTATGGTTTACGATCTGTGGAAAGTCCATGCAAACACAAATTCAATGGAGGCAGTGCCATCATCAAGACTAAACCCAGGTTCAAGCCAGCAAGGCTACCTACCATGCCACCAAGATGTCATTGTTGAATATTGCTTGGTATAATCAGCAAATGATTGCAGATTATGCAAAAGAAGAGAGACAATATTCAGTAATGTGTACAGGCATAGCATATGCTGACATATTAGAAAGTGCTGGTAAGATATGGGTCCGAACATTAAAAATAAATTGAAAAAGAGCAGAGCGGAAGGGCAAGCGATTCTCCTCTGTGGTCACACTTTATGTTTCTTTGATTTACAAACACCAGATATTGGCAAAAAGCTTAAATAATACATTTTAAATCACTCAACACAGCATTATACAGTGCACCAGGCAGCCAGGATAGTGACACAAAGAATGAACGGGTAGCGGTTGTTAAGAGAAGACAAGGGACCTTTCACATTATCAGGCCTTTATGTCAGACAAATCAGTGGATATATTCTAGCTGTGAATCACCTATTATCCCCCATGTACAACATCATCAACCTTCCGAAGACAAGACAAATGGTAAAGTTTGGTGTCTCGCGTGTGATTGCTTTTTCTGTGACTAATTGGATCTGAAAAGCTGTGGGCTCAACTGCAAACATCCATTTGACAAGTGAACAGTTTGCAGAGAATGTTCCTGCTATAATATGACATGCATTTACAGATAATAAATTAGTCCTAATATCATGTTATATTCTCGTTCTTGCAGAATGTTTGCTACCTTACACATCAGCAACTATTATATGCTGCTTGCAGAATAGGAAATAGATACTTTCCCATCCTTTTTTCCTCTTTTTTTATCAACAGAGACTTGGCAGGTGTGGAATAAGCCTGTATTGTTTTGATAAAGGTATTCAGTTTGTAGACCTGGGGGGAAGTTGCCATAGTGATACAGTTATTATAAATATATAATTGCCTTCATTAGTGAATGGCGAAAAACTCTCGAAATGGCACCAGCGTCTCGTTTTTGCCACCGACTTAATTTTTTGGAAGCCAGGGAAAATTCGTTGGTGGAAATGCGCCAAAAACAGATGCTGGTGTTTTGATTTTTTTTTTTTAGACGCCGGCAAATTTTCACCTGTGAATCTTCGCCGTGATTTGCAAATTTATTTGCCGGCGGCGAAACACAGAAATTCTGGCAAATAAATTAGCCCATCGCTAGCCTTCATGCATATATAATAACCCACAACAATCAATTAGCATACATTCTGCATTAAATGCTACTTACTGATAGATTCCTATGGGTTACAAGACTTCAGATGTAAATACATTCCCCTACACTAATATGTATAATGCTAACATATGGCCATTTCTCCATGGTCACTTTTAACGCCAATAGACTGCAAACTCACACTGGTAAGGCTGCCAGTGGCTATCCAATTATACCAATTCCAAAATGCCCAAGTGGCCAATCAGCAAGGATGTGGGGTCCCTGCTTGCTAGTTAAATGAGAATCCTGCTAATTTAGAAATGTAAATCTTTGGAAAGGCAATACCATTCCTTAACCTTCTATTAGTATCAACAGCAACAAGTTTGGAGTTCTATTGTCTAACTATCTACTATAGTTTTAAAGGATCATTAACTCATATAGCCGGCCGGGTCTATTTTATTATCCAGAATCCATGCAAAAGACTTACAACTAGTGTATGTATCTGCCTTATTGCTCTTATCTTTTATGCATTGTAGTATACAGAGAAAGTTATACACTAGCTCTCTGTATTTTGAAGCATAAAAAAGTAATTTTCTCCTTATTCAAATGAACAATGTTTAATTGATGACACATATTATGGAGAGCATTAAGCAGATGCTCGGGCTACAGTTTATTTCTATGAGTGCACATTTCTACATCACTTTACCATGCAGTTAAACTGGGCCTGAGCCTCAGAGGACCAAAAGGTTTGCAAGACACCAACAGAAACACTCTGCCAAAGAGGCTATAGTAACTGAACATAAGTGCGATTAAACAATGTTATTAGCGATATCAACCAGCTAGGAGGGTCATTGTCAACTTGTATGGACAATAATACTTGTAAAAGAATATCACTCCACAAGAGTCCTCTTGGCTTATTAACACTAATTAAATGCACCTTAGAGTGCGGAAAGCATATACTGAGGCAGCCAGCTGTGGGATACAATTGCCTCTAAAGGCCCTGTGGCCTAATTACCTTTGCTGATTTACCTGTGGAAGCCAAAGAAAGTATCTTATGTTTCCATTACACCTGCATATGTTTCAAAACGTTTCCTATTGCAGATATACCTTAGATGTGCTGCTCTATGACCAGGGATATAGCAACAAATGTTACGGGGCTACAGATCCAACTATACACAAAGCATATGGTTAAGGCATATTAACATATTGAGGGAATATTAATGGCTGTTTTGCACTTGGCAATAGTAATAGTAAGGAGTTTTGGACCAAATAGCAAACCTCCCAACTATCCGGTTTTTAGAAGGACAGTCCCTCTTTTGACAGCTCAACCCACAGTCCCTCATTTGTACTGGAAAAGTCACGTTTTTCTCTGCCTTGAACAGCCAGTAAAAGTTGCTAACTTAATCGGCTTTTGGCAGAGAGCCCAGAACTGCCAGGAGGTTCAGATAAGATACTTTGTAACCAGTGCCGGTCTTAAGCACATTGGACCAATTTGGCCCCGCACTTATGGGGGCTCCAGTGCGAGCATAGGTATTCCCCTGTACTAAGCACAATTCAGCAGGAACAGTCCCTATGTTTGCTCATACAGTAGTCTGCACAGAGATCTCATAAAACTGTGGCAGTATAGGTATTCCCCTGTATTAAGCACAATTCAGCAGGAACAGCCCCATAAGTTTGTTTATTGCCTGTACAAAGATATTCCATAAATGAATACAAGCAGTGATGTTTCCCTGTACTACATAACAGGAAGGTTTCTTAAAAGAATGCATTATGTGTTTACTATGAAAA
>CM044448.1:72849099-72888088 GCA_024363595.1 Xenopus borealis | reverse complement strand
TAACATACAATGTTGTCAGAAGGAGTTTAATCCATTGAGACAACTACTAAAAAAGGCATTTTCAATATTATAAAAATTTTGAACATAACAATTCCATAAAAGTTTAATTTACAAAACTTTTTTATATGGTTCCAAGTACAGAGTAGTGCATAACTGGCACTGTCTCTTTAATCTCAGTCATTTTTGTATGGCGATATGGATTCCTCATTAAGTGCAGTGACTGAATCTATAATAACCTGGATGCATTTCCTAAGCTCAAATATTAAAGGATGCTTTGAAGTTATTTTGAACTCTCATGGTTTTACATTCGGCTATATAAAGGCATGGATGTTGGAATATATTAATTTTGATGTGTGCCAGCTATTAGTAGCCAGATGCTAAGTTTCAAATTACTTTTTGAAAATATCATGTTGTTTGTCCAAAGACACTAAGACTGCCTATCTCTCTTTAAGAAACTAAATAGCTCAGTCTAGCCTGTCCACTTTTATAAAGCTAGGAATCTGTAAACAAATACAAGAAACACCATTAACTGTGAGAGGGGAAAATCTCATTACACAACATCCAATTGAAACATATTTGTGCTGGTTCATTGCTACAGTACAGAATAAGTGCCTGCCAAATTTGCTACCATGGTAACCACTGCTACATTAAGAAAGCACAAATGGGGGTGCTAATAGCCCCTTAACACTTATTCTCAATATTAAACACATAGGGAGAATTAAGTAGTGACATCAGTAAGATCATTATTAGGCAAAAAGTTCAATGGCATTTCCAGCCATTAATCAAAAACAATTAAAACAAATGTGTTGAAAATGGTAGGCTTGAATTCACTAGCACTTTGTTTATAAGGACGTTGTCATAATTAAACACTTAACCCTGCAGGTACCATCCCTCTTGTCATATTTGCATGTGTGACAATTCACTTCTTCTACATTTTCATAATTTCCTTGTACTATGGATATGGCCCCAACACAGCATCAAAAACATTTAGGCTTAGCAGACCTAAGTCTCAGTGCAAGCTTTCCTTCATATTAAAAACCTACAAACTAACGGGGTTATGTAATTAAAGGCACTAAGTTTCCCCAGGGGCAGTAACCCATAGAAACCAATCAGCAGATAGTGTTTACAAGTCACCTGTTTAAATGCAAGCATCTTATTGGATGCCATGGGTCACTGTTCCTAGGCAAACTTAGTGCCTTATATTACATATGGGGGAATGTATCTAAGGGCACTAGAAAATACTTAAGAGGCCTTCCAAATTCAGAACTTCTTTCCAGGTATAATTTTAATACTCTCTCTCCCATTGTAACTATTACCAACTTGGAGCATATCTTGCTCAATACCTACATTCAAATAAGTAGTAATGGACAAATTTGTCTCTATCGATTCACCAGATAATTTACAAATTTCCTGTGAAATTCACGAAACTGTGAAAAAGTTGTGAAACGGCGCCGGTATCTCATTTTTTACACTGCCGTCTGTTTTTGGATGCCAGCATAAACTCCCTGGCAAAATGCGCTAGCATCAAAAAAACGGACAACAGTGGCCAAAAAACGGACACCGGCTTCCAAAAAACAGATTCATAAATTTATTCCCCAGGATCAATGGGAGGCAGCTGTAGATACTGGACACAGCTTCTTCAACTCAATCTGTGACTAGGGTCCCACGATTATTTCTTTCAAGTTTTGTGATTGAATAGAAATACTACGAACGAATGCTTTGAAACGTTCGATTTGTGTTATTTTTTCGAAGGAATTTTTACAAATTTTTTCATAAAATTGTTTGATCGTACGACTTTATCAAGAAATCGAAAAGCGGTAAAATCCTTCAAATTCGATGTTCGATTTTGTCGGATTTTATTTCGAAAATCGTACTAGGGTCGAATTCGAAGGCTAAAACTTTGTTAAAACTCCTTATCATGAACGTGAACTGTTAGACTTAAGTTTTGCCTTTGGTTGATACCAAACTCAGTGGCGTAACTACCAGGGGTGCAGAGGGTGCAATTGCACCAGGGCCCCCACCCCCTTGGGGCCCATCGGAGCCACGATAATGGTTATGGCAGGTGGTTATCTAGGGGGAGATTTTACAGCACACATGCTATCAACACTCCAGCATGCGATTTATAAAGGTAAGGGCCCGACACGGGGGCCCAGGTGCCCATCATGTACCGGGGCCCACCAAGGAGTAGTTACGCCACTGACCAAACTCTCGATGTAGCTGTAAAATAGCTTGGGCTATTGTTGATCAAACCCAACCCCCTCTGGACCTCTCCTAATAAATCAACTTAAGAACAGACCATGATTTTTCTTTGATACAAATTTTTTTTGGATTTTTGGACAAGACACTAAGCTAAAGCTTTGGCCTGATATAATGAAATCTCTGTAAGACAAATAATACTAAAAAATTCTTACTGCAGCACTCAAGGATTAAAATATTGCGGTGTAAGATTCTTTATGGGAATTGAAACCACTATTAACATCTTTATATTGCAATAAGAGTCGATCTTTTCAGCATTACCCCATAGATCACAGATGAGAGCAGTTATGGCAAGCTTATAACACTACAGCTGATGTGAAATAATATTTCCATCATTTTCAGGCCTCATACCAATCCTTGACATACAGATTTTTCTCTCCTTAAAAAGTGTTCTATGCATTAAGCCAGGACTTTTGCCGATTATTTTTTCCTTTTCATACAAAAATCCATTTCCATATAGTGAACAATAATAATATTAATCAATACTGGTAATTTATTCAGACAGTACACACAATATTACAATTGATATATGGGTATATGCAAACTAGACTATCAAACAATATACAGTGCTTTACAAAAACATTCATACCGAATTTGCTAATTACTAAAAAAAAAAAAAAATACTGCAATACTCCTGGGGTACACAGAGTCTTAATCACACACACACATATAAGAGCTATGATGTTTAAACAACTGGTAACTAACAGCAATCAAGCAGAAGAAAGTGTTTACTGCTCTTGTGTTTGTGAGCAAACATCTGATTCTCATGGGTTTTATTAAATGCAAACTGGTGAAATAAGAAAGAAGTTTGGTCAGAAATACAAATTGCTTTTCTGATTTATTAATTCATCTCTTGGGCCACATGGGCAGCTAGCTTGGAACTTCTTTACACTGTTACTTCTGGTATATATAGAAACAGTAGCCTTACTGTATATTCGTGGAAAAATGTCAGTATTTCTCTATTATTGAAAAAAAAAGTAAAATGCTAATCAGAGCGAAATCTATAATCTATAAAATGTATATATAAAATCTTCAGGCAAAACAAATGCAATATGGGATCAAAAAATTTAATCTGGATGCTTAAAATGCAATTACATTCATCAGGGTTTTCTGTTAGGCAGGGTATTAAAGTTGGCTTTATTCAATATCCTCCTTTTATTATAAAGCAATATTTTTCCACTCTGTAGAGCATCTGATCCCCAGGCTAATGCCGCCCCTTACAAATATTAAAATAAAAAGTTGCTGTAATGAAAAAAAAAATAGAAGAGGAGGGGGCGACTTCTCCTGGGTTTGCCAGATAGCTTACATTATATGAGACAGGCAGTTAAAGGACAAGGAAAACCTTTAACAGAGGGGATATTAATCTTAAGTCAAGGTGCCCTATGACCCTAGTCACCAGAGTTTGTTTTGCCAGCTCTAGCTCTTTTTATAAAACACTTCACCTGTCCCTGAAGGGTACCTGCACTACATAGACAGTACCTTATGTGTACACATTGCACATCTGATGGTTAGCATATGAGCATTTAATAGAACTGATCACTATACTCTATAACAAATGGATCAGGATTGCAAGTACCTGACCTGCAGGCATAGCATTGCAGTTGCAAGTACATAAATGCTATGGGATCGTGGGAATCATTTACAGAAGGCTGACAAATAGTCCTAGGGAGTGCCAAACAAAAAATGCCCCCCCTGTAGGTTTTCCTTGACATTTAACCTTGAGTTTCTACAACAAACGTGCCCTATATGTTTTAGACTGGAAGTAAAGTTCCTAAACTTAAAATGTAAAATTGAACTTATTACCATTTGTCTGTAGGACACATAAGAAACAGAAGATCAGTAGCAGTATTTCTGTTATCTGTGGCTTGGCTACAAAAGGAGTATCCCTAGGCCCTCTAGTTAAAGCTTCCAAGTAGGTGGAACTGACTAATCAAATTACTAAAAAAATATATTCCTGGCTTCGAAGTCCTCTTGCCCAATAAATATACCAGTATATAGGTATGTTAGAGCAATCTGGTTGTTACACTGAAAAGTTAAACATTGTGATTTCAAGTATCAAAAAGCCTCAGATTAACCTGAAAAAATGGATTGGCTGCATCTATTGTATTGTCAACATTATTATGATAGATTTCTTCTGACAATTAGATAACAGCAAAGATGGTAAAAGCATCCTTTAAGTAACACTTCAGTAGTTATTAAACTTACAGTAGTGACTCAAAGTTGGGCTGATATGTTCTACGGTTAAATAAGATGCTCTAAATTATGGTGAAATCTCCTCCAGCAATAGAAAACAGCAAGTAAATGGTGACAAATATTTGCTTAGGGATGTAGTTGGCTCCCAGAAATACCCAGCAATGAAATACTGCTACAGTCATGCATTTTCAGAGTATATTTCCAAAGCAACAATGGATCCAGGTGGCTGTTTTGATAAATGTTACATATTTATCGAGGAAGATGCTATCAACTATTTACTTAAAGAAGAGCTATATCCTAACAATTAATAAGACTAGAATATTTATATGCCGAACTTACTTCACCAGCCTAAAGATAGGCTGTATTTTGTTAGGAATACCATTATGGTCTGGGCAGCTGTTCATCACTAACCATGAGGTTAATATTGGTTAATACCATGGCTGAAATTAAGAGCTGCCATACAATATGGCTCTAAATTAATTACTTTTCAGCCTTGTATTGGGTCAATGAGCTTGGTCCCTAAGCTCATGTTACTAACAGCAGAACAGAGCATGTGCTTTGAATGGGTAGAAGATGGAGAGCTACTGATGGCTTCTTCAGGGGCATAGATCTTTACTGCTTCAAGGTTGTGATTGGTCTGGTAAATAACTAAGGGCACATAGGCACAGTTAGGAGTGTGGACCAAGGAGGAGGCAGTACAGTATGTCAAACCGACTTCAAGGTACAAAAGGATCGGGGAAAAGAATGGTCAAAGTCCAGGCAAAAGGTTCAATCCAGGCAGCAAAGGGTCAATTAGAATAAACAGGCAGAAATCGGTACACAGGAATCAATAAGGCAGTCTATAATCACACCCAGCAATACATAAAGTGAAACCTATACTTGGGCAAGGCTGCAGTGCGCAAGTTCCTTTAAATAGGCCAAGATGATGTCATGACGCTGGCGTCACCGTACTGTGACTATTCAGATCCACATGGAGGAGTTTGGCGCCGCCATCTTGGATGCCAACATGGCAAAAAACTTCAGTTTCCTTTACAATAACCCAAAGACATAGGGCCAAATTCTTTTAAATCACCATAAAGAAAACTTTGTAAAGTGACGTCATTTTTTGTATATATGCTTTTGATTTCAGCAACTTCTTTCAGAAATATCACACAAGTAAAATATCACACACCTTGATAAGTTTGCCATTCATTGTACACAATTTTTGCACTGTTTTTCTGGCAAATTTAGTTTTACACAGCACAATAAATAGGACCCATAACGTATAACATTGCTAATTCTTTGTCAAGCTTTCATTCTCTTTTAAATTGCAAGAATAAAACAATTTCAGGTCAGTGTCAACAAAGAGACCAGGTGGCGCCCATATGATGACATATGTTGCTAGCAAATTCTCAGTTCTGTGTCACATACAGTACACATAAGTTCTTGCCCACAGATGCCCTACAGGTCACATTGCCTGGGATTGATTCAGTGGGTTATGAAAAAACCATATTTAACGTTTGTTCTCAGAATAAGTATGTTGTCTTTATATAATTTCAGATCCAGATTTGTATCTGCAGCCCACATCGCTCAAGGATTTCTTATTCTTCACTTTACAATCTGCTTATTATCAAATCACTGCTGGGTCAGCACAGATGCTGGAAAATGAGGATCTTGTCTGTGATCAACCTGCAATTCTCTGTGTGCTGACATCTCATCAGGCGGTGCTATTGTTTTCCAGCATATTACATCCAATTTGTTTCACTTCACTAATGCTAACACCAGATCAGTTATTTCTAACGCTGTACACATTCAGTAGATGTCGTCATTGACATGTTAACACACAGCAGCTATTATTGCCAAATTGTTGATTGGATAACTGGGGTTTTTTTAGCTCAGTTCAACTTATCTTCTAAAATATTTTTTTTCCCCCAAGAGACTATACCCTGTGGGGAATTTGCAAGGTGCCAATGTCAGCAAAAGGAAAGAATTTGTGGAAAAGTGACAGCTTTATATTTCTCTCCTACAAGCACACATGCTATACACAAAAAGGCTATTTGATACAGAATTGGGCTGACAGGACATTATACTGAACACATAACACAGTGACAAGCCAATAGATTGGGATTTTGTACACTGCCATTAATTGTTATGCATCTATGGAAACACTCTGTTACACTGTTTTTTTTTCACATTCCGGTTAGATCATACAGTTTGCTGTCATTCAGCTCTCCAGCACTTATGGTTCTATTGCTACCTGCTACTTCTGATTCCCAGTGCCTTGTGGGGATTTTGGAAGGTATTAGGGCCACAGTTACAGGAGTGCAAATTTTCCCACAGTCAGTTGCACACAAACTCCTAGGTACTTTGGTAAAAGATGCCAAACCTTTTTTATTTTAAACTTGAAATTAACTATGATAATACTAGCATTATACTCTTGGGTTTGTTTGGGGGGTTCGGATTAGAGGTAAAATATATGGCAAAATGATTCTCCCCTATAATGCAGGTTGCTTGTGGAAATGTGCATTAAGCTGTAGGACTATATACAGCCCTGCAAAATTAACTTTTTATTTGTGATTTTTTTTTCTTTAAAAAAAAAATGAACATTGTAGAAATTCTGCTCTGAGCTTGCTGGGCAACAACCTACACATTCTGCACCAAATTGGCAAAGAGGTTGAGCCTCTTGAGTTGGCTAGCATTTTGTCTTGTGCTGAAAAACACCATTGTCTGAGCAGCCGGCATCAATGCCAGCTAAAAACTCTATCTTACTTAAAGGAACATTAGAATGAAATGGATATATAAATGTCGGAGACAAATCACACATGAAGCTAATTAGTTCATAAACAGTTCTGCTAGTTTTCATCAAAGCAGGCTCAGAAAAATCAAAGAGGATAGAAGAAATTGAAGAATTGCTGAACCATAGATGCAATTTGTATGCAACGGGATTGTTAATGATTTCTTTGGGATAGGCAGTGTATCAGTTACAATGTATGTAAATTAGTTGTGGTATTATACCCATTTTCAAAACATCAGAGCAATAACTTCAAAAGCAAAGCAAATCATTGTATGTATATGATCTAGAACACAGGTCACCTCTATGCAGTACTCCAGCTGTACACCTGTTGAAAGTGATGCAGGCTCCCAACAAATGATCTAAAACCAAGTAAAACCACTAATTTGGATGAGACACTCAGGAGTTTGTGGGTCTATCTATAATTTCCAGTCCCCACTTTTTCATAGCCTTATAGCCAATCAGCTTACCCATCATAAAACATATTTCTTTCATTTCCAAACACTCCAAAAACAGGACAAAGGCCTTTTCAAGCTCTGTAGGCAACTAAACACAATCTATCAAATGTCTTCATATGCATCACTCCCTTATATCTGATATCTAAACCTGCTTAAGCTAAACATCTTTTCTTGGTCAGAACATTTTACAAAAACAAAAATATTGTCAATGTTTAAAGATATTTTAATTCAATTACATTTAAAATTTTAAGTCTGAAAACAGTTTGCTGTTTTCACTACAGTTTTCTTGATTCGAGACACAAACCAAAATTGAAACTGAAGGCGCATAACAATTTTGAATTTTTGCAGAAAAAATTGTAAATTCACACATTTTGAAGAGCAAAAACCACAAAATATAACTATTTAGCATCTAAATGCTGGCAAGTTCATGTAGAAGTCAATGGGAATTATCCTTGCAAAATTCAAGCTATGTTTTAACTACAATATTTTACTAATTGATAGTAATGTGGTTGAATGTTGTTCTATATGATCTAGGGATGCACCGAATCCAGGAATCCTTCTGCCTGGCCGAACCAAATCTGAATCCTAATTTGCATGACTGTATGTGAATAAGGGTACTACTATACTTGGAAGGGATCTTTTTGCTGCAAATTTTTTCTGCCGTTTTGCGAATCGTGGGAATTTGCCGCAAATTTGCGCCTGGCGAATAAATTCGCCAAAACTAATTACTACAACATCAGTGCCTGCCACACAGCCTGTGTCTAAGCCACAAAGCAACACTTCACTGGGCTGTGCAAAGAACTTTGTGCACAAAATTAAGTTGAGAGCAGATGCAAAACCAGTATGCCAGAAATTGAGGCAGTTGCCCTACTCTATAAGGGAGACTGTCTCACAGGAACTAAAAAAACTGGTAGAGCAAGATGTGATTGAAAAATCAGAATCCTCTAAATGGGTTTCACCAATTGTTGTAACAAAAACTGGAGGTATTCAATTGTGTGTTGATCTTCGTGAACATAATAAAGCAGTTGTTATGGGTAATCATCCCTTGCCACACATAGAGGAAATATTTTCAGAACTCCGAGGAGCAAAATACTTTTCCACCCTGGATCTTCAGAGTGCTTATCATCAAGTATTACTACATGAGGAAAGCAGAGACCTCACTGCATTTATCTTGCATGATGGTTTGTTTCGGTTCAAGCGTGTACTTTATGGACTGGCTTCAGCACTGAGTTATTTTCAAAGACTGATGTCTTCTTTACTCCATGACATACCTGGTGTACAATGCTACTTGGATGATATAATTGTCTATGCTCCAAGTATGGATCTTCATGACAAGTACCTAGAAAAAGTTCTGAAATGCATTGATTCTGCAGGACTCAACTTGAACCTTTCGTAATGCCACTTCAGACAAACTCAGCTGTCATTTCTGGGTCATATAATTTCACAAGATGGATTACTGCCCGACCTTGACCATGTCAACACGGTTACACAAGCACCTACTCCATCTGATTTCCAGACCTTACAAGCTTTCTTAGGTCTTACTTCATGGTATTCTAAGTTTATTCCCAACTATGCTTCAGTTGTGGAGCCACTTCAAGCACTTCTACCTGGAACTTCAAGTCTGGTTTGGTCAGAAACTGCTCAAGATAGCTTTGAAATAGTGAAGCAGTTAATTATGAACAGTCCAGTGCTAGCTTTATTTGATCCTGCACTACCCACTGTGGTTACTACAGATGCTTCAGACTATTGCATTGGAGCAGTTCTCACACAGATCCATGCTGATCATTCAGAGAAAACTGTTGCATTTGCATCCAGAACACTTACAGAGACAAAGGGTAAGTATTCAACTGTTGAAAAAGAAGCTCTAGCAAGTGTTCTGGCCACAGAAAAATGGAGAACCTTAAGTAAGCTTGACTCACATGTCCAATTCAAGTCATACTACGTACATCTTACAAAGCAAATGGCCAAATGCTGCGAAGAAACTTAGTCCTGAACTTCAACCTTACTACAGGATTAGACACAAACTGTCCTTAGTAGATGGCTATGTTGTCTGTGGAGCTCACCTATTATTGGTACCAGAGACCTTGCAAAAAAAGCTCATACAACTTGCACAAGAGTCATCAAGGAATTGTACGTACAAAACAAAGACTATACTGGTGACCAGCAATGCATGCCGATGTGGTAATTGCCATTCATTCTTGTGTTACTTGTCAGAATCATGAGAAAAAAACAGTTATCACACATACACCAACACTTCAGCCAGTACCATTTCCTGATTCACTATGGGAAAAACTTGCTATTGATATTGTGGGTCCTTTTGCAGATGCTCCTGTAGACTACAGATTTGCTTTAACTCTAATAGACTATTACAGTAAATGGCAAGAAATTGCATTTTGTTTCTCATATAACATCAGCTACAGTGATAACATTTCTGTCTACAATCAACAGCAGAGAAGGTAATCTAAAGTAATTAATATCAGACAATGTACCACATTTTGTCTCATCTAAGTTTGAATTCTTTCTGAGGGAGAGGAATATTGTGCATAGGAAATCTTCAGTCTATTAGCCACAAGAAAATGGACAAATCAAGTGATTCAACAAGTCTGAAAGAAACACTACAGACAGAAAACCGTACTGGGAAACCTTGGAAAGTATTTACAGCATAGTTCCTACATAACTACTGAGCAACATGCCATGTAACAACGCAATAATTACATGAATTACATGGCAGACAGATGTGCACTAAGTTACATGTTGCAGACATCAAACTTCCACCAAATACTGTGCCTACAAAATTGTCTACTGCTGAAATTGTCAAACGTCAACAAGCCAAATGCAAGCCTTATACTGACAGAAAATGTGGTGCAAGAGAAGTTCACTTTCAGCCTGGATCTTTAGTCAGAATTAATAAACCAGGACTACTGAAACAAGGAGAATCTAAATTTACTACACCACTTGAAGTGAGACACCTGCGAGGACCATACACATATGAACTATCTGATGGACGCATATGGAATGCAAGTTGTCTTGTGCCTGCTAGATATGACTTTGGAGAAGCTCCATTTGATGAAGGGCATTGTACTGCTCCTGATGCCAACCGCAATAGGCCTGAAGAAAATGAACCTATAAGGAGTACTGAGAGAATCAGAATACTACCTGCATGGACCAAGGACTATAGCATGTGAAGAATGTATAATGTTGCTTTAAGATGCATTGTTGTTGTTTATTTCATTTGCCCAAATGCTTTCCTACTATAGGGGGAATATGTGGTGTTTATACAAATGGCCTGTAGATGTCACTATGCACATAACTTATACTGTGCAGACACAGTACTTTCAATATTGCTTAAGGTGCTTGATGTTACTGTTGTGTAATGGCTGCAGGAGCCTGCTAATGAAGCACTGTTATACCTACTCATCCTCGGCTATCAAAACACAACAGTACTGACACAATAGTCCATGCAGATCTGATTGCCAAGGCAATCACAGCCCTTTTGTAGGGAAGATCTGTGCCAAAGATGCCCCAGTAGCTCCCCATCTTTTTTTCTGCTGATAATTACTACAAGTCAGCTCAGAAACCAGAGTAACTAGCACCACAATTTAATAATCAGCCCTATAGCATCAGCTTATTTTACAGGCCAACCTCATTTTCTGCTTGATAATTTGTGACTAACATAGTAAAATACATAGTAACATAGTAAATTAGGCTGAAAAAAGACTCGCATCCATCAAGTTCAACCTTTTTTTTTTTTTTTTATTTACCCTGAGCTTAGCTTCTCAACAGTTCACTGAGCATGTGAGTGTCACAGACACTTTCCAAGATGGTGACCCCCTGTGACAAGTTTGAAGTCCTGGATCATTGCTGCTATTGAGAAGCTGAAACTTTAGACTGGTGCAATAAGTTCAGTATACATTCATTTTTAGGGTTTAGTTGTCCTCTTACACAAAAGAAGAAACCTGTAAAAGACTTTTTAAGCTTATCAGAATCTGAAAATAAATTTAACTATA
The DNA here is from genome assembly GCA_024363595.1 of Xenopus borealis. Taxonomy (NCBI): domain Eukaryota; kingdom Metazoa; phylum Chordata; class Amphibia; order Anura; family Pipidae; genus Xenopus; species Xenopus borealis. The sequence continues at coordinate 72,876,404 of CM044448.1, read as the reverse complement.
CAAGAAAATCCCAAATGTGTATGGGTTCCAGGCATAGTATGTGCATCTGGGTGTCTTAAAAGTAATAGCAGAAAAATTCAGAAGCACACCTTTCAGTTGCAATGAGTGTCCAAACGGTGATTTATTGAAGCCCAAATATACAGTACATCACAAAAGGGCAACGTTTCGGACCCCTCCGGGTCCTTTATCAAGCCTTGAAAATATGTAGCCTTTTTTCTTGTCAGCTTTTTTCTGCCTGTAAAGATACAATGCATTTCCTAGTTTTTTTTATGTTTGTATCTACTGCTTTCCCATCTCAAAAATGCAGTTGCCCTGTCATGTGTAATGACTATGATGAAGGCAAGCTATTCCTCACATAAATCTTAGTCCATCTGTTGGATTTCTGATATCAGTATTCCTCCAGCAGCTGTTAAAAAGTAACAAAAAAAAAGTAAAGTAAAAAATAGTAGAACCAAAAAGGCCATATTATAGCATGTATGGCCACCTTAAAACAGCCAGTCTTCTTTTGGGAAGATCAGACTGAGGAAGATGAAGATGTAGGAGTAAAAATCCTGAACCCCTTACAATGCCACTTCCCTGCACCTGGATGGTGTCCATAGGAGTGTAGAACACAGAAATATACATATATACAAAATATAGCTATGTTTATGGCAAAACCATATTTGGTCAAATGCACATAATTAGGTCAGACCTGTCGAAGTTCAGTACAATAGATAGGAGGTTGTCCAAAAAAAGTTAATTTCTTCCAAGTCCCAAAATACGCTGGCGTCTAACTTTTTTAAGGGTGATAGTGTGAAAAATAGCATAAAAATTTTTGGGGTTACCCTCTTTTCCCCCTACATTTCCTAACATATGGCACCTAAACTAAACAGTGGGCACATATGTAGGACAAAATAACAACTATATTTTATTGGTTGAAGGTTTCCCAGGCTTGTGTAATGTATTTGTGGCTACATATATGTCCATTGTATTCAAACTTTGTGCTGTATGCAAATTAGTAAACTAGTGTAACTTGCTTTGCTTAACACTCACGCAACTTCCCTACCTTTCGTATCCCTGAGTGCAAATTCAGATTTTAGTGAATTAGTGGCTCCCTGGCGAAAATTCACCTGCGCTTAGTGAATTTGCCCCTTGGTCCAGCGGGGGGGGAATCAAAGCCCACACACAATCATCTTATATGTACTACTCTGGGGAATAATGGTTGATATTGATGATTATAATTGTAAACTGTTTTATCGGGAGTAATAAATGTTGAAATGCAACAGTATGATGCAGTAAGAATCATATTCAGTCCACAAGACAAGAAAAGTACATGGAAAAACAAACTCTCTGGTTCTCTTCTTGATAAACTGAGTTCCTTGTGGGGTTTTGTTTGGCTGACTGTTGATCTGTAATCTTCAATCACAGGGTTGCACTGGGCAGATGGGAAACTGACCCAGACCCACTCCCCACCAAAAATGGTGGGCGCTCCCCCTGATCGTGGGCAGGGAAGGGGAAGAGATGGGGTGTCGGGAACAGCCTTTGATGCAACTCATGTGGGGCCCCTGAGGGAGCTGTGGTGGTATCTGAGATGGCAGCCCTGGTTGGCCGGAGATTAACGCTATTCAATAAGGTACCTATCCTGCTCAGTGTTCATTTTAGTCAAGATATTTAACAAGATGGCACAAATGGTGTTGGACAGTGTGCCCCCAGGCACTTAGGTGGCATATACCATATCCTATATGGATTTAACTTGTGTAAGGTATTATCTTTACAAGTATAGGATCCATTTTCAAGAAACGAGTTATTCATAAAGCTCTGAGTTACAGGTAGGCCATCTCATGTAGACTCCATTTTATCAAATAATTCACATTTTTAGCAATGGTTTTCTGTAATTATGAAATACTACCTGAACCCAACTAAGATAAAATTAAAATAATTCTAACAGGGGTTGTTTAATATTTAAATTATTTTTAAGGTATGGAGATCCAAATTATGAAAACATCCCTTATCTGGAAAACCCAGGTTCTGAGCATTCTGGATAACAGGTATAATACCTATATTACATTTATAAAGCACCAACAGATATCCAAAGTACTATATTTATTCCAATGCTGGCAGCATACAGTGTATAAGGTTAACCCTTATATACTTAACTTCCTCCCTCCGCTCTCTAAGCTTTATTCCTCAGGACTCATTAATAAAACACCACTGAAATCAGTAGGACCAAGGCTGCACCAAACCAAAGAATGTGTTTTCATGGATTATGCTAATGAACTTAATATATATGAGAAAATTGGAGCATTTCACTCGATGTTGGGAAGCTTACTTTCTTGCCAGAGGAAAATCATCAAAATCATCATGAACAAAGTGTGAAGTATGTACTTTTGTCTCTACTAAAACTACTCTCTACTAAAAAAATCTTTGTTTGTTTAATAATGTTTAATGCAATTTTCCCTTCCACTATAACTTACTGTACTCAAAACTTTCCAACTTCATACATACTTTTAAAAAATAATTAACAATCCACTGATCTATACATTGGGGAGACAAAACAACTGCTCCATAAGCTAATGGATCAGCATAGGAGGGCAACTCTACAGGCCAAGACTCAGATGTGTTTCTACACCTAAAAGACAAGGGACACTCTTTTGAAGATAGCAATGTCCAAATTTTGCATAAAAAAGACCGCTGGTTTGAAAGAAGTGTGAAAGAGGTGTGAAAGAGGCGATTCATGTTAAGGTGGAGAAACCATCCCTGAACAGAGGCGGGGGCCTTCAACACCACCTGTCTGCTACATACAATGCTGTTCTCACATCTGTTCCCCGGCAGTTTCAGAACTATTGACACATCTATTCATGCAACTCTCACAAGTAACACCTGTTTTCTAGGAGTTGCATGACACATTGGTAATCTTATCACTGTAACTACACAGAATCAACACCACTGTGAATTTCAGATGTCACCTCTCTGAAGAGTTACAATGTGCCATTGTGGTTGGATTGTTGTAAGAGTCTATATGCTGAGAACTCCGCTACACCAGTCAGTTGAACTGAAGAAGCTGCTTGGATAAGCAGTGAAATGTCTTTATTAAAATATCTCAAGCAAAGCAAGTCGAGTTGCTTTGAGTTACTTTTGATAAATAGTAAAGGTTGTAGTAAACATAACTATGAATGCCATCAAATTTATTAAAAGATCCAAATATAAAAAGCACAAATAAAAAAGAGGCTGAATGATGTTCTAAAATATGAAAACCTTAAAGATGTAAAAATAAATTTGACAATTACTAGCAAAAAAATTAGGGAAAACATCTAAAAATCCAAATTCAATAAAAACGTTCAAGTAGGATCCATGCAGTTCCCCCTGACTTCCATAAGACCTTGATAGCATTTACTTGCCAATTGTTTTTTTGGCTTTACAATAAATAAAACTCAAAATTTTTTTTGAATTTTTTAACATTTAATTTTTAGAGATAAAAAAAAAAATAGTTATTTAAATGTTAGTAGACATGCCCCTAAGTTTCTAGAATGAGGAACTGCCAAGAGGAACCCTCACATCCCTTCTGTTGATCAATATCAATTTTTTAATAGTTGTGAGCAAAACTGTCCTGTTTTTGCTGAAAACATTGCAAAATGACAAGCTACTCAAAATAAAACTGTTAAAACAGCTCCTCATTTATCTATTATATATTACATCTTACTCTAAAAAAAATCTTTAAAAAGTCAAATCAATTTCCCACACAAACTGCATGTACAAACCTTGCAATATAATATTGTACTTTATTACATGTGTATGGTCTTTTTTATTTGAATAAAATAAAAAAATCTACCAAACCAAAGTCTTTGCCTCACAATGATATAATCAGCACAATTTAAAAGTAAGATAATGCTCTTGTGTGATCATTTTAATATTTATGGCATTGAAGGAAAAGACAATAAGGTCAAATATACTAAAGGGCATTTTTCAAGTAACATTTACTACAGTCTAATTTTCTGTACATAAGATCTTTTTGGAATAAAAAAAGAGATTATACTTAACTAGCACCAATTTAAACTATTGTAACCAATCACAACTGTAATTTCTTCTGTGCTTGTTAAAACAATAAAAACTGCCCTTTAAAAAAAACTTGAAATCTACTTGGTTTTCCTTTTGCAAAATGATAAAGTGTTAAGTGCTTGCAGGTTGACAAATGTAAATTCACATGTTCCAGTGAAACCAGAGGAGCGAGTCTGCTGTCTTCCATCCACGTGCCATATTTCTTTGCATGTAAGTCAGCCAGACCACTGGAGAGATTCCATTTCATCTTACAAGTGCTTTTATTGGGCAGACTGGACATATTTATATATATTTAATGTGCAGAAACGCTCCTCACCACATGGAATTCTTCTTCACACACAAGTTTATTAGTCATTGCTCACAGCAGGGCAGTTTGTGCTTAGGTCATTTCTGAGACTGGCTCACATGAATATCAGCAGATAAATCCCTTGAGACACTCAGTACACATACAATTAATAGCGGAACACTAGAAATGGCTCTTAGGGGAATATGTGCCTCTACTTTAAAGAGTTTATTATTTGGCTGCTATTCAGAAAGATTCAGATACACTGACAGATAATGTACAGTTAACTTGCCCTGCTGGCCATCTGCTCAAAGGCACATTTATCATAGCAATTACCATCAGAAACCCATGTGCCCATATTGTCCAGGAAAAGGCTCCTTATGTTTTGCGCTTAACAACTGTCTCACAGCTTTTGCTTATACTGTACACCCTCACCTTTCAGGAATGCTGAAATATAGAGATCAATCAACTTTTGTTACAATTTGTGATAAAATAATTCTGGCATTTTGATGCAAATTAGGTGCACATTATATATAGCATTTTTAAATCTGAGGTTTTACATAAATTTTAAAGCACACTCACTTTCAAGTGAATTCTCAATTGACTATTTCATCATAGAGATACTATTGAGATATTGAGATAGAGATATCAGTTGTACCATGCATAATGGTTACTAGGGGGCCGTGTGGCACAGCTGCACTTGGGACTGCTCTCCTATAGGGCCAGCTAGGGACACTGGGGTGCAAGAAGATGCCAGGTATACATTTGTGCATTGGCCCAGACTGCTGTAGTTAAGCTGCTAATTGGTTATTTGCTCAGCCTGGCAGGTTGTAGAAAAGCATTATGTACCTTACTGGTTCCGACTTGTGATCAGTTTTTCTATGAACTATCATATATTATTCAAAGGTATATTCAAAAAATGTTTATGACCCATCATTCTGGTCATGCCAGGAAACTTGGTTTTGGGCCCCACAAAGAGATACTTAGACATTTCCACGGCAGGGCTGTGCAAAGGTGTTATCCATATCTGCTTTCTGAGACAATTTGGAGGCACACCGTGGGCAAGGAAGCTGGGCAGCCAGTTCTTTGATCAGGTGATCAAAGTACAGAGCTGTGGACCAAGAGCAGCAGTGTGGATAGTTAGTAAAAAATATGGATTATAGCAAAGGATCCATACCTCCTGTTTCATAGGATTCACATCCTCATAACTTACATATTGGTTATGAGGAGGTCACATGCTTCCTAATGATCCAAACAGGGCCAGCCTATACCCACCAGTTAAGAGGGATGGTTCCTGGGGGACTTAAATACAAGACCCCATTTGTGTTTGGTGTCATTCTGATCACCTACATATGGATCACAGCATGCCCCTGCATGAGTGTCCCAGCAAGCAACAAAAAGGTGACAGACCCAGTACCTCATGTCATGCAAGGAGGCTCCATATCCGTGGATTGTATGCCCAGTGTTTCCCAACTCTTGCCTCAGAGGACACAACAGGAAATTCCTAAACTTTACCTGGGGTTCTCTTCCTGTTTTATTGGCTTTTATTTTATGTACTGTACTGTTTTTGAAATTCTATGTCTTCTTTCTAATATAGTTTTTATATACATGCACTGTTATTGCAATAATATTAAACAACATTTTAATATGCTTTGTCCTAATTGTATTAACTCTTTGTATGTGTGGAAAGGGAAAGTTGCCTATTTATATGTTGAATAACTAGAACGGCTGGCAGGAAAGTGGGTTTGGATGTAAATGAAGCCTTTGGCTGCTGGAGCGCTTGTTGAACTAACTACCATAGGAGAAAGTGTTTGATGAATTGTTGTAGTGTGAGTTTTACCTGTTATGGAGGGCAGGGGAATAGTCACATTAGGTTTCTATTGCCTATTAATGATATATGGTGGCAGCTAATTAATTTTCTGGGTGTTGGTATGTTTTGGGGTGTCTGATGTTAGTCTTACTTGTGTGTAACCCCTTAGAGCCAGACCCAAAAGTTATGGTTGGCTGAGAGTCCCGTTTTCGTGACAGTTCTATATACTGAACAATCAGCCTCGCAACTTATAATAGTATCTCTATGTGTATGGGCAGCTTGCTTTACTATACCAACCTATACCATTTAATAAAAATCCTTATTTTACAAAAGAGTCATTCAATGTTATACTTTGAATTTGAAATATCAGAGCAAACAAAGGCTCTGTTGGTTAGCTTTGAAGGGGTTACCTAGATTTAACAGCCCTCCTGAAACTGTTTATATAATACTGAACTCTCCAAATATTACTCTTTGCAAAGCTGAAGGATTAAAAAGACTGTAAGATGATTTAACCGAAGCACAAAGTCACCAAGATTTTAATTAGTGTGTAAGCCTGTGTGCAGCTCTGAACTTTGAAGGATAAAGTGTGGGTTTCTTCGTATAGGCAACTGAATTTAGCTGATAACTTTCTCGACCATGCTCTTGCTAATGGATATTCCTTTCACAACTACTTCTGTGTTTTAGGGCTTCTCCTTTAGCCATTTACCATGGCTCACAGATCAGTGCCAGGTAGTGTGTCCTGTCAACCCTGGCAGCAAATGCATTAAGAAAAGATGAGGCACCTTGGTCATTTAATCTTGACTTTTCTTAAAAAATAATTGCAGCTTGGGGCTCAGGTTTAGGAAAATAATTACAGTTTAGTATTAAGTGGATAATGTTTGAGTCAGCTCATTCTAACTATGGACATTTAGCTATTACAGCCTTAAAGCAGAGCATTAATTGCACAGCTCAATAAAACAGCACACCTCAATAAAACAGCACACCTACGGTCATATACTAATCAAATGTCTAGAGCCAACTGGAAGAAATGTAATATTTAAAGGCAATATGGCAGATCCCAGTCCTATGTATTAGGTTTTCATCAGATTTTGTGTGTCAGATTTTATCTGATGCAACACTACGCTATGCCACACAACACCACAAGTTTTGTAGGATCCTACAAAATATGTTTCAATTAGAAAAAAAGCACCGTTCCGACACCATCCGTTTTTATCTCGTCGGATGAAGATGCAGCATTCACGTCTGACTCGTGTCGGATGGAAAATTTTACATGTAGTTTATACATCTGATTTTTGTATCAATTCCATTAAATTTAACCCACATGACAACATCAAACTTGCATTTTGTCAAGCTGACACCATCCTATAAAAGCACTCGTGTAGATCTACCCTAGATGAAAGCTTGCAGAAAAGTAAAGATCAGTCCACACATGATTCAATGAAATCCGCTGCAGCCCAGCGCTTTAAGGGCTCTTACACACAAGCGTTTTTACTTGCGCTCCCCTGCGGCTGAACGCAGCAAAACGGAACGCAGGGGAGCGCAGGCAAAAACGCTTGTGTGTAAGAGCCCTAACAGGGCTTGTTAGCCTCCCAATGTTAAGGGTAACTTGTAAGTAAATGCAGCATTGCCCTAATACACTGACACTCATATTAATTATGCTGTAAGTATTTTGTCCTCCAAGGGCATTACTTATTGTAATATAATACAAAAGGCCTGTATCTTCTCCAGAGATGGCCTCTTGCCTAGTAACATTTAATATTTCTGGTGCATATTGGCTTGATGCATATGGATTTTCTTTGGGCAGCCAGAGTCAAATAGAACAGTGCCATTGGCTGGCATGAAATGGAGAAGCAATAGTTTTCCTGGGGATTTTTGCAGTCCTCATTGGAATAGGTTAAAATATAGCCCACTGGCTTAAACCAGTCAACAATAGTTTCCAGCTATTAATAATAGCCCATCTGGCAGAATGGTATGTCATATTGCATGCAGCCTTGTGTTTCTTATCAATGTATTCAGCAGTTCCTGTCTGCAAGAACAATGAATTGTTTTTATACATGAAGCCTGGGTACAGTAACCCTGCAGGAGCATCTTTTGCTGAGCAAATGCCAGTAGTTTGAAGCATGAAGCCTTCGCTTCCATGTTTTATTTCAGCTGTCTGGCATAATACACACTAGATTCAGAATGTCCTGCGGCCACAGAACACAACATGTGCTATTCTGATTTAAACTAATGCCTGTTTCATTGCTTTTGCAAATGCACACTAGCTAAACACAGCAGGAGTGCATTCCAGTGGATGCCCAGCACACAAGGATACTGTTACTAAAGGTCTTTTTGTGCTGAATTGCTTGCTGACAAGATAAGTAGGGTCATGTCAATAAATGGACAGAACGGGCATTGCCTCAGGGCCTGCTTGGATATTATTTCCAATTAATATTTATTTGGATAAGCACTATAGCAATATGTATGCATAATTTAGATGAAAACTAAAAGTCAGCAAAGTAATAGGCTACAAATACTACAGTGTACATTTTGAAAACTGTACAAGCGCAAGGCCCCCACAGCCCTTTAGCAGTGTCCAGTACTGCCCTATGCACCAGACCATTGGGCACCCCCCCACATGATGTCAGTGAATATGACATCACAATGCAAAGTGCATGGGTGTGATGTCACCCTTACCCACCACCTCTGCTGCAAGAATAGGAATGCATTCTTGCAATTTTTCACTAAGACATCCAAGGCACAGCCTCCTAGTCAAAGACCATCACGTGCCTATATAACCTGCTCATTATTTACTTGATATATAATATGAACACATTTAATAATCACTATAATCACATATAATACTTTCTGATAATATTTTCATGTTTTTCATAACATCCACTATGAATAAGGAACCTCCTTGCCTTATTACTGACATTCTACAGTCTGCATCATTTATGTGGGGAGTTTTTTTTTAATCTTTGCTTGTTTCTCTTTAAACTGTCAACTGGTTACTAGACTCACCTCTCCACCAACGACTTAAATATAAAGGAAAGTAATACAAATGTAAATGTAATCTCCCATAAAGCTGAGCAGACTCAACTTGCTCAGAGGTGATTGAAAATGTTGCATTGTTGGTTTTTCTGCAGGGTACTCCTGTGGCCCTCTGTGGCAAAACTTATGTTTTTGAAATAATTTCAGCTATTTCCATCGATTTGCTATGGGCGTATTAGCACTGACAGGGTTAAACAATCCCCTATACCCATGTGGCCACACCACTGCTTGTCAGATTCCAGGTGATAAGCATTTTCGGTGCAATTAAAGCATCTGATACAAGTCCTGGAGATTCAGCTAATTGAGAAATGATGTTTTTTCAGCACTAATGAAATTCAGATATTTCCTTCATCCATTGATTCCCCAGAGCACAAAAGATTCAGAGAACATCTTCCACTTATTCAATATCTTTTAACCAATTACAGGGGAGAGAGATGGCTATCAATATACTGTCAGAGTTCAGAAAAAGAGATATTTTCCTTGTGCCTTCATATCACGTCCCAGTGATGCAGTTTTCTCTAATAATGACAGGGAGATGAGATAAAATGCTTAAACAACTCCTAATTTAGTTTTTTTTCATAATTTTCCCAATTTTTTTTACATGCCATTAACACCTTTTGAATTTAAATGTGAAACATTGTATACACATAATTAGAGCTGTACAAACGTACTAAGACAAAAGGAATGAGTAGTGTAGCATCCCCTTGTGTTCAAGTTATCGCCATTGCTTCTTCACACTAAACTGAATTTCCTTATCTAAAACACTGACAATGATGATCATTCATCAAGAAGGGTGTGAGGTATACAGTATATATTTTCAAATTGATAAAACCAAAGAAGCACCTAATCAGTAAATGGCCCCCTTAATCTCAAAATTGAACATTTAATAAACTTATGCTACATTTTTTCCCATTTTCGTTTTTAAATCTAACATAATTTGTTCATGGTGGCTTAACTAGAGCTTTCTGCAAATGGAAATGGAGTATGTCATTTACACTGGTGGCACCCCCAGCAATTAAAGGCTTAGGGGTAAATTTATCAAAGAGTGAAGTTCCGCCACTAGAGTGAAATTCCGACGCTCTCCATTAATTTCTATGGGATTTTGAAAGGCCTATTTATCAATGGGTGAAGTGAAAGTTCACCCTTTGATGAATACGCCTTTAAAAATCCCATAGAAATGAATGGAGAGCGTCGGAATTTCACTCTAGTGGCGGAACTTCCCTCTTTGATAAATATACCCCTTAGCTGGTTCTGGATCCCTGCTAAATTATCATTTACTTGGAGAACTGAAAGTGGATATTAATTCTAAATACAACTTACATTTTTTGCATGTCCCATTTTTGCTGCTTGTGAGAGGAACAGTACACTGTAACAGCATATGTAAAACTAACTTGTGTCTCAGGTTGCTCCTGAATTCTAAAGGGCTATTTTCTAATATCAACACTTCCCACTCTGAATCTACATAGCCACCTTCACCTTGCCTAGGGCAAGTGCAGTTAGGTTCCAATATGAATAATGTGAATGGAAATCAGCTATTCTGCAACTCCATATATTTGGGTACTAGGAAAGTGGAGACAAACTACAAAGCCTAGTAAATCAGGAGGCTGCAATGTCCAAAGGGTAATGCATGAAACTGTAATTAATTACAAATCGTTTGTCACTATCTGTGGCTCTGGCATAAGTAAGAGGAGCCATGGTTGCAGGGGCAATGGGACACAGGTTCTGCTCCCACTCTAAAAATATGTTTGCTTTGCATGCGAATAAATACTGACCAGTTGGCAACACTAGCTGCCACTTGCAGCTGTTGTCATAAGATTGTACATGTTTAGGTTATACATTTCATTTATAAAGCTCTGATTCTACACCCAACCATCTGCACTGCCCTTGGGTGGTTTAAAGAAACATTAACATAAAAAATGCATATTTAAAAGTAATGAAATCATAACATCCTGATGCCCTGCATTGGTACAACTGTCTTTGCATCAGAAACTCTGGGCAGCCATTCAAAGCTGAAAAGGAGAAAAGGCACAGGATACACAGCTGATAACAGATAAGCTTTGTAATATACCTGTTATCTACTCTGCGTTCTCTGCTCCATGATATATAAATTACAGTAGCATTTCTGAAGCCAACACATCAGTTTTACCAGTGCAGGACAACAGTACATTATTATGCCATTACTTTAAAAAAAAAACTTATTTTTTGGTGTTACTTTTCCTTTTAGCAAATATGGTAGCATTAGGCCACAGCAGGCCAGTTTGCCCCCTTTACAGCCAAATCTACAAATATATGATTTCAGTGTTCTTTAAATATTGTTTTTATAAAGAAAACTATGCTCCTAAATGTAAAATCAAATTGCAATATTCAAGTTGTAAACGGCATCACATTTACCATGTACAATGACAGGTCATTGCTTTATCAGGCGTAATAAAACGTTTCACAGTTTGATACACTTTTCTACATGGTTGATCTTAAAATATTTATGAAATATCACATCTTGAACCCTGCAAAGCTTCCAGAAATGTACATAATTTATTAGGCTTTGTCACTTAGTTTTTGCTTGCAGAATGTTGTTGCTATTCATCTGGACAGCTCTTTAATCTCTTAATGTCTGATGATGTTGTACCTTCTCGGCTTCTGGGACTGCTACAAACATACTCTACTAGCGAGCAACAGCGATCCTAAGAGTCTCTTTTACATAGGATGCATTTTCAGAACAGCTATCAAACAGACAAAAGCCAATTACTGGCTGTATGAAACTGCACCTCTGACAATGAGTAGATGCCTGTAACATCATAACTAGCAGCACCAGATAATTTTCCTTCTGTACAATGACGGGAGCTGAGCCAGCAGTTCATGAGAACAGAGACCTGGCTCACCCTGGCATCCCTCCCAGTTCATGAGGGTAACTCCCAAATTGAACAATGTACTATTTATTCCTCCTTGCTTTCGTATAAAGTCCAAAGACAGGGGATTGCTATAACATACCTAAAAATAAACACAGACTCATATCTGAACTTACAGCGATCACAAATATAGATATTCAGCAGGGGCACATAAAAGCTCCTTCTCTTGCTGCATGGCAATTACGCATCATTAAAGCTTGATTTTAATTGTAATTACCAGTTCTTCTGAATGACTATTCTGTGCATTGCTTTCTATGCTGAAAAGGACCTTCATTTTATTTTAAACTACTTTCCAGATGCTACTAAAAACTAGCCAACCTGGGCTATCTATGGAGGTGAGCATTTAATATTTGTCTTCAAATGGTACAACTCTCTATTTGCTGTTTTAACATAATGTACCTATCAATAAATATATAAATAACACGAGATCCAAATGTTTGTGCAATTTATTGTCTATATGCCAAGTCATATGTATTAAATGGATAATGTGCCCTATATATAAGCAATGCTAAGGGAAAGAGGCTCCTAAACTCTTAGACTAGCCCCTCTAAGTTTCAAGCTGTCCTTCTCAGAATAGTCTTAAGGTCAATGAGGTTAAAATCTTATTTGGTGTCTTTTATATTCTATAGAAATAACTGTCATTTTTGACCATATTTTGAAATACGGATAGCCCTGATATAGCTGAAAGGGGCTGTAAGTTTAGCTCAAAGACTATAAAAAAATAAACACAATTTCACAATACATGGCAATGAAGCACAGAGTATGCTGTACCCAATAAACGAATAGTGACCCTTAAACTACGCCCTTTTCTTCAATACTAATTGTTACTTGTTACATAGGTAACTGCTGTCTGCTCAAAACAACTGCCTAAACCTCTGATGCATTAAGATGTGTTTTCCAGTTTTAGAATTCTAGTCCTGCCTGTGTGTCCCTTGTTGACCTGTTAAGTGAGGTAAACAAAGCAACAGTGATCATAAGATCAACATTAAATTGGTATGAGTAAAGCAGGCTTTGGGCTCCTTTCCCACAAACTGCGACAGGCAGTTAACTGAACCCCCTGTAGTCTCCTTGGTTTGCAGATAATCTGCAAGAAAACTTCAAGGCTCTGTAATTGGCAAAGATTCACACCAACCGGTTTACCGTTTAGAGAATTATGCCGGCGAAATGTAATAATAAGTTTTCGGAGATAAACATGAGCCTGTAGTTTTACTCATCTATATATCAACATGTATCTGTATTTATTGTGTGCTCACTGATACAAACACCAATGTACACATATCTATGGACTAGAAATGCTTTTAAAAACATGGCAGCTTGTTTTAGACTTATTGGCCCCCAACATGCAAATATTTGCACAGTGACTGACCTCTGATACTGCAAAGGTGAGACATAACAGGAGCCAGTGCATGTGCTGGAATTAAAGAGTCATAACCTGAGAAAAAAAATGGAGGAGCAGTAAATGAGGTAACTATCCAGGAAGTAGGGACAAGGAAGTGAAGTATAAACTCCCAACATTTTGGAAATAAAAAAAAGAGGGACAAAAAAGTTGGCTTGCATAGCGGGGTGAAATGGTTTGACCAACCCTATTTGTGTGGCCACACCCCCTAATTACCATGTTCATTTTATAACATTTGGCAGGTTATGAAAGTTTGAACATATTTCTGTGTTTTTTTACCAGTTATTACAGTTTTGCTAATGAAGGTGACTTGCCCTTTAAGCTGTGAGTCTAACTTTTCCTAAAGGACCTGTTATCTTATTTTGTAACAATTACTTATTTGCTTATCTCGAAATTGTTACAAAAATATAATATCTGCTCTGTGGCTGTTCTGGGCTTTTTGCCAAAAGCCAATTAAATTAGAAACTTTGTTTCTTTTTCTGCCTGTTCAGTGCAGAGAAAAACAGAACTTTTCAGTATAAATGAGGGACTGCGGGCTGAGCTGCCAAAAGAGGGACTGTCCCTCTCTAAAAACAGGACAGTTGGGAGGTATGTAAAGAGAGTTGAGGAGAAAATAATGTGAGTTAAAGGAATTGTTCAGGATAAAAATAAAAACTGGGTAAATAGATAGGCTGTGCAAAATAAAAAATGTTTCTAATATAGTTAGTTAGCCAAAAATGTAATGTATAAAGGCTGGAGTGACTTCCTGCTTTGCATAAATGCACATAAATTAACATTTATCTGCTTTGGTTTTTTTCTGTCCTATGGAAAGGGGAGTACTAGAGAACGGCGTCATGTTTTGTAGATATGAGCTCTTTGCTTCTTTACTTAAGCACAGTGTGTGATCATTTTTATATAGGGTTAGAGTTGATGAATGGAAATATACACCTTAGAAACAGGGGTTAACAATGCAGTCAAGTACAAAATATTCAATAAAATCTTTTGGAGCAATCGGGTGATAAGTGTTAAATCTCACAGCAAATCCCGATGAGCATGATTAAGTAAAATGCTTCAGGAATCAGTCAATTGTCAGAATATCAATCTGTAGTCCTTTTAAACCACATTGAATGTTACCACTGAAGGAAAAATTCATGCTGTGCATGCTTACTTGCCCTTGACCAACCATTTTAATGGACATACTGTAGGAGTTACTTTTATGCTTCAAGTTTACTCGAAGAAGTGCCCCTGACCTTGCTTTTAGTTCTATTGGTTGCATATTATTGATAAGTGCATTGGCTTGAAACCCCACAAGTCATGTGGTTTTAGATCAACTAATTCCCTCTGTAAGGGGGGTGTCACTTGTTGACATTTGAGCCCTTCCGGCCTACCCTGCCAAATCTGTTGTGATGCCTTATCTGTTGCCCTATTACAAATTGCACCTGATGTACCAAGGAAACTTGAGCTAATAAATATTTATACCCTTTTTCAGTTATTTAAAACATCACTTGTGACCTGATTAAGACATTAAATAAATTGATGCATAGGATTCTTAAGCAGAAGTATGGCTCAGCGGGGTTAACTGCAAACTTGGCACTGGCTACAAGTATGTTCTTCCTGAGTTTCCTTTTATTTCCTTTCCTTTTTTTTGTTTCCTTTTATGGCTAGGTGCATTTGGGTATTGGCTAATTTTAATGATGAACACTGTAAAGTGCTGCAGTACATGTTTGCACTATATGAATAAAGATAATAATGATGCTATCCTATACAAAAAAAACTATGGTAGACATATGTCAGGTTGGGGCATTATGGATGTTACTAGTCCTAGATGACTCCTGGTGAGTTGTACAGCTTCAGAGGATCCAGTATGATCTTGACTGCATCACAGTGAATCCAGTAGCATGAAATTGATCTCAGCTGCTTCCTGATGAATGTTGTAGCCTCACCAGAACCTGACTGCCTTCAAGATTTTGAACCTTAAGCAGTTTTTGAAATTATATCAGTTAAAGTGATACCTCCTAGTGAATGTTACAGCTACTCCTCCTACCCTTTCATTAATGTGATAGGAAAAATGAACACTTGACCTCATCCTCCTTAAATTGTACAACATTGAAATGATCATGTCTGTCTCCTTCTACATGAAAGCTTTAAACTGACCCTATCTGCTTCCAAGTGAATGTTAGAGCCTACAATAACAGACAGCCTCCTAATTAGTAATACAGACACAAACAAATGCCAGCTGCTTTGTAATAAATGTTACAGCTTCAAACAGATCCTGACTTGCTTCCAGCAAATGTTAGGCCTCAAAGTGAGACTTACAGCTGCCAGATAAATGGAGCCAAAAAAGAACCTAATGCTGGTACATGATTGTGCCTGAATTGCCATGTCCTACTGAATGCAACAGCTTCAGACTGACCACCAAATCCCAAAACCATTGTGATTGCCTCCCAGTGAATTTTAAAGACTCCCACTAATAATTGTAAAGTCTTTCAATAAGATAACTATTTTTCAATAAGTATGACAGATTTATACTAAACCAAATTGCCTTCCAGGTCATTGCAGAGTTTTAAACCAATCAGGTAATCTCCCAGTGAATGCTGCAGCCTTGAAGTCATCCTGATTGCTTTCTCAATAATGAATGCCAGTTAACTTTTGACATTTAATCCCCCCTCTGACAAATATCAGCAGTATATATCAGCTCACCATTCTCTTCAGATATTTGCCACGAAAATTATATTTATTGAGTAAGCATAGATGGGTGTAGCTAATTTCAGAGGGCTTATACTCTCCACCCACAGCAATTAAACACCAAAGTATTTAATCACAAAAGTCCTTAAAAAACTTTTATTACTAACATTCCCCTGCTTACTTTTTAAATGGTGAAAAATGAAAATAAGATCAATAATTGGTGCATAAAGGGTTATCATATATGTTTGCACATCCCTGATCCTGTTTGACTTCCCAAATCACACACATTGTCTGTAAGTCTTTGATGCTGTGTGTATTGTATGTCACTCACCACCCATGTCCATTTCCATGTGTTTTATGCAGAGCTGGGAAGGCAATGTCTATGGAAGCCAAAGAACCCAGATGAGAGGGTAAGGGCCCTTACACATGGGAGTTTTGGTTCTGCACTCCCCTGCGTTGCGTTTGGCTGCGTTCAGCTGCAGGGGAGCACAGGTCTAGACGCACCTCATTCTTTTCAATGAGGTTGTACCCACAAGACGCGTGTAAGCATCGAATGCAGGTTCAGACGCAACATGCTGCATTTTCCCTGCGTTTGGCACCTATATGCGTTCGTGTGAGTACAGCCCCATTGGAAATAATTGAGTGCGTCTATACCTGCGCTCCCCTGCGGCTGAACGCAGCAAAACGGAACGCTGGGGAGCGCAGGTAAAAACACCCGTGTGTAGGTGCCCTAAGATTTAAGGGCCAAAATATTAGATTCACATGCCTCTGGTTTAGTTTCTATAAGTAATCACATTTTCACCATAGTTATATTGTTTTCTTGCCCACTCACCTGTCAAGTTCCTTAGACCAAGTTCTCTCAGTCCATAATTTCCATCTTTGCGGTAGTTCAGAAAGATGGCCAGGGCATAGCGGTCCTCGTACAGTTTAATTCCACGGATTATGCGGAGATTTTCAAGTGGAAGGTAGTCAAATTGATTGAGGGCCACAAGGACATAGCCAGTGACTTCTCGAATTGACTGTGTTAGGATAAGACAGAAATCTATAATTAGTTTGACAGCAATGAATTTCAGAATCTCTCCCGTGAACATAGCAACCAATAATACAAAGGCAAATAATGTCAGTGTAAAATATAATCTACAGATTCACTAATGAGTAAACCTGACCAAAACAATAAATTATATGGGAGTGATGCTGACAACCTACATAAATAGAGAAGGAATTGTCCAAACCTTAGCAGTTCTTTGCTCTGAAGGACATTGTAAGGGGTATTGTCCTGCATCTCAATGCTATCATGTTAAGAAAACCAGGTCACCTTAAATAAAGACAACTAGCATGTTCCTTATATTTGGCAAGTTTAGGCAGCTGTGCACTATATTTTATGGAGCTCTTCAGCTATAGGGTCATTTAACCTACCAAGTCTCTTTTTCAAATAATTGTTCTATTCTACAGTCTGCCTCATAAAACATGAAATAAAGCAATTTCATTTTATGAAATGGAATGCAAATCATGCAAATGCGAGATGTAATTAACTGTAATAGAATATATTGCTTTTGAGACACTGAAACAATTTCTATTTTGATGACCCAAAAGCCATAGCCGTGGCAGGGCTGCATAATGAAATATTTTCCCAAGGCCTGGGCATTATTAGTTGCCACAGTCATAACAACAAAATCACTAAGCATCTTCAAATTTTACAAACTATTCTGACCATTTATATTACTGCTTTTAGTGTTTCATTAATCACGAAGGATTAAAGCCTTGTTATGCAAAGACCTGCTCGAATACCATTCGTACGATCGAACGCCTTGATCATTCGAATTGTACTAATTTTTCGGAGGCTTGAAGGCAATTTCATGAAATTGAACAATCGTTATTTCATTGAGAAATCGAATATCGAGGAAACATTAGGCTAAAACTATTTGATAAGCATTCGATAGTCGAATGCTTATCAAATTTCGAGGGGATTCGTGGGATTTTATGGGAATTTTAGTAAATTTGCCCCTGCATGTCCAGCAAATGATTAATAGTATCCAACAGTGCTTCCTACTGTTTTTACTCCCCATTATACCCATCCAATTTATAGAGATCATCTCTTTCAATGGTTACTTTTGCTGCTCACATCACTACTTATGAATAGCAGTAAAACTGATAGAGCATGAACAAACTGTAGGGTTATCAATAAAATGCTGCTTGCCTCCTACATCTCTATACTGTGATCAGCATCTATTTAAAACATATTTCTCAAGTGTCAGTAACATATTTAACCCATATATAGTTATTCCATTCTTTCTTCTTCATGGTCATGGATAATTTCTCACTTTTTTCTTTGTCATGCTGAAAGAGCAGCATGTTTTTTTTCTGGGCAATATTGCAGAAGAGAGAGAAAGATTTCTTCTGTTACAGATGATACACTAAACTGAAAATCTATGTGTCAACAAGAGTACACAGAGAGTAACACATAGCTCAGCAGCCCCGTCTATCTGTATAATGAATGTGCCATTGTTTATATAAGAACTGTTTGTGTGCAGAGCTGCACTATAAGTTGATTTAAAAAAATAATTGGTTCTCGGTATGTTTCATTATTATTTGCTCTATTTATAATCTGCAAACAAACTACAAAACTACCTCTGTTTGTTTTAAGTACAGGAGTGCCCAAATTAGAGACGGACAGGCAAAATATGCGGAATTAATACCGAAGTAATCCCTCTGTCCTGCATTGCTTTCAGTTAAGAGGGTTCATTTACTACAGGGGCAAGATACAAAGTTCTTTCCGTCCCTTATTTGCATATCCAGATTCAAGCACAAACATTTATGCATGACAGTTCGGTAAGGGGTTTCATGAAAAAGGTGACATGGGTAGCCAATTTCTACTGGTGGTAGAATAATTTTCTGTGGACAAGAGCCCTTGTTTACAGCTTTATAAAATTAAAATATAAAGAAGATATATGACCTGAAAAGTCCTTTGCAAAGTGTCTGTGGCAGGGCTGTGGCAGGGGGTATGTGTACACTGCAAGAGTCAGGTGCTAAAGGCAGGAAAAGGAGGCAAGCCTCAGCAGCTTTATTGCTAATATCAGTAGGAGGCTCAGAACAATTGACTACACTCCAAAATATAGCGCTCTTTAATTTATAGCTACCAGTGCAGGAACAAAGCCTAGTGTGTCTCAAGAAGGATCTAAGGGGGAAGACTGCCTCAGATTTCCCCTTTGTACAGTATGTTTTTAGCTGCTGCCATGACAATGATGGAGGTCACTTAAGCTTCACTTGAAAGTCTCCAGCATGGTAATTAAATATAAGTATGAAAATTAGTCCATTATGCATGTATACATTTTGTTAGCATTCCCCTTTACTCAAAACTGAATAATGATTCCAAATTAAAATATTCAGAAATATTATTAAAACATCTTGGCAATATAGCTATAAAATAAACAAAGGAAATTGCACTAGGCCTATTAAATTCCTTAGCAAAACTCAATATTTGTGTAACAGAATCTAATACTCGACTGAAGACCTATCAGGCTTATCATTTGATGACATGACAACTATAAGGATGACATATAGCAGGCACTAAGCAGCGAAAATTCGCTAGCGTTGGCTTCGCTAACGTTCGCCGCATTTCACCAGGCAAATTTTCGGCAGCACTACGCAAATTCACCAAGATGCAAATTTGCGCTCAAGGCGGCGATCGTTAGCAAAGTACCGCTACCGCTAGTTCGCCATGCAAAGCGCATTTACGCTAATGCCTAATTTGCATACGGCGCGAACTTAAGTTTATAATAGAAGTATATGTTACAGCCACTACATTCCACTACACAAGCCCAGGAAACCTTTAATAAATAAAATAAAGTTGTCCTATTGCCCTAAACATGTGCCCACTGTATAGTTGAGTTGCCATATGTTAGGAAATGTAGAGGGGGAAGGAGGCTAACCCCCAAAAAAAATTTTGCTCTTTTTCAGACTATCACCATACGAAAGGGAAAAGACGCCAGCGTTTTTTTGGGACTTAGTTACGTCCCTTCGTCAATGCGCAACTTTGCGTGGCGTAAATATGCGAAGTTGCGCAAGTCTAGCTACTTCAGAGTCCGTGTTGCGAAGTTGCGAATTGATGTCACGCTGGCAAATTAGCGAATTTTATGCATTCGACTATTCTGATGAGTGACAATTTTTTTGTTGCAGTTTTTTGTTTCACTAGTAAATCTTAGCCGCAGTGTTGCACATTAATTCACTGGCGGTGAGACCTGGAAATTTGCCGCAAATTTGTGCCTGGAGAATTTATTCGCCTGTCACTAATGACATATTGTGCAATATGTAAATTAACTCATTGGACAACAAGCTGCTGCTTGGATCTAGCCCTAAGAGTAAGATTTAAACCAAAGGTAGAGTAGGGTAAATCGAATTGTTAATAAAAAGATGTCATGCAAAGTATAGGCTCTAATGGAGAAATGTATTAAAAGTTGGTAACAGAAAAAATATTTGCAAAGTAATGCATCTATGAGAACAAATTTTCCTTTGCACAGATTTGATATAGCATTTGCAAACCAGAAAACTGTTTAGCGACCACTTTCGACAGTGGAAGAAGGTTTGAAAATTTTATAGTTTGTGCCAATGCACAGTGAATGTAATAAAGCTTCTGAAGAAGTTAAGTTGGCTCCAAAAGATTACGACACCTTTAAGCACTTATTAAAAGTGGGCAATACGCAATGAAAATTTGCAATGCACAACGCAAATTCGCAGTGCAAGAACAGGAAGAATACTACATTGCAAAATCAGAATTTTTATTCTTATTTCTGCAAATTGTTTTGCTCTTTGCCACTTTTACTACATCCCCCATTAATGTTGAACTCTATGGACTATACTAGACTGGAAATAACTTGACTTGGCCTGTTAAAATCTGACTCCTTGTGAAAAGAGACAGACTGTTGTTGGGGTGAGTAGTGATGATTAATTTTTTGCACAAACACTGCAACATCTTTAATTTATTATATTTAAAGAGTTCCTTATTTCGAAGAGATGAGAGTTTTCTTAAATTTAAGTGATTTTTCCCTCTTTAACTGTTCACTTGTTTCTTAAGTTAGTGTGATAAATAGGTATGCACTGAATCTACATATGCAAATTAGCATGACAAGGCAGGATCTGTGCATATATGACCTTGAAAAGCCATAATCATGTGACCTAAAGTCACTTTATTTTAAGGATTTGGATTCGGTTCCACAAGTCACTTGGCTTTTGCCAAACACAAATCCTGTTGAAAAATGCTTGGATTCTCCTGAACCAAAACTGGGTATGTGGGTAGATTGCTGATTTTGGTGGTAATAAAAAAATAGATGGAAATGTCACATCCTCGTATATATGCAGAAGTGTTTACTATGGTTTCTGGAAAATATTTTAAGAGCATTTTAGATTGCCCTTTAGTAGACAAATTCCTGAAAGTGAAACAAACATCTGCATTGTGCTAGAACTCCCAGGGCCTGGAGATACACTTGCTTACTATGAGAAAGATGAGCAGCTGGCTGTATGCTACATGTCTAAGGAAGCAATTTTCTCAATCAGTCTCTAACAGATGACTCAAACTTAAGGGAGCTGGTCTTTTAGATTGATCACTTTTTTTCCCCAAAATATATTTCATGCGCATGGAGCTTAATGTAGCAACATGCTGAGAACATCTCAGCTGGGCCTTAAAGGAAAACTATACCCCCGGAACAATGTAGGTCTCTATAAAGAGATATTGCATTAAACAACTCATATGTAAAACCCTGCTTCATGTAAATAAACCATTTTCATAATAATACATTTTTTTAGTAGCATGTGCCATTGGGTAATCATAAATAGAAAATAGCCATTTTAAAAAATAAGGACAGCCTCCTGGGATCCTAGGATCCAACGGTGCACACAAACATACCAAACAAACTATAAAGTTAGGTCACACGAGCCAATTAACAGACAGAGTTGTGTCTTTTGCTTCAACACTCCTTCCTGTTACAGTTACAGTTGAAATATTTCTGGTCAGGTGATCTCTGAGGCAGCACACAGACCATCATGAAATGGTGGTTCAAGGCAAGAGATGTAAAAGGCAATATTTACTTAAATATATATTCCAGTTTGATAAGATTCTTTAATATATCACTTGATTTGATATCAACTGTTACTCAAAAATTCATTTTTTGGGTATAGTTTTCCTTTAATGACACATAAAGAAGCTTAATGCCTTTCAGTCAGAGCGTGAGTAAAGATAGCATTGGTGAGAAAACCAACTGTGTTGCTGGTGCTGTTGGGTTACTGCTAAACAGCAAAACATATAATAGTACTAGATGTGTGAGAGGCCATGCTCTAAAAAAACACCATTTTACTATTCCTACAAAGTGACCGAGTAATCTGTTAACATTAATTTATTATTCCCTTGTGTGCACATGCTTCTGGTCCCAAACTCATATCCAATGGACCTCTGAGAGCCGTAGCACAAAATACCCCAGATATAGCCAAAAAGTAAAGTAACTGTAACTAAATCTTGAAGGCCGTAGTTTTGATATGTATGGGCTTTAGGGTAATAGATTATGTAGATGGATAATTAGTTTTCTCACCATCTATATTCATGTACTATACAGGTATGGATCCATTAACCAGAAAGCTCTGAATTATAGAAATGCCATTTCCTATTGATTTACTTTTAACCAAATAATCCAAATTTTGAAAAATGATTTCCTTTTTCTCTGTAACAATAAAACAGTACCTTGTACATGTACAGGACCTGGTATCCAGAATGCTCTGGGACCTGGGGGTTTCTGTATAATGGATTTTTCCATGATTTTGAACTTTATACCTTACGTCTACTAGAAGATTATGTGAACATTAAATAAACCCAACAGGCTGGTTTTGCTTCCAATAAGGATTCATTATATCTTAGTTTGGATCAAGTATAAGCTACTGTTTTGTTATTACAGAGAAAAAGGAAATAATTTTAAAAAAATTGTATTGTTTCAATAAAATGAAGTCTGTTTTATAATTGTATAATTTGGAGCTTTCTGGATAAAGGGTTTCTATATAAAAGATCCCATACCTGTACTTTGTCCAAACTAAGATATAATTCATTCAACTTTTACATGCTTTTCTAGTATGAATATCCAATTTATGATGAGATCTATTATTATTACAATATGGCATATACTGCACATGTTTATATTATCACCTTTATATTATATAGAGCCAGTGATTAAGCTTTTTTTTGGAGAATGTTCAATCATAGTGTCCTAAATACGCACTAGAGTAAACTAAATTACCAATACGTTTCTGGACTAAGAAACTCCACACATCCTAACATTGAAAGAACACACAATACATGGAAATGGACTATAAAGCAGAATACAAAGGCTGCAAAACCAGCCATATAAAAATGTAGAGACAAATCCTAAATGGAGGGTATGAATAGATTCAAGAGACCCTATGATTACCACCTAAAATATACGGAACACATTTTTATGTGAAAACTGCCAACACAAGGGCTTGCCATTGATGTCAATATATGTGATCCATGGCAAGCAGCAGACATTTTAATAATCAATAATAGTTGGCTGTCATGGTCCATAGGCAGGATTGTGGAATCCTACAAAAAGCTTTTGATGGGATTGGTTAAAAACTGACCCCTGCAGCTGTGCTTGCTGTAGCCCTGAGAACTGAGAATTCACTAAGACCACTTCTTAAGACTTAACTTGTAAGTGTGAATACCCTCCCTTTGATTTTAAAGAAATACATCATTTGTATTAAGTATAGTGATGGGCGAATTTATTCGCCAGGGGCGAAATCGCGGCGAATTCCCGCGATTCGCCGCTGGCGAATAAATTCACGAAACGCCAGCAAAAATTCGGCAAAAAAAATTTGCAAAAAAAGCGCGTCATTTTTGACGCGATGCGCGTCGTTTTTGACGCGCGACTCGTTTCGCTAATTTTTCCGCCAATTCGCAAATTTCCAGAGAATTTTTCGGCGAAGCAAAACGGGTGAGATTCGCCCATCACTAATTGAGTACTGTCATGTGACAGTTCTTGTTCAAGCACACCTGCAGGGGTCTGATATTATATTATTGATATATTTAATTGGTAACACTTATAAGCATGTAATTAAAAGAAGAGTATTAATGAATTAATGAATTCAGCTTTTCAATTGCTAATGCCAGAGTTACCCATTCTGTTTAAATTCACTATTCCTTGAATGTGCTCTTGTCTTGATATCATTATCAAAGGTTTCAGTGATTCTGTGCATCTCCAAATGTTCCAAACCACAGTCTAGACCCAAGCATTGCACATTCTTGTTGGTGGCTGATGTCTACTTTAGCGTCTGTATTTCTGTGGGCAGAGAAGTACAGAGAAGGCTGACCTTTGTGTGACTGAGACTTTAACATCCTCATTCCTAGAACTGCTGATAAAGCATTGTTGGTCCTTTAATTAACATCAGGGGAATTATTTAGCAGAGTTTTCTAATGCCAAAATACACTGCTCTTCTAAATCACTTCCTTGTTTGTTCTCTCACTAGAGGACCAATAACTAACATAGGAGAGTAGTTTCTAAATATATTTTCATGAATCATATTATGTGAAAATTTAAATTGTATATCTCTCTCTCTAAAATATATATATATATATATATATATATATATATATGTACAGTATATCCTACGTATATTGTAAGCTCCAGGGATGGCGCGAACAGTTCGCCATAATCCATAATCATCAATCAAATCAAAGAGCAATTTGGCTAAATTGGAGAACTTAGCAGCATACTGGCAATTGAGGTTCAATGTTGCAGGGTCATGCACTTTGGTAGAGTTTGCATAAAAACATGTTATACACTTCATGTATTGGGGGTATCTTTAATGGGTATTTTTGTGGACAACAAGCTGTGAGAGTGTCATTCTGTGACTATTAAAGTAACTAAAGTGTTGTCTTGCATAATAAGGGGCAATAATTTCAGTAATGAAAGTTTGGTCTCTTTATACATCACTGGTAAGCCTGACCTTGAGTTTGCAGTGCAGTTTTGGGGTCCAATCCTTAAGAAGGATATTAATTAGCTGGAGAGAGTGCAGAGATAAGCAACTAAACTGGCAAAAGGGATAGAGGGTTCTCTGAAGAAAAGGTACTTGTGAAGAGACATGATTACTTGTTCCAAGTTAATTAGAGGACATAGAAAATTTCATCAAACCAGAGGCCACCCCTTTGAGGACTTTGAGGAACAGAACTTTGATTTCAAGCAGTGTACAGTGTTCTTCACAATGAGGTCAGTGAGGATGTAAATTACTTCTTGATCAAGCATAATATTCAAGGGTACTGTGATATAAAGGCAAAATGCTAATTAAAAGGGGTTGACACGTAGCACTGGCATTTCCACAGTTTTCCCTGTAAATTTTCAAACACGCATACAGATAAATAAATACACAGCTTTATAAATATGCATGATTTTACACAATGTGCCGTGGCATTAATGTGTCAATGTTTGACATGTTTCAACATTTTTTAACGCCTTTATAAATATGCCTCAAACTACAGTCAATGATGGTAAATAAAACAAATACCAAATGAAAGACATTTTACACTTCTCCGATTTACCTGATGATGCTTAAGTCCCATTAAGCAGAATTAAAGCTTGAGTGGATAGAGCTTGAGTAGCATGTAAATACAGTAAATATCCAATGTGGGGAAAGGCAAACCCTTTCAGAAAATGTTTCTGACATCAACCCTGATTTACAGTACTGAAAGAATTTAAGAGCTGAACATCTCCGCTTAGCTGAATGCAAAACCATCTCTAATACAAAACAATCTCTGACTGAGTTTATTGTTCTATATCAGTTACTCTGAGAGAGCCATATCTATGCTTTCCCTTCTAGACAAAGAGAATTTTAGCCTTGACCTGTGATGCTCTCTTGTATTCACCAGAGCTACCTGCAGGTACCACTTCAATCCACTCCTATCTCACACTAGCTGAAAGGCAAGTGATGCTGAAACGCAGGGCAATGCTTCAAATGGAGATGGATAGTTTGGGAATGTGGTTTTGGGTCTTGGAAGCAGTAGGTGATACAGCCTTAAAAATCAGTGTCCAAAAACCTCCAACTCTTATGGGATTTGAAAGCATGACATGCAACTAATCAGCAGCATTTGTGAGATGTGAGCGACGCAAAGCGACATCATCATTGTTTATTAACAAACAGACAGAAGGACAGCAGTGATAGGGGGAGGGAGTTAAAGGAGGGGTGAGAAGCGTTGAAGGGATAAAGGATTATTCATTTGTACAGATTGCAGGGGAGGAAAGGAAAGGACAGGGATGTAACAGAGAAAGGCAGAGGTGGATTAAAAAAAGAGAGGAACATGAGGGCTCAAGGCTGAGGATTTAGTCAACTTATGACAAGGGCAACCAAAGGTTCCCAAACATAATAAATACACACTTTTGTAAATAATTTGTTTTGTTATAAGACCCTTTGTAGAATAAAGTAACTATAGGCCTCTTTTAAAAGTGAATCCCGAAGGCACAAAATGAGTAAGACTATTTTAGACGTTTCCTAAATACATTGTTACATTGTACATTGGCCTGTCTGTGGGTTTCTTTCTGTCCTTCCTGTTCCTATCCTAGTTTTCTATATACAGTGTTTTGCTCTCTGTAGCAGAAGGTTTGCAGCTTGCCACTGGAACTATTGTGTTTACTGGCGATATGCTGTTACATCACATATTTTTTCCATATGACAATGTTTCGATGTTTGTTTCTTTCAGACCCATAACAGGTACATGTACCAGGGTCTGGAGGCTGCTGAAGGTGCTTACATATCAGCAACACGCCTCTAGAGCCTAAAACAGTAGAAATATAGCAGTGGAGAATAATAACCCCTTCCATTTTAAGCTCCGTCTGCAAAGGAGACAGGATGGAGAGACTGTAAAAAAAAAAGTGAGGAGAGTAGACATAAAAAGAAAAGGAAAAATCATTGGGGTAGGGGTTACCAGAAATGGGAAATGTGTGCTTCTACTTGGCCAAACAAAATAAAACACCTGACAAGACAAATCTGTCTCTCTAATCAATGTATTTTCCATGTGGAGGGCGGCATATGATGGAGTGTGTGGCCTGTAGCCGGCTCTGTGGGTATATCGGTCCATGTCTTTCACAGTAAAAGATTGCCTTCTCTGCGGCAGCATTGCCAAAGGATGGAAGG
>CM044448.1:72788115-72833268 GCA_024363595.1 Xenopus borealis | reverse complement strand
GGGGGAAGTATTAGCATAATGTCACAGCTGGTAGATGATGATAGTGGTATAACAGTGCATAATATGGGGATAGTGATGGAAGGGGCCCAGTGGAAGGGGTATGCGTTAAGAAGGAAAGTCAGACCTTCTTTGCCGCCTTCAGCAGCTATCAGATGTTAAGGAAGTTATTAGTTAAATATTTGATTCAATAAATAATCTTTGGCCTTTAACTAATATATCACGTGGTTGGCTTGTTATTTAAGGAAAGGGGGAAGAAGCTATTGCCCTCTAGAAAATAATGACACTCAGACCTGTGTTGCCAGGGTTGACCACAGCTTTACTGACACATGTTGGGTCCCTCATTTGTATTGGAAAGTCCCTATTTTCTCTGAACTGAATAGCCAGAAAAAGAAACAAAGTTTATAACTGAATTGGCTTTTGGCAGAGAGCCGAGAACAGCAAACATGTGAACATAAGATACTTTGTAACAATTTTGAGAATATAAAATAATTGTAACAGTTTAGATAAGGAGAAATATTTTCTATTTAATAACCTGCCAAATTTTGTAAAATGAACATGGTAATTGGGGGGTCAGAAAAATGGGCGTGGACAAAAACATTTGCCGTGCTACATGCATCAATTTTTTTTGTCCCTCTTTTTACTTCCAAAATGTTAGGAGGTATGCCTACGTGCCTTGTTTATATCCTCAATAGGACTTATCTCCATCCTTCTCACATTTGTTTTACTTTTCTGCTCAAGATGAAAATATCAATTCATTGCTGTTTGATTAGCATGTAATTACATCATGACTCAGAACGGTTTAAACAAAGCCAGCACTATCTGCTTCTTAGCAGTACGATAGATGTTTGACTAATATTTCACAAAATTTGCTAAATATGGTGTGATTTGGATGCGGCTTTAATCACATCCTTTCTGTCCTGCCAGAGCTTTGAAATTGCGTTATGCTCTTATTTAGCAGCCAGAATAAAGCGCATTCATCTTCTCTCTGTGAAAGAAGAATAATTAAAAAGAAATAGTTACATTTTAAAAGTCACATATTTGATGGGGCAGAGTAAGCAGCAATGTTTAATGGCATGGAAGAAAATACAACCAGACAAATGAAGCATAAATGCTGTCTTCAGGTACTGAACTATTAAATCAGTATGTTCTCAGAACTGGCTTTAGTGGGAGATAGGAAGGGAGGGAACTCTTAGCCAAAGGTGCACCAAAGCTTACATTTATACCAGCCAAACAGAACTTTATTTAGAGCTTTATTTCTAACTTCAATAAACCATTTAGAGCCAAACACGATGGGGTTGTTATGGGTTAAATAACTCAGGGCTGGCTTCAGGACAATGCAAAATATCAATCCTGGTCTCCCAGCAACAGTGGAACTCTTTGCCCGAGAATGTCCTATGCAAAATTTGCAAACTGAATATTAATTTATATTGTATATCTTAGTACAAACAGTCAAAATAGGGCCTATTGATCCAAATAGGATTTAAGAAATTGTACTGTCTTATAAAGTATGGAAAAATAGTAAAACAGGAAGTGAAGAATACAAAGGGCCCCCAAGCACTGTATTTACCTTAGGCCCAAGAAATATCTTTATGTTATATATAATATAATATGTTTATTATTATATATGCAGGTCCTGTTATAGGTCCTAGATAAAGAACAAAAAACTGAACATACCCTACATACCCTATTTGCATAATATCCTCCTCTGCTCTAATGCACGAGGACATTAAAAGTAATAGAAATATTATAAGCATATAAAAGCATGAAACTGCAGGCTTGTAGTGGGTTCTTTACCTGTTAAATTTCTATCTTTTAAAACAAAAATAAATAACACAGTTTATCCCTCTATGTATATACATATTTATTTTACACAATATCGCTCATTGATTTTGGGAAGTGGGTATGGGTATAGGGAGATGTGGAGGTTGGACTTTCGTGGCTTTTGGTGCATGTGCAGTAGCTCCGCACCTGCAGATTTCTCATACTGAGCATGCGCCCGAAAACGCCGGTCTGTCCAGGAAGAAGAGTGATCGAGAAAAGATGGTGCCTGTGAACTCACTGGACAGGACCTGGAAGAGGGGGTAAGTAACAAGTTAGGGGCATTTGCTTGGGGGGCAGGTAGACTAGGGAGAAGGGAGGGGGGCTACACAGGGGAGGGTTTTTTCACATACAGGTTGAATTCTCCTTTAAGGACAGGGATGGACTGGGCCGGTGGGACCCCGGGAAAAAACACAGTGGGCCCCTGTCTCTTGTGGGCTCTGCCGGCCCAGATCCGTACCCTGTGACTCTTATGGTCTTCTGCCGTGACCAGTTGCTCGAGACAAGAACAGTGCATCTGCACACAGAGGGATGTGGGGGTGTGGAGGAGGGGGTCCCTGAGTCCAACCCTGTTTCAGGGCCACTCCTGCCATGAGGAAAGGTTCAATGAGCAGCTAGTTATCAGGGGCTGTTTTGGTACAAAACAGAAAATGTTTAATTTTACAAAAAATTACAAAAGCCTATAGGGATTATTTTTGACAAGTTACAAGTTGTTTTGTTTACCTAGAATGCACATTTCTTCCACTAATGCCAGCACAATTGCATATGGTAAATATGCTCCTGAAGTGATTTTAGACTTCCTGCAAGAGACTTGCTTCCAACTGGCCTATCCACAGGGTGCATACAGATAGTACACAAAGCAACTATCCCTGGAATAAGATTACTCTATCCTGTCATAATGATTTTGTTTGAGCACTCACGTACTGTAGTACAGGTATGGGACCTATTATCCAGAATGCTAGAGACATGGAGATAATGGATCTTTCTGTAATTTGGATCTTCATGCCATAAGTCTACTAGAAAATCATGTAAACATTAAATAAACCCAATAGACTGGTTTTGCTTCCACAAAGGACGGATTATATTTTAGTTTGGAGCAAGTATGAGGTATTGTTTTATTATTAAAGAAAAAAAGGATATCTATTTAAAAAATGTGGATTATTTGATTATAAGGGAGTATATGGAAGACAGCTAAAGAGAGCTTTCTGGATAACTGATCCCATACCTTGTCTACTATATGTAACATCCATTCAGAAATATGAATTCTGCAAGAAGAAGATATTATAGGCACATACAGTATGCATTACAAAACCATTTACATTTTTCAAAGCACAACTCTCATTCACTAAATAGTTTACCCAACCAGTAAAGTGTTCCTTTAAATTTTTAACTTTAGTGATTAAGGGAGAACCAACAGCAAGACTACATTGGCAGAATTCTGTCAGTGGAACAAAAGCATAAAAGCCCTTCAGCTCCATCCAGCTCTGGCCACTCACACTAATCTCCAAGTTACAAGGGCAGCCTTGGAATGCTGAACACAATAGGGCAATTAATCACTAGTCCTTCTGACTGGCTCTGACTGGTACCTTTGTTCCAAGTTCACTTTGCTTGTAAGGCTCTAATCACTTTAAATTCAGCTCATCCATCAGAGCACAGAACCACCTGTGTGCACAAAATGATGGCATCACCTTTCGCTTCCTGATGGAATCAACCCCTTCCACACCAGCAGGGATCAGCACAGTCTATAGGGTCAGAGTCTTTGCTCAGCAATACCGTTTGCATAGGAGGCACCCTAGATAAACTGACTTTAAATCATAAGCCACCAAGCAATGCAATAGTTTCACTCATTCCCTTTATATATCTCCATGTATTCCTACTGTATTATTCACACCATCCTGCTGCCAGTCCATGTTCTTTGCAGAAACTTGCCATAATCTTTGTCTGTGCTGCCTTTTGACCTGCCTACTACAATAATTACAATTTAATAACTGAAATCAGACCATTGAAATCATTTCTTATTCTGGCATAATGAAAAGCAATGCATTTCCATTTCCAGCTGCAAATTGAAAGTCTTACAGCTGAAGATTGTGGAAACACGGCAAAGAATGTTTGCTTGAAGCAAGCATATGATCATGTATCTCTTTTCATTTCTCAGCCATAGCAAGAGTGCTGTGTGAGAGTAAGTCAACAGATGGCAGAGATGGGTTCCTTGGGTTAAACTGTGCTAAATAATGTCTCTCCAAATGAGTCTTTATATATTCCCCCGGTAACCTACCCCTTGTTTTCAGATTTTATGTGATCAGTGTTAGAAATAGAGCAGTGATCCCCAACCAGTAGCTTGCGAGCAACATGTTGCTCTCCAACCCCTTGGATGTTGCTCCCAGTGGCCAGGTGCTTATTTTTGAATTACTGGCTTAGAGGCAAGTTTTAGTTGCATAAAAATCTGCCAAACATTCTTTCCTGTAGGCTGCCAGTCCATATAGGGGTTACCAAAAAGCCAATCAGAGCTCTTATTTGACATCCACATGGACTTTTTCGTGCTTGTGTTGCTCTATAAATCTTTTTTAAATTTGAATGTGGCTCATGAGCAAAAAAGGTTGGGAACCCCTGAAATAGAGTTTCACACTGCCAGCCAATGTCATATTTTTTTTCCCCTTGTGAAGCCACTCCAATGTCATCAGCGCACACCACAAAAGTCTGAGATTGAAGTTCAGTAAGTACCTCGCTATTTAAAATCAAAAGGTTTTAAAGAAACTTCAAATTTTCTGGAAGATTTGTCAGAACACCTATGAAACCTGCATATTAACACTGATCAGTGATGTACTGTATGTCCACTTCATGGGAGTCATTACAAAAGTATAGTTTATTAGTGGAAAAGAAAGTGAGAATTGCCCAGCTATGTTCTGTTTTTACAACTGTACATATAGTATTGCTAGATGAACACAAAGCAAGGCCTCCTCTATAATGTTATGCTATCTGGGAGATGTAGGGTTATGCAAACTTTTTCATAGATGAATTCCAGACAGGAATAGATGAAGTCAGGGGTGGGACAGATGACCTCAGGCAGGTGTGTGATGTCAGAACAGGGTCAGAGACAATCTGGGGAGGGTCTGTTCTGTTATGTCAGTAGGCAGGCAGGGTTATGATGTGGAAATTAGTGATTGGCCAGTTGCCACTCCAATAACTTTAATGTGCTGTCTGTTTTTCATAATTTGGAAATCCAGACAGGCAGTTTTCCCCCAGACAGCCCTTCCAAAAACTGGGCTGTCCAGGTGAAAAACAGACTGGTGGCCTTTTCTGACTGCAAGTGTAGTATGCAATTATGGACACAGATTGCCTTTTCTGAAAAGTTAGCAAATGACAACATTTTGCCAAATTCATTTGAGTCAAGAAATATTTTTTTTTTCTGTCAAATGCATTGTCTGTGGCTGTTTTAACTTTTCTTGCTCCAAATGAATTGAAGTCAAAGGTTGTTTTTTTCTCACTTCTTTTTCTGAGTAGAAAAATGTATTTCTGGTGAAACAAAATGCATTGCGAAATTCTACCATGGATTCACAAAATATGTCACCACTTACCTTAAATTGCCATATATCCATTTCATTTTATCTTTTTTTTTACCAACAATGCAACCCCCCCCCCACATTTTCAGTGTCATTGCAATTGAGTGCAGATTTGCATTTCACAATGAATGCAATTGCCTTGTCTTTTCCAACAGTTTTCCTTATTCCAATGTGTCACAAGTCACAAAACTATTCTGTACTGCAGCTTGATAAAAACTGTATGGCATCAAGAATGTGAGTGCATGTCATAAGAAAAATTAATCAAATTCAGTCAAACAAAACAACAGTATTTTATTCAGTTTAAAAAAGGGATATCTAAGTAGAAGAAAATGGCACAGCTCTGTGTAATATCGAAGAAAAAAATTAATTGGAAAGGAAATTATTTAATGAGAGTGTGAAAAGTCCCATAACTAAACAATCTGCTGGATGTTCTTAGACCTTTCATATCATAAAAGTATTTTAGTATTCCAGCCTTGATTACATTTGCTAACATAACACTTCCAAGATAAAACCTTGTGTACATACTAAAGGCTTAATAAAAAATTCTGCTTACAATGCATTGGCTTTATACAGGTCATGGAAATCTAAATTGAGTACTACTTAATTCTAGGGATGGCAAAAGTAAGGAAACCCCCAAGCTGGATCTGATCTTCCAAGAGGTTTCTGCAGCCCCCATCAAAACCCATCACTCATTTTTCTATAATGTAGCCTCATTTACTATACATACTGTGTCACAATAGATACCTGGCCAACAACATGAAAAGAGAGGAATGGAAGATGGGCCCAAACCTCTAGCTTCATTTTTTAGATCACAGATCAAGGAGAACACATCACAGTTAGCCTGTTCGAGATAAATGTTGGCATTGGTACATTTAGGAGAGTGTGGGGAGAAGTAGAGGGAGAGAAGCATTAAGAAATGATAGCAATATATTGATTCTGATTTTAAATGCAATATATTACTAAAATGTATTTGGACACCCACCTGTCAGCCTACCTCCCTTTACTGCAATATCAGCCTCTATTCCACCAGGAATACTTTCCAATAGATATTAAAAGACTGTAAGAGTATTAGTAAAGTTAGACACTTATATTGGTTGAGCAAGTCTGGCTTACAGGTAGCATTCCTATTCAATTCACAGATGCTGAGGTTGAGTTTTAGGTCAAGACACAGTGCAGGACCATCAAGTTATTTCACTTTGATCTCAAAAACAATTTACAGGTATGTACTAACCTCAATCAGTGCATAGGTATTTTGCCATGAAACAGGAAACAGCCTTCCCCAAACTACTGTTACAAAGTAGCTAGCATGAAATTGTATGCTGAAGTGTTGTTTCATTTGAAATCAGTGGCAAACAAATAGCCCTTGACCATTTCTAATTTTCTACCAAATGCTTTAGGTGGCACTATATGTGGCCATAAATGCACAGATATTATAGTATGAAATACATTTTCATACAATATTCTGTGCGTATATGGCAGGAGATGAGACAACCGTTATTGGCAGAAGACTTGGATATTAATCGGCCCAGGTGGAAAATTTTAATCGTTCACCTGAACATCACCCACTGTTGGTGCTGAATCATCAGATACAGGTAGAATTCTATTCTTTTTATCTGTCTATATAATGTTTTTACTCTACCCATGTATTTAAATGAACAATCTTTTTTGGAAAGATCTTTTCCAAATAGATAGTAATTGTTACGTCTGTTGCCACCTGTAGCCTTCAGACAGGTAGCATTCTCTTGGCATCTGACACGTCCATCAGGCTGCCAGGTAGTGAAGAGTAATTCATTTATGCAGAAATCCACTACTTTAATAATATCAAGCTCTCCTTCCATTTCAGCCAAAACATGGTGTTGTGTCTTATGAGATTAGACTCACCCTATAGCTGTAATGGTGAAGCTGTGATAATTATAGGTCTACATTTTTTAGGCATATCCTGTTCACCATGTTACTGTCTCAAATCTGGCATAAAAACAAAAGCATGCTATGATTTTTGAGCTGCATAAACCACATGGCTAAAAGTATGTGAACACCTGCCTGTCTAATATCTTATTCCAAAACCATAAGTAATAATATGAACTTAGTCCATTCTTTGCTGCTAATATATCCCTTACCCTCTGTTCATCTTGGAAAGCTATTGGTTCCATTTGCTTCCATTCATAAATAAAAGGCTGGGCACTGATGTTGAAGGCTAAGGTATGACTCACATTGGCATTTAAATTCATACCACCGGTGTTCTGTTGGCTGAACGTTAGGGATCTGTGCAGGGCAGTCAAGTTATTGATCTCCTATCTCTATAATCATTGCTTTGTGTAAATAGAGGCATTGTGATGCTAAAACAGGAAAGAGCCTTCCCCAAACTGTTGCCACAAAGTATAAAGCATGACATTTTCAAGAAAGTCATTGTATTATGTAGTGGTACTTGATGCGTGTGCCAGTCCAAATAATTAAAGGGGGGTGTTAACATACTTTAAACCAGAGGTCCCCAACCTTTTTTTTACCATTGAGCCACATTTAATTATAAAAAGGTTGGGGAGCAACACAGGTATGAAAAATATTCCTGGAGGTGCTAATGGACAGGCAGTCTAATGGAGGCTCTGTTTGGCAGTACAACTGATTTTTATGCAACTAAAACTTGCTTCCAAGCCAGGAATTAAAAACAAGCGCCTGCTTTGAGAACACTGGGAGCAATGGCCAAGGGGTTGGTGAGCAACATGTTGCTCATGAGCCACTGGTTGGATGTCCTTAGACCAGTGTGCCATAAGCCAAGCAGTTCCTATAAAAAAAAAGAAAGAAATGAGTTACAAATCTCTATATTTTAATTTCTGCAATTTTGGATTTGTATCCGTTTTTACTGTGACTCCCAAATATCAGTGTAAATACATTTTTATAAGAAACTGCTGCATGCTGCATATTCACAATTCTCCCCCTGAGGCCTCTCCATCCCACAGAGGAAGCAAACGGAATTAGAAAAAAAATCCTCATCTTTGTATATTCTGCATTTTCATATCTGCAATCAGTGTCAGCAGTTTAGCTGTTTAGAAAACACATCACGCCATTGCCTTTAGAATCGTCCTAAAGACCTAAGCTTTCAAAAACCCAAAGAATAGAAGAATAGTTTTTTTCTAGTATTTGTTGTATTTCTTTTAGGGAGGAGGTATAAAATCTGAGCTGTGATTATAGCACCATGTGGCAACAAACAAACACAAGTAATGGCAGGGAACATGAAACGCATATTCAACATGTACAGAAATACCTATGGAATCTGTGGTTTACCTTTACCGCTCATGTGCAAAGTATCTTATACTTTGTACCTTGTTTGTATAAGATGCCCATGAATCACAGGATTTAGTAGAACTAAGTTTAACAACTCTCAGTTCTCAGTTTTAAAATTATTCTTTTTAATCTAAGATTAATATACAGGTGTGGGATCTATCTGAAATAGTTGGGATGAATATGAATTTTAGCAGCTTAGTTCCCATCAAGTACAAGGTGCTGATTAATTATTACAAAGAAAAAGAAAATCAATAAAAAAATGTAATTAAGTATAGAAAATGACCTTTCCATATTTTAGAGCTTTCTGGATGATGGGTTTCTGTACTACCAATTTTAGAGCACTAGTTCTTCTTTCATTTTCATGTCTGACATATGAAGGAACTTTATATCCCATTATTAGTAAACTGGCAAGATTTCAGGCCTTTCTTGCAAACAAGTTGGCATTGGTCTTGTCTAGCCTATTTGTAATAACTAATGTATATTGAGCCAAAAAAAATAAATAATTCCCACTGATAATTCTAAACATTTTAAGCACATCCATCCTTGTCCAGAGCCAAGATGGCTCTGATGAGTCGGGGTAATTTAAAGTAGTTATTGGCACACAATCACTTCATATCATTAATCTTTTGGATGCAAGTAATAGCTGTCACATTGGCACCATACAATGTCTAGCTATGTGGGGTATAGGGGTATAGGGGGGCAATTAAATGAGCCATTTATTGATAATACTGAAAGCAGAGAAGCAATTTTTGTAAAGCAACAATAGATCATGTTCTGCATGATATTGTTTCCCAAGCATAGACTCCAGTTATAAGAAAAACATGTCGGAATATAAGTAAGTATATATTTATTGTTTCATAGAACAAGAATGCTCACACGAGGATATCTGATGATAAAACAACTGAAATGGACACTTATGCAATACAACATTACAACAATCCTAATAATGATCAATGCAATTTAAAATGCACTTCAGATCTATATTGTCTATTCATTGCATAATAATGTAAAGTAGAGGCCAACATCTAACTCCTATACACACTTTCAGGTGGTTAAGTACCTTCTATTGTGCTTGGGGGGAGAAAAGCTTAGGGATGTCAAGATAACTGAACCCAGACAAAGATATAATCAAAAAGTAATTGAACTGATGTCAGCAGCAGAGAATCAAGCAAAGCACCAGCCATGAGCAGCTGCTTCAAGAATGCAGACATCTTGGGGCAGTGCCAGGAATATGAACATGATCCATAAGGTTATCATACATATCTGAAGGAACATATGCTGTGCTTGCAAATGATTTGCTTAAAAACATTAAGAATGAGAAGTGGATTTATTAGGTTTAAACACTCTTCGAGAGCCACAGTGACATTCTTACCTTTTACCTCTGGGAAGGCAGAAGCGATTTAGACTTGGCTTAAATGATATGTGTAATGAGTTTTGTAGTTTCATTTCATCCTTAATTAGACAGAGATCGCAACGGAAAGGCTGTTTTGCTACATTTACTGCTTGCGAATGACACGGTACCTGCCGGATTATTAGCACATGAATGACTACTCTATTGTGTATCAGCCCCTCGCTGTGTATTTCTGGTATTTCTCCCACACTGGTTTCCTTTAGCCAAAGGGAGACAACTTAGATGGCATGGATTTAGCAGCCTCAATGAAGTGTAGCTCACATGTCATTGGAGTTGGCAATATCTCCATCAGTTTCCTTTGTTCCCCAGAGCCAGTGTTCAGCAGCAAATGGTTCATGTCAGCTGATGACAAGTTGGGAACCAACAGTATTTCTGTTTCCTCTCCTAAAATCGGCTACGCAAACAGCAAAATCTGCAAAATTGCATCAGTTGTTTGTTCACAGATTCAAACAGCCCTTCAAAATCAGAAAGGAATTAGGAATTAGAAGCTGTTTTTTGTCACTAAACCTCTAATTCTGGAAAGTAAACCATACAAATCAACATAGGCATATAGAGTGA
Organism: Xenopus borealis; assembly: GCA_024363595.1. Lineage (NCBI taxonomy): Eukaryota > Metazoa > Chordata > Amphibia > Anura > Pipidae > Xenopus > Xenopus borealis. The sequence goes on along the minus strand of CM044448.1, from coordinate 72,822,642 downwards.
ATAAGAAAAAAATCTGAATTTGGGCATTCTCACTAGACAAGTAAAACTAATGTAATTTTCACATAGGGTTGGTCTAATGATCATACATTTAGGACTAGTTTAGTCTACATATTAGGCCACTATAGACCCACAGAATACATACAGAATGCATTGAGAATATACAATGAAAAGGAATTTGTTACCCGGAGAAAGCTGAGATTGCGTCCATGCTCGATGCTGGTGATCTCCAAGTTTCCCATCACCACTTCACAGTTTTCATAATACTTGCGTAAAGCTTTATATTGCTGCTCCAAATCTGACAAAGAACTCAGCTTGTTTTCTGTGCCGGCACACACTGCAATAAAGAATAAAGGGAGGAATGAGACCAGATATTGAAACCAAATCAATTGTACCATCTGTCTTTCTTTCATGGGTGCTCTGTGCAAGCAATAAAGTAAAAATTTTAATTATTTTAATGTAATATATTTTCCATCATCTGTATTAGGCAGTTTAATAGTGTCCCTGTTTGTCCTAGCCCAGTAACCCCTAAAGGTCAATCAGAGATTCATTTTATTATTCTATCTGCATTAGACCAGTTAAACAAACTGCTTAAGGGATGATTAATAAAAAGGGTAAATGTTTACTACATAGCATCAGTGCTCAACAATGTAATAGACTTCTGTGGTTTCTTTTCGACAATCTATCACATTTTTGTATCTGCATCAAATGTTTCTTTCTATCAGCATTATGACAAATGTATCTCAAACTACAGAGATAGCTCTGCTTTTGTTAATCCCCTCTCTTATTGTCAGTGAAGGAAATCTTACATTGACCCAGACTAATACTAGTAAACGTAGTACAGCACTGGGTTAATGCTATTCCTAATCCTTTCCCAATGGGAATCTCAGTCACTTCAAAGCATGCTTAAACCACAAGTTTTATTTCTGGCAATCATTAAAAGTTCAAACTGATTAACTTGTTATAATTGCAAAATAATACTAATATTATTAGTTTTATTATTAATAAATCACATATTTTATGTGATTTGTCTTCCCCTTGTATACTTGGGGAAAATAGGAGTACAGATCTTTGGACCGGATTATACAAATAATATTTGATCCAGCACCCATAACAACGTCATACATCCGGATCAGAGAGCTGCTGCTGCTGTCTTAATATACAGTATATATTTTGTACTTTTATGCACTGTACAGTGCATAAAAGTTTAAAGCCTTAACAGCGCTTAACAAATAAACTTATGCATACATACATAATTTATATTATTAAATAAAATAATATATAATATTATACATTATATTTATACTCCTTTCATACCATAAAAATACAGCTAATACTCCTAAAAGAAATGAGTATTATTTAAGTATAGTTTAAAAGTCTAGTAAAAAAGCAAGGTAGATAGGTAGATAGAAAAGAGTTTGGCACAACACAGGATTTGCAAAAAAATACAAAGTTTATTTATAAATTCCTCTCAATAAACTCAAAGACTACCTGTTGGAGCACTTGCATAATACCTGAAATGGGTATCCAGAGGGGGACACTTTACAAACATAAGAATTATTTTATAGCTTTTTTGTCTATAGGTTCCACAGTTGGTTATTTAGAATTTGCCATTGATGGATGAATCCTTTATTTTTTTTTTAATTTGCTCCAAACTACAGTACAACCTTGAAATCCACAGTACAGGCCTAAGGTACTTAAGGGGGACTATTGGCATAAATAATTAGATCATTTGTGATTGAAGATAAAAAATTGCTGTATGAAGGGGTTAGAGTCTCTAATGCCACAAACAGGAGATGAAAGTCATAGGTGGATGAATGTAGTGTGATGGAGAAAACAGCGGTCATTGAGTTTTAGGTTTGCTTAGGAGGTTGGTATGTAAAATTTTGATTCATGGCCAATGGCCTCAATATGGGTAGTTCAGATACATATTTTGTGCAAATTTACTTTTAGATTGTTAAACCTGCTATGCCATTGATGCTATGTGCTATTCCTTTATCTGGTCCATTTGTGCACTTCTTCTTTCAGGTTGCTTAACACTCTTATTAGAATGGACTTGACAAGTAATTAAGGGAATAGATTTGCACACCTCATACATTGCCAGTGAAGTAATCCACCATCTGTGCCGTCAGCTGTTCTTCCTTGAGGTCTTGCCATATACCCAAACTTGTGTTTTTTATGGGGGAGTGAGTAAAAGCATGTGATCTGCCATGGGCATAACTATGGCATTACAGCCATAATCCTCTTAAAGGAATTGTTCAGTATAAAAATAAAAAACTTGGTAAATAGATAGGCAGTGTAAAATAAAAAAAATGTTTGTAATATAGTTAGTTAGCCAAAAATGTAATGTATAAAGGCTGAAGTGAGTGGATGTGTAACATAATAGCCAGAATACAACTTCCTGCTTTTAAGCTCTCTTGTTTTCCACTGACTGGTTACCCTGGTGACTAGGCAGTAACCAATCAGTGACTTGAGGGAGGGCAGCACAGGCCATAACTGTTGCTTTTGAATCTGAGCTGAATGCTGAGGATCAATTGCAAACTCACTAAACAGTTACTGTATGTCCCATGTGGACCCCCTTCAAGTCACTGACTAACTCAAAGTTACAGAGCTGAAAAGCAGGAAGTAAGATTCTGGTTATTATATTAGACATCCAGTCACTCCAGCCTTTATAATTTGCATTTTTCCCTGACTAACTATATTGGAAACATCTTTTATTTTGCACAGCCTATCTATTTATCCAATTTTTATTTTTACACTGAACTGTTCCTTTTAGTTACATTAAATTAATATTATACCATGTATGGGCAGTCAAAATCATTATGTGACCAACTGTGGCCCAGAACGGCAGTTGTAGGAAGCACATTAAATTAATTTTATATTATTAATACTCACACACTTTTCTTCTAAAGGATAAAGTATTCCTATAAATACAAGCAGATGCTTTTACACTTTTAACTTTTCAATGGAGCAGTTACCTGCAGGCAAATAGGAAACATCATGATATTATTGTGAAACCTCAAAATGTTACCACTGTTAAGTGGTGTACATTGTTTGTGCTATTTAATTTTACAACTGTTCGAGTAGTAATAAAGAATGAACATTCATCTCAGATTAGATAGCCCTCTCTAACAGATTATGTCATCAGCATACCTGGGTCCTAGAAAGTATGTTTGTGTTTATCCACATATACCATCAAGAAAAAGTTCAGATAGGCTTCCAGATCAATCCCATAATTCTTCAGACAATGATGAATTTTGTCAAGCTCCACTGCAAGACTATGATTTCAGCCTATACTCTTCTCATCATAACATTTGTGGTCATGAAAATCTTCTACAAACACATGCCAAATACTGTAGATCTATTTAAATACATATATTTACATGTTTTATGCAAAGTATCACATTTGGTACTTGGATAGTAAAGTGGTATATTTTGATTGGCAAACTTGAATATAATTGAATATTAGATTTTTCCATCAAACTCAGCAAAATAGAAAGGTTAGTGGCCAGAGTTCCACTATATTGGCTTCAGACATGGCTAGGGTTGCCACCTTTTCCTGAAAAAAAATACCGGCCTTCCTATATATTTATCTTTTTTCCCTATTAATAACATTGGGATCAACCATCAAAAATACCGCCCAGGCCGGTAAAATACCGGCCAGGTGGCAACCCTAGACATGGCTGACCAGACAACCATGTAGTTTAACTGCAATTCTTTGTAGATATCTATTTTGTCTCCTAGCCAGCCCATTTTCTTTAAACTTAGGTAATATTTTCTAGTATAATTTATGGTCTTTAAAGCAATACAACATGCTTTTATAGTGTTTAGCAAAAAAACAACTTACATTGTAGTTACCCAGTGGCTGATAATTACACTTACAAAGGTGCAGACATAGAGGTTTTGCGTCTACAATAAAAAGGCTATGGGCCTTTTAATACTAGGTTATACCTTATGGCTATTGATGGGCGAATGTCCCCAGTTTAGCTTCGCCGAAAAATTTCCAGAGAAATTTGCGAATTGGTGAAAAATTTGCGAAACGAGTCGCGGCACGCTTTTGATGCGCGTCGCCAGGCAAAATTTTGCGAATTTATTCGCCAGTGGCAAATCGCGGGAATTCGCTGCGAATTCGCCCCTCGCGAATACATTCGCCCATCACTACTTATTGCACTCTGCCTTTATTTTGCTTATTAAGATAAAAACTTGCCTAAACATAGGAATTATCTCCAAAAGGCTTGGTTTGTATTCTCACTCCATATTCTAATTACATTTATATCCAGCAAAGAGGACAGTTCAGTGTTTAACTGTGTGCATGGTTACACATATTCTGAAAATATGCAATTCCATGCATTCCTAATGACAGGAATACCTTGTGGGACTAATACTTCAAACAGATTAATCCTTATCTTCTTTTGATATTATTGCTCATTACAAACCTGGAGCTGGGTAAACAAAACATTCGTGTCAAGCAAATTACAACTACTACAATCAAATACTGCTGAAAAGATAGCATAGTTCAGATTTTATTAAAGGCATTATAAACCTTAAGATGAAATTTTGCACAATTCAGGCAAATTGAATTTTAAGCCACTTTCCAATATTTATTCATTACTGTTTTTCCATTATATGATATAATAATATTATTCACTGTTTCCACTGCTGATTCTGACTATTTGTACTATTGAAACAATGTTGCAGTAGTCAGCTCCCCTTAAGTCAAGAAGCCAGTTCTTAAAATATATTGGACATTTCAATTGCACTATTTTTTTACAGGGCTGTTAATCATGGAACATGCAAGGGTTTTTTGTGAATTGAAGTCTTTTCTGGAGGAGAGCTAACTTTGTTACAAATTATACTGTACTTACAACAACATATACCAATAACATTTAAAATTGTTTAAAATATGAAATCAATCTAAATTATAATTTTGCTTATAATTTTCTGATTATACTAACTGATTGTACTATTTTTATGGTATAAAAGTCATTTAAGGTGTAAAACTATTTTATATATGTTAGAATACTTATGTATGATTAGAGTTTATAATTTCAGTTAACTGTGTATTTAAAGGCATTAAAATTTCCCTTTATAGTGTCAAAGAAATTGGCCCAATGGGAGATTGATTTATTTGTTTATCTGACCCTAGTTAAAGTAATTACTTAGGAATTATTGTATAATCACTTATTCCCACTATTTCTTTTATGCTCTATTATATTATGGCAAGAATGTATATTTGATGACACACAGGAAAAGTAATAACCATTGTCTTTTTCAAAACTGGATGCCATCATAGTCTTATTTTATATTTCAGTGGCAGAGAGCTGGCAAAAAAACATTGTTGTATGCAACATGGAAATTGCAAAGCTGTCACATTACCAACCATTTAACCCACTTTGCTAAATCAGTTCAGACAACATTCCTGCATGCATGTCTCCCAGACACTTCCATTTCCTATTGTGACATTTGTAACTGTATTTTTAGCAAGAAGAGGTGGAAAGAACAATAGTGATGGGCGAATCTCCCGAGATTCGCTTCGCCGAATTTTTCGCGAATTTCTAGAGAAAACGACGCGCGACTCGTTTTCAGCGAATTTTCGCCAAGCAAAATTTCGCTGGTGATTCGCGAATTTATTCGCCAGCGGCGAATCGCGGGAATTCGCCGCGAATTCGACCTAGGCGAATAAATTCGCCCATCACTAAAGAACAACAATCCTTTCCGGAAAAGATTGTGAAGGTTTGCTGGGCATCAAAGCTGGATACCAGAAGAGTACATTACGTCATATAAATGCCATGTTGTAAAAATACAGACATCATGAAAGGTGATAATCGAAAGAAGTATTAAAGACCCCGGACCAGCCGCTTGGTAGAGGGGAGGAAAAATTAGAGTGAAAACACCCCCATTTTTCCACATATAACTTCAATTTCATTTTTCAAGGATATAAAACATGTAAACGTAGTTATTCTTATCCCGTACCCGTTGTGACCCGGTGCAGCCACCCCAAGTCCATCAACAGGAGGAACATAGCCAACTATTGAAGTAAGAAGCAGCATACTCCTGGGTCTTTGCTCACAGACCAATCAACTCCAGTGTATAATTAAAATTAATATACTTTATTTGAACATACAATTAATTATAAGCAGCATCTGAGGTTGACTGTCAGGGGGGCCTATCGGCTCCCAGTGGGGGTTTGTCAGGACCAAGGATGAAGCTTAGGAGTTAAAGTCCAGAACAAGGTACAGGCAAGGATCAGGCAATACTCATGGTCAAAGTCCAGGCAAAGTTCAATAGGCAAGCAGCAATATACAATAACAAAGTCCACTTTCAATATAACAACTATTGTGGTCTTTTCACATTTATCTTGAGTACAATAAAATACAAGACAATTTTATGGGGTAATATTATTGATAAAGATCACAATCAATGTCCCAAGAGCATGTATCATTTAAATATGAGTTAATAGGTCATTCCTTCATTAACAAATATTCAGCTTGTTTCTAGGAAAGGTGCAAAGCCACCTTTAATAGAGTTATCCTGGATCAGGGATGTAAGATCCACTACTCTCACAGCTTACTGACAGAAAGGAGCTGTCACAAGCTAATTAGCACATGCACTAATTGCAAACATCATTTTTTGATGTTGCCTTGAGCCCATGCAGACGATGTTGGCCTTCTGTTTATCAGCAAGGGAAATAAGAAGTTACACAACTGGGATAAAAAGATGGATCTACAATGAGCACTGAGAAATGAGATTACACAGTCCCATCTTGTAAACTACTGCTAAACTGAACAGAGAATGAAACATACTTTCTTAACAAGATGAATTTAAGAATAAAATATGTTATGCCAAATTTTCTAGAATAAAGGTCACAGCGTTGCAGATTTTATTTTTGTTTTACATTTGCCATATGCTTGTGGCAAGAGATAGTCAAATAGAAAATGTTTTGTACACCCCTAATCCTAAAAATAATTATTTGCAGAACCCTCTGAAATGTACAATACATCTTCACTGTACTGCAAAATCCTAGCCACAGTGGAAGAAGTTAGTACAGACTTCAGTAGAAAATGCTATGTACTGTTGTGAATTTGACAGTGCACAGTGACATCTATTATGCACCAGCTGCTATACCAGGAGGTGAGTGTAGAGGAAGATAATAATCTTCCCCCGAAGTGAGATGGAGATAAATACAGGCAATTTAGGTGTAATACATATTGGGCTCTTGCAAAAATATCTTTAAATATTATTAAGCATTTTCATTATGGTACCTTATTTAGCAGCAGCGAAGCAGTTTACCTTTATAGTGCTTTCCAGTTACTGAATTTAGCAATCAGGCACTTTGTAAATGCTCAAGTGGAATTAAAAATGGCTACTAAAATCTCTGTATATTATGAGATGCAAGTTAACATGTTATTAAATAATGAGCAAGCATAAAACAAGGGCAACACTTACATAACCATTTGCTTTTTTTAATATACAGAAACTATCCATTAAAGACAAACATGACTATACAGTAATATACTTGTACAGTAATGTATAATGATATAATCAGGGCCATATTTTCGTAGCAGGAGCCCCTAGGCCCACTGCCTTTCATGCCCCCATACTCTGCTCTTTATTCGCAAATTTTCATAATCAGGACCGGAGCAATGGGGATTGACGTATGGGAATTTTTATAAGCTATTGTATCTCCTGCATATCCCCAGAGTTTCTGAACCAATGTGGGTGTGGCTGGGCAGCATGCCGCCCCCTAAAATCCTGCCACCCTAGGCCTGGGCCTAGGTGGCCTTTTCACAAATCCGGGGTTGGATATAATGTTGTTCCAAATGCTGTGAATTATCATAGCAGTACTGAAATTACAATCAGAACCTCACCATCTGCACAATCAACACACACTAAACAAAGCCTGGAGTTTAAAAACTATTTACTACATTATATTGTAACAATGTATTTATCTGAATTACGTTGGCCAGCAGGGCATATGGGAACCCATACTTATATACAGTAGGTGTGTTTTATATTATGCATAATGGGGATTACCAATAAAGCTTTTATAAAGCATTTAACATAAAATAACAAAACTATTGTTTTGGCATCAATATGACAGTTTAGTTACCATCAACTCTTTGGGTCCCTTCAAGAGAAAAAGCAAACAAGTGAAAAATGAATTGTTTAAAACCATACCTATGCCATTGACCCCTAACCAGTGCTGGAGAGGTTGCCCTGACTCGGGCACACTATACCATCTGTTATGGTCATGCCCGGTTATCAATGCCTACTGGTCAGAAATTCATAATATAATATCGAAAGTTACCGGTACAAATGTGATAATGGATCCAACGACATTTCTTCTGGGGAAACCTATTGAAGAGATCTCTAGACAGTCACAGGTACTGGTCAACCATATTCTAACAATAGCTCGAATAACACTAGCAGCTAATTGGAAAGCAATGGGACCTCCATCCATACAAGAGGTCCATAAAAAACTTATTTCGAATATGACCTTTGAAAGCATGATTGCTCACACCCAGAACAGGACACACAAATGGTTAGCAATATGGGCACCCTATGAATTAATAGCAAAACCCCAGAACCCCTAACTGAATTTAAAGTAAATCAGATAGCAATGCTGAAAGGGGAGCCCCACACATATTTAAACACAGGAATCCCACTCAGAAACGGAAGCCGACCAGGCAACAGAAATACTGGGTAAATCAAAGATGCAATACCATATTTCACCAAATATGAAAGTAATCACAAACAACAAGTTTTATCACTGTTCTTTGAGTTTTTTTTTTTTTGCTTATTATTTGTCTTATTTAAATTCTGGTGTATGTTTATTCAGAATCCAACATATATGCAATCACTCTGAATAACCCATGCTTGTTATACAGATTTAAGACAGTGTTATGGTACACAATTTTAACCAGCTCTACAGTATAAAATGTACACATGTTAAATCACAAGCATGGAATGTCTTATTTACCTTGTTTGGAAAAATGAATACTTAATAAAAAATAAGTTACAAAAAAAAACAAACATACCTATGCACAGTTAGCAGAATAGGTTACTGGGTTATTTTTTTCTTCTTGCTCTCTTCTTAGTAAAAAGGGGTTAAGAATTCCCAGTTGAATATATTAATTCTGTTGCTAGATGTGCCAACTTAAAGTTTGCTAGATAAGCCCTCGTTTTCTGTTTCATTAAGTTCTTCTCTAAATGCATTTTTTGTTTAGCACTTTCAGCCGGGTAGGGCACTTTTATTCTTGCTGCACATTCCAAATGTTTCACTCATTATATAATCAGATTAAAGTATACTAAATAATGAATGACGCTAATTAATGAAAAGCTGCTAACAGCACAGGAGAATGTGGCTGGGGTAATCCCTGGGTTTATGGCACAACAGAGCGCAGCAGCACTGAGGAAATAGCTTTGAATTGGAAACGTCTAACTTATTCTGACACTTCCTACTATATATAATTTATTTTCCATTCTCCAATGCAATGAAAACATCTATGTTTTCATGCACCTAGAAAATATTTACATATTACGTGTCGAAAATCTCTGAGGGACGTTTGATGCACATATTCTACCCCATTCCTGGAATTTATCAAGCCTCAATTTAGTTTTGAGTGAATTCAGCTGTTGCAAAATCAGTTGTTATTTTGAACAGGTAAATAATGGCTTACACCATACAAACATCACTTAGTTTTTTTGAAGCCCTGAACAAATTAGAACTAAACATCACCCTGATAAAAAAAGAAATGGTATAATTACATTCCAAATTGTTTTAGTTTTAACCAAATTCGAACTTCTTAACAAAAACTTTTTATCTATTTCTAACATCTGCCTTCACTATATGTTCTGCCTACAAATATTGTTCTTTCTCAAGATGTTTCATTAGGAAAACAGAACTCTGAAATTGTTTCAGGGTTCGTCTGATGAGCCCTCAGCTCTTCAAAGATTGGAATACTTCAAGAGAACACATGCACAAACTGCTGAACAACTGATGAACAAACCCAAAGGAAGCAGTAATAGAAAAAGTTATAAATAATGAGTGAAATGTTACAGTAAACTAAGCAAAAACAAGAGGAATGTATGTTTATTAACTGCAGGTGCTACTGGGACTATGAGTAATGATGGACCTCCCAGGAGAAATCCATTCTGTTCAGTATAGCAGACAAAATAAGTATGAGTGTACACTCTGATACACTTAAGGCAAACTCTATTTATACTGCCTATGTAATAAAGGGTTTATCTTCACACCGATTTAGAAGCCTTCTTCTGGTCCAAGTAACAATGGGAAACATCTGAAATATGCAATGTAGCCCAGCTACAAATAGATTAGCAATCCGTTTGGAAGATGGCATCAGAGCAGAGTTCCACAAATACTGTATATAGGTAGGTTAAATGGCTTCCAATGAAAGTGAAAGTAAAGTGTGGGAACTGGTGTTTGTGTTTGGGCAAGAGAAGCGCAGCATTAGAAGATATCTCCATATGAAACATATTGCTCCAAATACATACCTTCACAGAGTAATTATATGTGCTTTTAAGTGTCATAAACTAATAAAGGATCATAAAGGTATAAAAACATACAGAATCAATCTATGTTATTTCCGTTCATATTATTATCTGATGCATCAACCTCTGAAAACACGATATATGTCTAGTGACATATTCTTCTGGTCCTTGCCCAGTCCAACAACTATCGGTCTTACTAATATGTCTTATAATCTTCTGCAGTGTTTTCTTCCATCTCCATGCATTTATCTGCTCATTTGTATCCCTGATTTATGGACATACTCTGTCTATGATGACAAACCCATAAATTCAATGGACAGCTCAGTCACAGCCTCAGCGCACAGATGTGTGCGCCACCCATGGAACGTAAATTCCACAGCTCAATTCTGAATAAAGGAGTTTGTTCATTGCAAATTTGGCAATTCAGGCCTAGGTAAGACTGCTTGCACCTGTGGGGGATGGTGGGCATGTTGCTATATTATTATAATCTGGCTTCATACGAACAGTCACCAATTTCTTTTTTTTGATAGTTCACCTCCAAATAGTTTGGATTTTTTAATTTATGAAGAAGAACCAATAGTTACTAATAACTATTTAATCATCCATGTTGATGCCATTAATTTCTAATGAATAGAGATGTGGAAAATGTTGAGAAAGGATGGAACAGGGGGCTCAGAATGCAATAAGACAAACAAATTCAAAAGGTAAACATATATACTGGACATGATTTACAAAATTACTTTAACAAAATGGAATTTAAATATTTTTCTCATTGTCCTTGGAAACGCTCAATGGGGAAGATTCACTAAAGGGCGAAGCGGCCGTCGCTAGTGACTATTCGCCAAAAATCTCATTCACAGGAACATTGTCAATTCACTAACAGGCGTAGAGGACAATTCACTAGCGAGCAAGACCATTGCTAGCGTTTGTTCACACTCTATCTTCAGGGGACTTTTCACTGTGGCAAATCAGTCATTACTCCGCAGATTCACAAAGATGCAAATTTCTGCTGAACGCTACCTCTTTCGCCAGAGTTTACTTTGCCACCTCAGACCAGGCAAACTGACAATACCAAGCTACATGCTCCTCAATTTTATGTCACTAACATCATATCCTGTATACCGGAAATGCATTAAAGTTTTAAAAAATGCTAACAACTTTTCTTTTTTAAAGTGGGATTGCCTTCAAAAGTTCCAACGTAAAGATTTATGTGTGAACAATTTTTTAAACTAATTTGAGGGGCATGCCACATTTGTTTTAAGTGTGGGCTCATGTCTACATCATTAGAGGATCTCTTCTGGACATGTGTTTGAAAAAGTGGTCACTTCAAGCATTTGCACCAACTACTAAAAAAAAGACATCCGCATGACTTTTAGGTACCTGCCCAATTCATCTGAACCTAAGCACAAGAGTACTAGCAAAGTTTCATTAGGTAGAAATGAACGCTAGCAAAAATTCTCTATGAAATGCTCGCCCAGCCGTAGTACTGCTAGTGAAAATTCACTAGTGTTCAACTGCTGAGACGCAACTTTGCATATTAGTGAATAAGCAAAATGGTAATGAATTTACGCCTGGCGAAGTGGCGCAGAGTGTGGGGAATCGGTCACTAGCGAATTTGCTCCATTGTCACTTATTTGCTATTTGGCAACCATCTACTCTGCCTGAGTTCATCTTATAGTTGAGTCTTTTTCTCCCTGGGTCACCATAAAGCCGACATCTAATTATTAAAATTTATCTATTGCTCTGTTCTCAGGTCTGAAACAAAGAGCAGAATCACAGTTACAGTATGTATCAGTTCTCCCCCCTTCAGTTGCTGTCTTCTCTTCTGCCAGGCTAAAGGAACAAACCTCAGTGCTCAGTAATAGACTGTATGTTTTGCAACTTTCTCATTACACTCCCTCCTTACAGAACTGCTGCTCGTTGTACCTGCAGAACCAACCATATAGGTCATATTAAACCTATAGTGCAGGTAACTCAGAAAAAAAATGATTAAAAACATATTTCTATCTTTAGGATGGCACATTTTTACTCCACTGTCTTATCATAGCTTTGCATACTCATATCTTTAGTGCAAGTGATAGAATAATTTTTATATATCTTTAGCATTGTTACAGGTTAAATGGGGCCCCTCCCCAAGCCAAAAAGCAATAACCCACCAATGACTGCTAGAGTTGTTCTTTATTATAAAGCATTTTTGGATTTCACTCTCTACTACAATGTAGTGGTTAACAACAAGGCTTGTATTTGGTAAACACTTATGTTGACATATTTTGTCCTTGAATCCAATCACACATTGCTGCAAGATGACAGGGAAGGTTGGCACATGTAATCTGATAATAATGAGAGTACAAGGATATTAGACAAAACCTCCCCTGAGCCCAATACAACTTAAAACACAACAGCCAGTGAGAAGTATGACACTGGAACAATGGACATAGATTGGAAAGAACTGAGACAGATGTCACAAATCTTGGCCCAGCTGTTTTTTTGATGCCCAGCATATTAGCCCTAATGTCAGGCAGCACAGTGGGAAAGATCTCTCAATTTTGTATTGATTTGCTCTGACAGGTAAAAAAAATCTGAAATGCTAAGACAAATAATAGAAAACAAACAAATAAATAAATAGATACAAGAGATATATGATAACTATAGGGGGCATGAGCAAATAAAAAGAGGAATCCTTCTTATGGAGAAGATCATATGTGGGATGAATGATGAGTACATAAATGAAAGGGAAGAAGAGAGTGGGACACAGCATGGAAAGTGAGGTATGAAAAGGAGAATAAACGAGAACAAAGAATACATAGGAAGATAAAGGATGGAGTGACATGAAGATATGTGAGAATGTACATTTAATATGCTAACTATACCATGTGTACATATATTCTTCCACAGATCAACATAACAGACATTTATTTACATATTTATCTAATTTTACCTGAGCCAAGTAGATCATCACTCACACAGGGACAAGACACACTGAACAGGTCAGACAGATCAGCACAGGTACAAAACTATCTCAGTAACAGAAGGTTTCTTACTAACAGAATGGGGACCAAATCAGGATGCATGAAGCTCTGTAAAGAATCAGGCAAGACCCACTCATGGAGGTTATGTAAAGCAATCATGTTCATATGTAAACATAACATTTATGTATCAACATGCTATGTGTCTGTTGCTAGTGTATCCCATGTTTTCTATGCTATGCATAAATGCATACAGTACTAATTATTAGTGATGGGCGAATTTATTCGCCAGTTGCGAATTTGCGGCGAATTACCATGATTCGCCGCTGGCGAATAAATTAGCGAAACGCCAACGAAAATTCCCCTGGCGAAAATTTTCTTAAAAAAATGTCACACGTCGTTTTTGACGCAACGCGCCGAAAACTACGCGACGCACGTTGAAAACAATGTGATGTGACGGAAACGACGCAACGCGCATTGAAGACGACGCGACGCGTCAAAGTTGACGCGACGTGCGTCAAAAACATGCTGCGACTCGTTTCACAAATGTTTTCGCCAATTACCGAATTTCGATGGAAATTCGCAAATTTTTTGGCGAAGCGAAACTGGGTAGATTCGTCCATCACTACTAATTATATATTAATACCTAATCACGTGTCACCCTACTCTGCTTTATCAGTTAGAGTAAATAATACAACAAATTCCTTCCAGTTTCTTTCCACTGAGTTTTCCCAATCCAATATTGCATACCCATGTATTAACTTCTAATTTAAATATTTAACCTGGCATCATATCATGCCTGAAATAAAGGATTATGAATTTCTAACCAAAATAGTGAATACATAGTCACCTACAGTACAGGCTTATGAATTGACTTCAGGTTGTGCTATCTGACCAACTATAGATGGGATAAGACTTACTTTTTATTCAATGTACATTTTCTTAGGCCTTATAATATACAATGCAATTAAACTAGTGTCCTCTCTGTTAAAAGGAAATATCCATATTATGGATTGAGTCTAGTGATGAGCGAATTTATTCGCCAGGGGCGAATTCGCAGCGAATTCCCGCGATTCGCTGCTGGCGAATAAATTCGCGAATCACCAGCGAAATTTCGCTTAGCGAAAATTCGCTAAAAAAATGAGTCGCGCGTCAAAAGCGTCCCACGACTCGTTTCGCTAATTTTTCACCAATTCACGAATTTCTCTGGAAATTCGCTAATTTTTCGGCAAAGCGAATCTCGGGAGATTCGCCCATCACTAATTGAGTCACCATGGGCTACCAGTTCTTGTATATCAAGAGCAATGGTATCCACCAACAGCCATTAGGTCATTTTCTGCAAACTATATAATATAAAGAGTCTATGGAGAGGGGGGCTTGTAGCATTATTTAAATTGACTGCAAATCTGAAGGTTATATCTGAATGACAAACTAATTACCCTGAGACTTTAATCTGTTGTTTGTGTTTTGGGGATATTTTAAACTCTTATAGTCAATTGCAGTTTCCCTAGTTTTTCTTATATGATCTTAATACGACTGGATGGAACAGCTGTCAGGAGCCCCAGCCGGCACTCCTATCCTACAGTATCTGCCACGTCCAAGATTGGGATGCCACATGGTCTCTGAACACAGAATGCTGGCTCTGGTGGCTGACACCATCATATTGCAGTTTGGAACCAAATATGAAATAAAAAGATGTGGACGACTCAAGTTCAATGCTAGATTATTGTCCTTTTTTGTGCAATCCTGTGTGTGCTCTAAATTGCTATTTTAGACCAATATTCTGCCTGATTGTTCCTGAAATCCAACTATAGACTCTTTAACCACTAGGGAACTGCTTACTGGACTATAACAGCTTGTCTGGTCATTCAACCTAACGACCATATGACTGTGGTTTATTACACACACAAGTAGGCATGATCCTGCAATTATCAAACTGGCAGAATCTGACTGATTTGGGTTAACACAGTAGAAAGTTTGGCCATTTTTTACAAATGCTGTTAATTTAAAAAAAGTAAATGATTATTAAAAAAGGAGAGACGGTAAAAACTCTCCAGAAATAAATACACCTGAAAATATGGTCTAAGTCATTCCTAATGGATGAGGCCAATGGGGTAAGAGATGCAAAATCTGTAAATGCAAACTGCTGATTGGCTGCTATGCCACATCTACTTGTAACAAATTAGGCAACTGATAGCACATACCCTTATAATAAAAAAATCTAAATCTTGATATTTGCACAATGACTTGTTTAGGAGAATTATTACACATAATTAGTTCTATGGTTTTATATGTAAAAGCTAATTAATAATTGATGTATAATACATATAGGCATGTGAAATGCAAGCTTAGATCAGTGACAAAGTATCAAAGTATCCCAGACCTCTCCTGTCCCAGTATGTTGCTCTGGCTAGAGATTTATCAGCGATGGGAAGTGTAGCATGAAGGGGAATCTCAAAGTGCGGCCTGGCAAGAGCCTCGGCAATGGGCATTCAGTTAATGGGAACTTTGCGGCTGGCTGATGCTAGGATTTAAATGTTCTGTAAAATTACCGCCATGATTTCAATGTCATCAGGAAGTGTTTTTATCATTATGAGCCCTGGCTGCCTTTTAATAACGTTTGGTTTAACACCTCAGTGTGTGTGCTGCAGAATGTTGGATGCTGCAGGTAGAAGAGCTATTAACTCCCTCTCTAGCAAATGTGTTAGAGACTGTCTTGCTGTTAGTGCTAGATGAAAGCAGGGCAAGATATAAACTAGTGAACATAGTTTTAATTGTTTCAATAAATGCATTGTATTTTATTGTTTTATATTAGTTGTCTTTCACTACATATATAAGAGAGGAACATGAAGCTACTGTTACTTGCAGTGATAAAAAAATGATATTATAGGAGTCCCAGGCTATTGGTGTCAAGCTGCATTCCAGTAGGGGAAGCTGCGTTGGTTTCTAAAGACTGATCTGGTTTAGCACGTGTCACTGCAATTGGCTTAGTCATGGGGCCACCTGGGTAAATAAAGTGAAACCTTTCCAAATGTCATACTATTCTCTTCTTATCCACAGAGAAATTAGCAATCCAGTATAAGTGTGGTGGGCATATACCAAGCAAATTGTATTTTGGCCTTACTGTTTTGATTTACATATTTGCCACTTTAGTATCTACTCATGGGAGAAGATACATTACAGGTAAGGGATCCATTATCCAGAAACCCATTATCCAGAAAGATCCAAATTATGGAAAGTCCTATTATCCAGAAAAGCCCAGGTCCCAAGCATTCAGGATAACAGGTCCAATACCTGTACTACACTATATTATTACATTAATACATGTTTCTGAAAGGCCTTTGCTTATGGGACATATTTTGAGTCCTTGTACCCTTGTGTGTCCTGTATTTTAATAAGTTCAGTAAATTTCTATTTTGTAATTATTTGTACAATTAGGGGAAATTTGTATTTATGTCCGGCTGTCAACCCTACTATTGTGTCATCTCACATTTGGTTGCGCCAAACAATATTTTAGGATTTAAACAAATAAGATATCCCCTGGAATGGTTCTGGTAGAATGCTAACTTAATTTGAATCCTGTTCTACACATAAAAAGGTTTGCATGGAGGTTTTACCTGGAGTCACCTGCATTATGCTAATTCCAACTTACTTTTCAAGCCTGGGTCTTTGTGCCAAATTTGTATACATTTTCTATTGTTATTCATTAAAATTTACATTCTCTAAAGCTAAACCACTGCAGGATTCCTTTTAAATAATTTCCTGAAAATGAATTAACACTAACAATAAATAGAACACCAGCCACTGGGAACTACAAGCCCCATCATTCCCAACCAACCACCTGCTGGCCAAGCCATACCAGGATTTTTGCAAGTCTTTGTATTAAAGTTTCAGTCTAGTAAAGAAGATATTAAGGGGAAAAGAATCTCATTTAGGGGGCTGATCCATCTTTTGCTGTCAGGTGCCACTGAAAAAAATGATCTCTTCCCAAGTACACTGAATAAATCAAATCTTTATCTTACTTTTCTTGTGTTTCTGTTAAATTCTCCTTTCATTTAAACAGGCAGATTCAGCTTCTGGGGAGAATATCAATCCCAATATATTCTATTTTTTTTCTAATAAATTACCTAATCTAATGTTACACCTTTATTGCTGGTTTTCTGAAGCAGAAAATGATTAATGTTTTACTGAATGTTTCTTATCTGATTGTTTTCTACACCTTCTAAATTTCTTTTGACTTTGACATAATGTCGTGATCAACTTCCTAAATCCAGAACAAGTGCTAGGCTCCTGGTCATGGCTCAGCTTCAGCTTCTAGCAACTGCCTTTGGCTCTCAACTACTCAGATGCCACCAGGTCTTAATATGAGAGCAAGAGTTCTGGATAAGCAAAAGGGCACAGTTGTTACCAAGGTTTTGGACGGAAAGCAACAGTTCAAGGAATAGACAAAAGCATAGTCAGGCAGGCCTGGGTCAGTACAGGCGGAGTTCAAGCAACATGCTGGGACAGGAGAGGTCTGGGATACTTTGATACTTTGTCACTGCAGTGGACAGTACTGGCGGAGTTAAAGCAAGGTCAATCAGGCTGGGGTCGGTACATACAGAATTCAAAGAACAGTCAGGCATGCAAGGGTCAAGAGTGGTTGAGTCCAGAATAGTCAGTCAGGCAAGGATCAAAACCAGAATCAAACTACACAGAAATCACAGCCAGGATACTTATAAGTTAGACCTAACAACAGGCATAGACGTCTAGCTCAAACTAACTTTTTATAGTTTGAATCTTCCGCCAAAGCGTGATGACATCATAAAAATCATAAAAATGCACACCACACTCATTATAGCAAACTGACATTTAGAAAGAAGCAACACCACACTGCGGGCATCCCTGCCAGAGGTGAGGCGGGCGTCCCCATCGGCGAAAACCACCAAGGTATGTTACACATAAACTGGTCACACTCATTGCAATCAGATCATCCAATAGGACCATATTCTGGAGAGCTGTCAAGGAAATCAGGTTATTCATCTGGGCCATTGCACAGAAACAGAGGTCCACTATTCTTTATGGTGGGGTGGAAGCATTTTGAACATTAGTGATATGACGCTATATCCCGAAATAGAGAATACATTGGACCAATGTTCAACACTGGTGCATGAAATTGGACATATTACCTTATTCCAATGGAGTTAGATATTTGCTTAAAGTATATAAACTTAAAGTATATCCACTGCTCCATGTCCCTGGTTTCTGTACTACCCTTCATTATTATGTGCATAAATTATCCAATCATTTAAAAGTGAAAAACATTTTTTAATTGTTTTATAACATTGTTTAGGACAGTGATGTTTCAAAATCATGTAATTGCTAATTGGAAATTGAGTCTGTGTGTTTGCATGTCTATCCCTTGCTTTATTAAATCAATCAATGAATATAATAGGTACAAGTTTTGAGCTTTATTAATTGTGATTTGTTTTTCATTACCGGATAATTGGCAATCACAACACATATCTGATGTGAGGAAAAGCTTTCTTTTCAATTCTGGAGGGTGGTCTCTTATAGGAAATACAACCACAGATCTGCAGGATTTAACAAAGGACTGCATCTAAAGGCTAAATATCTGATGCTGGTGGCTATAGTATGCCTCATGTATTTTCAATATTATGTTGCAATTTATATTATATTAATATAGTATTTATTATTATGTTAGATAGCATTTCTTGCAAGTGAGGATCTCCATGAAAAGAGAGGATTTCCATGGATCAGTTGGAGAACAGAACCCTTGTTTTCTCTTGCATAATATGAAAGCACATCTCTTATTTGTAGGGACATTTTTGGCTGGCACAATCACAGCAATATTCAGGGGCAGATTTACTAAATTCACATAAATTCACGAGTGATTCGAATATTCGATCGAATTTTCAAAAAGATTCAAATTCGAATTTCGAATATGCAAATTAAGCAAATTCGACCATCAAATAATCAAATTCGAATATTTTGAATATTCAAAAATTCGATGGTCGAATACTTCCCCTTTAAATTTTAATTTGACCACCTACTTCGCCAGATTAAACCTACCGAAATGGGGATCATTCCCTAAGATCGAATATAAAAAATTCGATCGATCGCTAAAAAAAATCGTTTGAATATTCGATTCGAATTCGATTCGAATATTCGAACGAATTATCGAATTTTCTATATTCGATTGTTCGATCATTTTAATTACGGTAAAATCCTTCTAATTCGATAGTCGAAATTCGTAGGATTTTACCTCCCCACTATTACCTGGTTGAATTTTTTTATCATTTGAAATTCGACCAATAGTAAATCTGCCCCTTAGTGTTGATTTGGGTGAAAAAAACAGAAAACCAGTGCAAAGTGCCAACCATTCCAGTCACTCACTTATATTATGGTTGCTCAATTATAAGCAAGCCACGTTTTGTCACACATAAATGTACAAAAACTCAACTCACTGCACACACAGTAAAAAAACTTCAGATTTCCTAAAATGGCATTCTTTATTCAAGCTGTGCAACTTTTCGGGGGTACAAGTAAAAGTTACACTAGTAAATAGTCAAGACTGAAATTCAATACAAGACTTGGGGTTAAACCCATGAGCATGCAAGCCACATAAACTCAGCAAAATATTTTGGGAGCAAAACAGTTGCACAATAAAGTATTGTTATGTTATTTGCCTTTGGATGATATGTTTCTTTCATCTAAAAAACACCTCAGTCATGAAGAAAGAATGACTAGCCTACATTTATTGAATAGACCTGATAATGAGCCAGCTGGTTTAACCAGTTAAAGATTTCAATGGTAATCATGCAAGGAGCACATGACACTATTATTATCAATATGGCTGCTGCTACAGTGAAGAGCACACATATATGGCAAAATTAGGCTTAATCCTCACAGATTGATACATAATCTATTATATTTTTTATGTGATCATTGGATTCAGTATTGGATTTTAAGGAACCAATGCCTCAATCAATGTAAATTAATTACTAATTACTCTTCTGTTTGTGTCTGTAAGACTCTTAAAATGTAGCACGGTTTTCAGTTGTTATCCTCTCTACTAGTAATGTATTATAAAAATACAGAATACACCAATGCCCATAAAAGTAGTGTTATACTAACATACACATACATTTCACAGAATTTCAATCTACATTGGTTTTACTATTACATGGCCAAACCTAGATTGTACTATAATATAATATTATTACATATTTCTGAAACTGAAGCCTGTATAAGAGTGGACTATTTTTTTAGTCTGAAGGCAATGCCTTGCTTATCTAATGGACATGTGGGCTGCCAGACATTGTTATTACATGAAGCTCTGTGTGCTGCACAATTCCTGGAGAACACCACACTCTTAGATAGCATGTAGGTGAGCATCTCGTCTTCTGAAATAATGTTTGCATTCTGAAATGTGTCTCAGGTGTGATATAAAATCAACATTTGATGACTGTAGGCCAGATGGTCCTCATTCTGGTGTTTTCCAGATAAATCAAGGCTGTCTTTGATACTCAGCCTGAAGCCTTTATTCACGAGACAGGCTGATAAAGGGAACACAAGTAGCCCTGAGGTGTGTATTCATAGTCACTTGGCTTCCGCTATGGCTGTGATAAATTAACTGCTCCAGAAGTTTCCCAGCTGTTCCAGCGTAAAAGTAATGGCAACAGAGAGACTACATTTAACGTTCCTACTGAAAGACTGTATACAGTACTTCTTAACGTGTCAATGTTCTCTACACTAATCTCTGCTGGAAACTCCATCTTTAAGGCTTTTTAATTTGACATTGTGTCTCTCTGAATTAGGCACTCCAGCAACTATTCCTCCAGCTGTAGTTAAGCTAGGATTCCTGCAATTCCCAGTGATATTAAAGGGATACTGTCATGGGGAAAAAAAAATTCTTAATGCATCAGTTAATAGTGCTGCTCCAGCAGAATTCTGCACTGAAATCCATTTCTCAAAAGAGCAAACAGATTTTTTTATATTTCGTTTTGAAATCTGACATGGGGCTAGACATTTTGTCAATTTCACAGCTGCCCCAAGTCATGTGACTTGTGCTCTGATAAACTTCAATCACTCTTTACTGCTGTATTGCAAGTTGGAGTGATATCACCCCTCCTCCCACCCCCCTCCCAGCAGCCTAACAACAGAACAATGGGAAGGTAAACAGATAACAGCTCCCTAACATAAGATATCAGCTTCCTGGTAGATCTAAGAACAGAACTCAATAGTAAAAACCCATGTCCCACTGCGTTCCATTCAGTTACATTGAGAAGGAAAAACAACAGCCTGCCAGAAAGCAGCTCCCTCCTAATGTGCTGGCACAAGTCACATGACATGGGGCAGCTGGGAAATTGAAAAAATGTCTACCTCCATGTCAGATTTCAAAATTGAATATAAAAAAATCTGTTTGCTCTTTTGAGAAATGGATTTCAGTGCAGAAGTGTGCTGGAGTATGACTTTTAACTTATGCGTTTTGAAAAAAACATGTTTTCCTATGACAGTATCCCTTTAATTATTTGACCAAAGGCATCAGTCATAATACTATATGCTCTCTAAAAATCTTCTCTATGCCTACTGGATGGAAACACTATGCAACAACTAGGGATTAATCTTTGAATACAATACAACCAGCATTTGGTTGGCAGAAAGGTTTAAAGCCCTTGGTTTGAAATTTACAAATGGAGTTAAAACCTCACTACCACTACCTATAGTAGCCCCAATAGGGCTGACAAACATTGTGTGTTCATTAAAGACACTTACTTTAATGGCTACAGAAGTCTTTGCATCAGGACCTGTTAAAAGTAGTGATGGGCGAATTTATTCGCCTAGGTCGAATTCGCGACGAATTCCCACGATTCGCCGCTGGCGAACAAATTCGCAAATCACCAGCGAAATTTCGCTTGGCGAAATTTCGCCGAAAAACGAGTCGCGCGTCAGTCGCGCGCCATTTTTGACGCGACAAAAACGACACGATGCGCGCCAAAAACTACGCGGCGCGCACCGAAAACGACGCGTCGCGTCAAAGTTGACACGCGCGTGACAAAGTTGACGCGATGCGCGACAAAATCGTCCCGCGACTCGTTTCGCTAGTTTTTCGCCGATTCGCGAATTTCTCTAGAAATTCGCGAATCTCTAGGCGAAGCGAATCGCGGGAGATTCGCCCATCACTAGTTAAAAGTTGGCAAACTGCAGACTTCCTGCAAGTTACAGCTAACATTATTGGAGCTTTACTCTCTGCTGCAAGTGTGATATTGATGTTTTGAGCAGCCAATCACAAACCAATGCAAAAATAAATAGAAAGTAAGCCCCTCTGGAAAGTGAGAGCCTTTCACTCTTTTTTTATGGGTCAGAGGACTGTTGTTTTTTTTCCAGAAATGTAATCATATATGCTAAAGTTATTTAGAACAACGAGAGCTAGAGTCAATTCTGCTAAACTGCTTGAGATGTTTTAATAAAGGAGCAGGTCACATTTTCTAATGAAGAGTTAATCTTAGATAATGGGTTCCTTCATATTTGAAAAGGCATGACATTTTTATTTATTTGCTAGGATTAATGGGAAACTATTATTAAAAAAGAAAGAGAGGGGGAGATAGAAGTAAGAAAATGTATGTCTGCAAACATGTGTTGCACTGGAATTGTTTTACAACTACCCACTGCACACCAATGTGGGCCAACCATAGTATTTCAGTAAAACACGTTTTTAACTTAAGACTTATGTTACCATATATTATGTAGTGATGCGTGAATGTGACCTGTTTCACTTCAGTGAAAATTTGCGAAATGACAAACAAAAATGCTAAACACAAAGCATTTTTCAAACCAGGCAACATTTTTTACTATAAATTAGAGTCTCTGGGTGTTTTCTGCTGTGCAATGCACTGAAATATTTAGGTCATCATTAATTGTTGTATCATCTTTTTAAAGACATGTATCCTATTTGAGTGTTTTTTTCCAAAAAGTTCCAATTAACCCTCCTTGTTTTTTACCAGAATAGCATATGATAACATACACATGAAGCGCACTTGGCTGAAGCATTTGACACACACTTCTGCACCATTTTCCCACTAAAATGAATGGGGTGCAGTGTACACAACAAGCAACAATAAATTTAACTCCATCTGTAGGTGTGCACTTGATTTACTGAAAAACGTATTGATGTGGTGTGTTTCTATATATATATTGCAGCAGGCTGCATTATATAGCTTTGCTACTGTATATCCTGTAGGCAAGGAGCAGTTACCAGTTTCCTATTACAGAATCACTTACTGTCCCACTGATTCTAAAGGTATAATTTACCTGAATGGTAAAAATATGTTTTTGTAAATTCACAATGTTTAATTTTCCCAGCATGACAGTATTTGTGCCCAAATGTATTATCTGGAAGTGCAGGGTGTACAAGTTGCACTCATTATGTTAGGGGTGGTATGTAAATAGTCGAAAGTGTGAAGTATACTGTTCTCTTGTAGCAATGCAACATGCTGTACCTTGCACTAAATATGCCGACATAGGTACAACTATGAACCCAACATGAATGGCATTATAAATGTGCCCTAAATAGTGCAAGTTGTGTGCCTCGGTACAGGAAGACACTTACAGCCACACCTGATAACTCACAATAATGACACTAGTAACTTCGACTACTCCAGAAAGCTGAAAGTATTATCCCCTGCTTCAGTGCTATGAGGGTGGGTTGAAAAGATCAAGTAGACAAGCCTCCAGGCCATCACTGATACCAGCCGGCTGGGTGTCATTGTGATTAGCTCAATACAAAACTGAATTGGAAGCACAGAACAGATTGTGAGACTGTCTGCATGCTCAACATGAAGTGCCAAGGAAGAATGTGTTGTCTGTGAAAGGCAAGTGTCCCTGGCAATGGCAAGATGGAGGCCAGACAGATTCATGAATATGTATATCCACTGTTGTTTGCTTACGAGTCTCTGCCCTATAATGGTTCCTCGAGTAATCAGAAGCCTTAACCATTAGGTTAGGGTCACACAGACAACATGAAAAGCTCAATAATAATGGCCACACACTAAAACATATTGTGTCAGAATTACTATGCCATGAATGTGACATTAAATAAAACTCTGGAAGTGCCAGGTTAATAGTTCCCATATAGATCAACATTAAACTAGAACAATTCCTTTTCACCTGCATGGAATCTCAGTTCCATGCAAGGGGCTACGGAATATAAAGAACACGTTCAATAATACCTTACAGTACTCTCTGTTTTTTACAATATAAATGCTATTAAAATTATAAGATGATTATTAAATCTTTATGTGCCCCGAGTGAGTGATAAAGACAGACAGATAGGCCTTCCCAGAGATGTTTATGCATAGGAAAGTTACAGCTAGACAGTAAAAACAGAAACAAAAAAGAGAATAGGGAAAAATGTGGCCTATTTGCTATAAATCATTGCTCAGAGGTCTGATAATATATGTGCATGTGCTCCAGCTGAAGGGCCTGCGCAAATCTTCATTAATCTGCAGCCATCAAGTATCGAACCTCTGCAGCAATGGGCATAACGCTTTACTAAGGTGGCATCTGAAAACCTACTATTTTATTAAAATATATATACATCTCAAGATGAACCAATAAACTGCACTCACAGGTCTTTATCTAATGAAAAAAATGTGTTTTTATTTTTAACGTTTCGGCTTATAACTTAAGCCGTCCTCAGAAAGTGTGTATGAAGGCTTAATTAAAACCCAAAATGTTGAAATAACAACAAAAAAAGAATTCACTAGAAAAAGACCTGTGAGTGTGGTTTATTGTTTCATCTTGATATCGATCTATGTTTTAACCAGCACCCAGGCATTTGCTTCTGTTTTTGGAGTGCACCAAATATATTCATACAAAGGGTTCAAATGTGACTCTTGGCAGAACTATCTCCTGCAAGGGGGTGTCTAGGATCCACAGCAGGTAGGCTAATAAACTTCAATTGCTTGTGAAAAGGGCACCACTTTACAGCACTGTAATAAGTAAAGCCCTTAATAGAATTATGTAGAAGAATGGAGAACAAAAGAGAGAGTAGTTGCCTAGAACTGGATGAAAACAGGATGCATTGTAAAACAGAAAAGAACATAAACAACAAAAGCCTTAATAAATGAATTTACAGGTGCATTGAGAGATACAGTAAAAACAATCATGTGCTCTCATTTATTATCAAAATTACAATTAGTAATCAAGAATTTTGTACAATAATATTGTTTCCTTTAGTGCCAGGAAAAAACATCACATATTTGACACATTCTTTTATTTGCATGCAGTCATGTGGGACGATAGCTGTAAAGCTGGATAATGGACGAGCCAGAACCATGGTTTTAGATATATATGTCAGGGGGGCCTATCGGCTCCCAGCAGAAGTTGTCAGGACCAAGGAGGAAGCTTCAGGGGTCAAAGTCCAAATTCGCAGTACAAAAGGGTTCAGGCAAAATTGTAATCAAAGTCCAGGCAAGAGTTCAAAGGCAGGCAGAATATTATCAGAGTCAAGGTCCAGGCAGGGTCAGAAGTCCAGGGAACAGTTAACAGAAATTATAGAACACCCAGGAATGTAAAAGACAAATGCTATAATTTGACTTGGAGGTCCTTAAGTTTTCAAATTTTGTGCCGGGCGCGTGACATCATCGTGCCGGGTCATTCTGCGTGGGTCATGGGCGCTGCCATGTTGGATGCAGCTCCGAAGAGGAGCAGAGCAACATCAGGCACTCCTGACAATGTATATATGAGAATCAATTCAAAATAAAGTTATTTTTACCATGAACACATTGTGGACAGAAACTATTTAAGCCATTTTAGTTAAATCTGAACAACTTTAAATAACCATACTGTTAATGTGTTGTATGTTTATCAAACGCTAATAAATGCTGGAGGCAATGTTCTCAAAGTCACAAATGCTTGATGGAAAAAGCTTCCAAATTTCCATTAAATCTAGATGGTTGTCGTTCATCCACAAAAAAAACTGTTACCAGCAAGCAAAGTGTTAAGTGCAAATAGCATCCATTCCACATAACAATAGCCCACTTGATATTTATGCTTGCTGACAGTGGTGTTTGTGTTGATTAGTGTTGTACATTTCACTGCATGTTACTTAATCCCACCAATCTATTCTTACCACAATGATGGGCTCTATGTTTGGGCTGTAATTGCACAAATCTAATTGTGACATGAAAGTAGAAAATTAAAATGGCATCCTTAGAGACAGATCACACACATTTCTAAATTAATTTCATTATGAACAAGAATGCTCTTTCCTGAACAATGCAGCAGGGGCAAAGGCCTTTTCATGCAAGGTTAATTTGGGGGAACTGTTAATGTTCCTTCTATGTATACAGCTATCATATCCCTATGATTAACAGGAATTTACCTCTTACTTTTTCTTGGTTCAGCTTGTTTAAAGTGAAAATAATTATAAACATATTTTACTGCCATTTCAATTTGGAGTTTAAGAGGGTTATTAACTAAAATCCAATTTTTTCTGATTATTTAAATAAAAAAAAGTCCAACCAAACTAGAATCCATGATTTGACCTGATTTAGTATTAAAAAAGAGCTTGGTTTAATTAGTTCTGGTAAAAACCCGATAAAATCGATTGAAAACCCCAATCGTAGCATTTTTAAGAGTTTCTTTCCCGCATCACATGTTTTTTCAGGCTTTTTCATGAAAAGCCTGAATGTTTCAGATTTTTGCTTGAAAACTCCTAAAAAGTTGGATTTTCTGGGTGATTACAGCGCAGACCACAGAAACTTCAAAATAGGAGAGGGACCTCTGCCAATGATCTGTATACACAACCTCGGCAGGTCTGAGATAGCGGATTTTCGGACTTTTTGCTGTATCTGGCTTTAATAAATGTCAACAAATTTGAGCTTAAAAAAAATTGAGTTTTGCCCCAAATACCCTAACCGGAGTTAAAAAACCCCTTAAAAGTATGTTGCAGAAACACACTGAAGATAACTCATGCTTATAAAAATTGAATAATTCTCTTTGAGTAAAAAGCAATCTTTTCAAAGCTTTAGGGTAGTGATACACTGGCACCTAATCACCTGTTCATCTGGGCGACAATCTCCCCAAACTGCCTTCCCATGTCTTCCCATCAGCTATAATGAAAAGTCACCAGCACTAAGCACACGCGGCACTTCGTTTTCCAAAGTCGCCCAAAGTTTTCTTGTGAGGCAACTTCGGGCGACTTCAGAAAACAAAGCGCTGCGTGTGCTTAGCACAGAAGACTTTTCATTATTGCAGAAGGGAAGACACACCAAGGTAGTTCAGGGAGATTGTTGCCCAGAAGAACAGGCAATTAGTTTCCAGATGACTAATTCTCCCCG
Organism: Xenopus borealis; assembly: GCA_024363595.1. NCBI lineage: Eukaryota > Metazoa > Chordata > Amphibia > Anura > Pipidae > Xenopus > Xenopus borealis. The sequence continues at coordinate 72,794,822 of CM044448.1, read as the reverse complement.
AATCTGCCAGTGTGTCACTACCCTTAGAGGTGTCACTACTTTTGTCGTTTTTGGTTCACTGTGTTGCGTTCACTGCAATTTCATACTTTATGTCTGGTCTACTTGCATGCACTGCACATGTTCAGTTAGGAGAGCTGGGGAGAAGGAATTTCTATACAGTAGACTTCAGGCTCCAGTCGCTCGAGGTTCACTTCAACTACAGTTATGCCACTACAAACATGAGTAGTAAGCAACATGCAATGCATTGCTGACATACAACATGGATGAGCTGTTTGCAGTAGGAAAACATCTTTGGCTAATTATCTGTATACATTATATGAAAACATTATAAAACATATTTGGCAAAAAAAATTATTAAACTACCGCTACAGGTTACTAAATTGTCTGGAAAACAGGCAGTTGTGTTTTAGTTTGATATTTAATTTCATGAATTATTGGTTCTAATTTATAACACTGCATCAATTGTTGTTGTTTTTGTAGCACTTCCATGCTAGTCTGCTTTTGATATGTTAACCTAAAAATTTCTAACTCTGAATTATCAAGTTGTACTGCACCTCCCAGCATCCTCCAGTAGTCTTATATATGAACATCTGCCTCAATACCTGGTAAAATTGAAGAGACACATCTTTAGTGTTACTTTATGTCCCCTATGGATAAGAGTTCTCTGAAAATCCTTTGAAAGGGCAGGCAGAAAGTTACCAAGGTAACGGTGATTCGTGCCTAAATGCTTGAATGGTCACAGGACTTTCAGGTCTCCTCTGGTTTGACGTCCTCCCACAGACAAAGGGGACAGTGAGGAATGTAATAACAAACATAGCAGTGCCATGTGCATTACAGCAGAACACAAAGCCCCTTTGGCACAAATGGGGACACGAGTTACAGATAACCAAGAACTGATCTGTACTGTAATTTGCCTAACACTAACAGGCTTATATTCTCTTAGAATCTTGACATTTTTTTGTTAATTAAGAAAATGTCACAGAGTTTATTATAGCTAAAATGATTCTGTCATTTTTGTGAAATGTCAGTGGACATTGATTATTCATATGAAATGAATCCAATAAATATGTTCTTTTTACAGATATCACAGTTTCATATATACATTTATTAAATAACAAGAAAGCAGTAACACAGTAAGGTAGAATGAAAAAAGACACACGTCCATCAAGTTCAACCTTTTAACTTTTTTTTTTTAAACTGCTAGTTGATCCATAGGAAGGCAAAAACCCCATCTGAAGTCTCTCCAATTTTCCACAGAGGGAGAAAAATTCCTTTCTGATGCCAAAATGGCAACTTGTACTATGGGCTACTGTATCTTCCATAACCCTGTATTCCCTCACTTGCTAAAAAGCCATCCAACCCCTTTTTAAAGCTATCTAATGTATCAGCTTGTACAACTGAATGAGGGAGAGAAATCCACATTATCACAGCTCTCACTGTAAAAAAACCCTTCCGTATATTTAGGCGGAACCTCTTTTCTTCTAATCGGAATGGGTGACCTCGTGTCAGCTGGAAAGACCTACTGGTAAATAAAGCATTAGAGAGATTATTATATGATCCCCTTATATATTTATACACACTTATCATATCAACCCTTATCAAAATTGATTTAAAAAAATTGAACGAAAATCAAAATCGTACAATTTTTTCTGGCCTTTTCCTGAAAAGCCAGAATTGTACTTATTTATGCATGAAAAGTCCGGATTTTCAGACAAATCCCAGGGCAGACCACAGAAACTTCCAAATAGGATAAGGACCTCTCTGATTGACTTATATACAGTTTTGGTAGGTTTAAGATTCCGGAATTTTGGATTCTGACTTTTTCCATCCTCTGAGTTTAATAAATCTCGAACAATCTGAGTTTTTTCCCCGCTAAAAATTCAGATTTTATAGTATAAAAACTCAAATTTTTTAGCTTTCTGACTTTAATAAATAACCCCCTCAATGTCCTCCTGTCAATGCATTGTGTGATAGCTACTAACAATAAAACAGAATGGTAACCAGATAGTGGGATATTATTTGACATAATTGTAGCGATAAGTCCCACAAACAACCAGGTTAAACCTAATAGGTTTCTGAATATGTAAGGTGTGTGGCAGCAAAGCCATCTGGAGAGCAGTACCACCTTAAATGGAGCAACTGTTGTTGAAGTTCTGCACATAAAACCAGGTAGTACATAACAACCAGTATTTACATTGTGAAGCAGAGAAAACATGGGCCTGCAACTGCAAAATATAACTTACAGTATATTACAGGGGTTGGTGCACCTACTGTACACCTGTTATGTTGAGCACCTTCTCAACAATACTGGCCATTCCCTAGGTTGTGAGCAGGGCCATGTGCAAGCTCAAGTTCCATGGACTCAAAAATAATTTTGATTTCAAATAATGAAGGCTTTACTATGGAATTGCTAATGCTAATAAGTATCATCTTTTACATCAATATTAGGCCTCAGTATTGTTGTTGATCCACATAGGATTGCAAAACAACCATGAATAGGACACTAAGAGTGGGCTAATTGACTAACTCTGGGCAGATTTTCACTAGTGCAGTAATCCATGCCAATCAAATAAATGTTACCTGGCAGAACATATATTTTACAAATTTACATAATATACTGTATGCTCTATGTAAGCTAAAATTTGCTTGCTATGGGTTACTGCCCAGGTTGAAATTTGGTCAGTATTGGTAAACAAACCAACTTGAGCTTTATTCTGTACCATGTTATGTATCATACTACCTTCAACTCTAAATCATGCAAATTAGGTAAATAAAAATAAATTAGGTAAATATGCATCGCTGGACCTTTAAAGGAATTCACAATATGCACACCGCCAGCACTTTTTGCCTTCCAGTAAATCTTTGCACAATGTAGTTTGCATGACATACAGTATTACTCAAGCACTCCTGCCAATCACTCGCCATATCTTGTCTAACATGTATAATATGGCATACAGTGGAATACCTTCATAAAAACACAAACTGTGTATTGTCTAATAGATTAGAGTATTGTAATATTTGGCAGCCAAGAGCTAAAATGGTTCCAACATGGATAATGGCCAAATATTATAACGTTCTTTATGGATGATAAATAATATACACACAGTTTAATCATTAAAAAACGGCTGACTCACTATATCTTTAAAAAGATCCAGCTTTCCTTATCAAATTTCAATTTCCTGATTTATACTAAAAACCAGTAGAACAGAGGAGCACATCGATTCTCATTTTAGCCTGAAGAGTCTGTTTTCTAATTTGCTTTTCTTTATTCATGTTCATTATGTGGCCATTGTTAGGCAAACACAATGTCAAATAATGCGTTGAATCAAGTATTTTTGTCCCTCTGATTACCCAGAAAGTATTTTATCACAAAATAGACTTATGTATTGCATCTGCTATTAAAATCATTGCATCACTCTGCAGAGATGGCTAAAAGAAGGCCATTTTGGAAGGAGCAAATTAACTCTTTTGTAGTGCCAGTAATTTACCAACAGTAAAGGAATTCCTAAACTGTATGATTGATTTTTTTTTTTTACATTTGCAACTCTTTACACACAAAATTGCCCCCTTCATGAAACTGCCTCCTAACACTCCACGCTGATACTAAAGGTGGCCATAGACAGAGAGATCCGCTCATTTGGTAATGTCGCCAAATGAGTGGATCCCTCTCCGATATGCACACATTGAAGTGGGCAATATCGGGCTGATCAGATCATGGACTCTAGGGCCCAATGATCAGAATGGAGGCAAAACGTGCAGTCGGATTGCGAGACTGCATCAACGAACAGATGCGACCGTGATCCAACGGGATTTTTAATCCTGCCCAATCAACATCTCGCTGACTTTTGGCCAGATATTGATTGGGTAAACCCGTCAGAGGGCCCCACACATGGACCAATAAGCTGCTGACTCAGTTTTAAGATTGTGCCTTGTATGGTGGGCTAATACACATATATAATGGCTGAAGAGTATAGACAATGGTTTGAAGTATTAGGGGAATGGTTGGCAGCTGGAGGGCCACTCAAATCTATGTTTTAAAATATATGGACACCATTCCCCATGTTACACAGGGAAGTGATAATGTAGTTTTTCTTTGGAGTGGGAAGCATGTATGAACTGCATCCCCTTCATGCATAAGAGATCCTATAAATAAAGTATGCAATATTCAAGAGCGATATGGACCCCCAGAATAGCACAGAAGCGATAGTAAGTCCAGAGCAAGCAAATTTCTATAACCACATAGCAATAAAGGGTTAAAGGATTGGCATATTGTACATCTTTATATGAACTATATGTTAAGACATTTTGTCCTGTAAATATTTTATGTATTTTCGTTATTTCATTGTCATCTAAAATGAGAAAACCTGGAATACAAATGTCTCTGCAAAATGGCAAATCCTTTTAAAATAATAGGAGAGACATGGAAACATTCACTGGCTTATAACAATATTATATTCCAGCAACTCAAGGTTTGAGCCATTACAGCTATTATTTACAATGTGTGAATGCTTGTTTCTAGTTAGTTGTAGCATTTATCTATGCTCTGCCTAATAGAAATATACTCCCTGCTACTTGGCACAGAAGCTCTGTTGAATGCAACATAAATATATAATGTAGGCTGCTTCCCTTTAATATTACCAAAGCAAGAATCAGTTATATGATTCTTCACCTGAATATATACATTCTGAAGGAAAAAGGGAAGAAAAAGAGATGAATATGATAAATAAGACTTCAACTCTGACCTTACCAGCCCTCGCCCACATCCCCAATCTGGCTCATGTCTTGTTTCCTTTAAATAGATTTATTAATCCCCTTGGGTTGCTTTGCGGGTTTTATACTTTTAGTGATAATAGATGGTATATATCATGATAACAAATTTTTAAGACCACATCATTACAGTGATACACGTTGTTAATAAACTCTTTCACACTTCGATGATCTTAAATCAGTTTCTCCTTATTGATTTTTGGTCATAACATAATTTTAAAGTTCAAGTCAGTTCATAAAAAATATTTTCTCGTGCATTGCGCTACTTTGTGTCTCTCTCATCTTTAGGTGTAGTGGACAACACAGTGAGATCTGAGTTTCGGCGGGTATTTGAATGTATGGTAACATATGGCTAAGAGTTAGTTTGTCCCAATTTCTAATTATCTTAAGACAGTGTTGTCATACCCATAGTAGCACCACTTTGTAGTACAGGTAGGGGATCTGGTATCCAGAAACCCATTATCCAGAAAGTTCTGAATTACGTAAAGGCTGTCTCCTATAAACTCCAATATAATCAATATAAAATTTAAAAAATTATTTCCTTTTTATTATTAATAATAATAATGATAATAATAAAACAGTACTTTGTACTTGATCCCAACTAAGATATAATTAATCCTTATTGGAAGCAAAACCAGTCTAATAGGTTTATTTAATGTTTAGATAATTTTTTAATAGACTTAAGGCATGAAGATCCAAAATATCTGTTATCAGGAATACACCAGGTCCCGCATATTCTGAATAACAGGTCCATACCTGCAGTATCAACAGGAACTTGTATGCCACATCAAGCTCATGAATAAAAAAGAAGCCCTCTTTAAGGAAGCATATTCATTAACATTTGCTGGGGAGGGGGTAGACAGTAGGTATCTATCTATCTTCACAGTCATTATATACTATGTTTTAGGCATTTTTCCTAGGGACTGAGTACCTTCAACTAAAGAGAGTGAATTAGTGGTAGCAATTTAAAGAGGAGCAGAAGAGGAAAAGCAAATACAAAACAGAAATGTATAATTACAGATAGAAAGCAGAGATTCTTTCTTTGAGACATACAGTTATACATATTTGCAGTAAGCCACAGAAACTAATCAGATATCACTTTATCATGCTACCTGCAGTAGAGTGATCAAAGTTAACTGCTGATTGGTTGGCATATGCCATTGACAGCTATTCATATGTAAATAAACAAATCCCTCTATCCTACAGGTGGTGTCCCTTGCTTTATTTTCCCATTGCACAAAACTATATGGGTCTGGGGTAAGCCGACTGCTTGAACCCCATAAAGACTGCGTTGTCTCTAATCTCGAACAGACAATAGAGAGAGAATAGGTGTTGTGCCTGACCAAAGCTCCCCACTTCAGTGACCAGGCTATATTTCCTCCAGCTGCACTGCCAGGCCTTTTAACTGCAGATAATAATAAACCCAAGGTTGTAAGTATAAATAAAAATGAAACTCAATTATCTTCCATTGCCAGCTCAGCAGAAAGAGACAAGGAAGGAGAGATCTGCGCATCAAACTGTTACAAATAAAAAAGGGGGGGGGGAAAGAAGCAGATGGAAGAAAAGAGGTGGAATAAAAAAAAAATAAGTGGCATTAAATCTTACTGTCCAGCCAGGTCCCTGGTAAATGACTCAGAAGGGACAATTAAACATGGGGAGAAAAGCAGTGACCGTGGCAGGCAGCAGTCTCAGAATACATAATGAATGGTGACAGTGACGAATCACTAAGCTCCCAGCCCATGCAAATCCATTAATGACACTCTAATGTGATGTCTCCCTTTCTTCTTTATGTGGCTGTCTCTAACTGTGTGGAACCTGTGTATGTCTCATACAACCATGCTGGACCCCCCTCAACTGAAATCTCAACTCTAAACAGAAGTGCTGCTTCACAGACACAGACCTGACTGTGGTCAATACTGCCCAACAATATTCATATTCAT
>CM044448.1:72739942-72778547 GCA_024363595.1 Xenopus borealis | reverse complement strand
GCAGCCTAACAACAGAACAATGGGAAGGTAACCAGATAATAGCTCCCTAACACAAGATAAAAGCTGCCTGGTAGATCTAGGAACAGCACTCAATAGTAAAAACCCATGTCTCACTGCGTACTATTCCGTTACATTGAGGAGGGAAAACAACAGCCTGCCAGAAAGAAGTTCCCTCCTAAAGTGCTGGCACAAGTCACATGACCAGGGGCAGCTTGAAAGTTGACAAAATGTTTAGCCCCATGTCAGATTTCAAAACTAAATATAAAAAAATCTGTTTGCTCTTTTGAGAAATGGATTTAAGTGCAGAAGTCTACTGGAGCAGAACTATTAACTGATGCGTTTTGAAAAAAACATGTTTTCCCATGACAGTATCCCTTTAAGAACAAAGAAACGCAAAAGGTTACCGACAGGTTAGTAAATTTCTTCCTAATTGCTCAGCAACAAATCTGCTTGTACAATTCAATACCCATTATGTGCTTTGTGTTGCTGGGTGGCTAGAGAAGAATGTGTTACATATTTTATTAGTGAGCTGGAACTATGATCCTCCTTTTGGACATGAGCTTTAGTTTTATTTTGGAGCTCCAAATATCAGGAGAGGGGGGTCTGGCACAGCGGGGGCCCATGCAGGTCGGGGCTCAAAGTTTTTTTCGCTGGGCCAGTCCGACACTGACCATATGGCACATTATTTAACTGTGGGCTTATGTGTAGGGCTCTATTGACTTTATTAAGATTCTTCTGGCATGTCTAGTTATCATTGTAAATGTAATGTATTATATTCACCATGTAACATAAATAGCTCCATTCCACTTTAAGTTGCCTGCCGTATGTAAATTAGCCTGAGTGCAAAAACTCAGAATCGAACACTAGTGCAGCTTCGCTTTGATTTGCTCGCTCTGCCGAAGCAACCCTAGAGAAAATTCATCGGTGTTCAGCCTGGAGACAACTTAGCTTTGTCTGAGCAAATATTCGCCTGGTGAAGTGTTGGGATGGCTGCAAAGTCATCTCTGGCTAAATTGCACTATTTAGTGAGTTTTCCCCTAAGGATTTCGCCAAATCAAATGACAGATTTGTCAACCCCCTGCTATTCAGAGTTCAAATAATACGCTATATGTCATATGTTTATTGTGATGGCTTGTATCTCAAACCCTTCTGCCTTTTTCACCTTTTGCTCTTTTGGCCAGGGCCCCTTTTAATTCTTTTATCGGTAACTGGTTCTTTTTATTTGTCTACAGTGCATGGTATAGAACAGTGGAATATGAAATAAATATAGGTAATTATAATTAATATAGAAAACGTATAAATATAACAAATACAAATAACGTGTGGTTTACAGAGGTTGCTGTTAAGGAGGTAATATCAGATATTCTGTACAATGCTGATTGCCCCTCCTTATCTATGGCAGTAAGCAGTGTGATATCTTGGCTGGTAGTGAAAGCATTAGGAAGAACTCAGCCCTGCAGGGTGTTTGATTTAAACTGTTCAATTTAATTGCCAGACTTAGTTAATTTTCTGTCTGTATACTGAAGGGAGACACACACAGTGCTGCTGAGCCTGTAAATCACAAGTGCTGTGCACACCAGGGCCCTCCAGTGTGATTGATGTTTTCTTACTTCTTTTTTTATTCAGTCCATATCCTCTACTATTTTTTTCTATACTTCAACTGTCAACTTTAGTTTAGCCTTCTTTACCAGAATATACTGATTTTTAGAGGCTCCTAACAAGTGATGGAACTCGGGTCAGATTGGACCTGCCAGATGCTGGGAGAAAACTCATTGGGCCCTGCAGACCCAAGTCTGCTCACCCACCTGGCCACCCCCTTAAAGTAAAGGAGAATGAAGGAGACTAATGGTTTACTGTAAGAGTGACTGACCACATGGAGGCGTGTCAAGCATTCACAGGAAGTCCCTGGAGATCACGAGGAGGGCCCTTGAAGCTGCAGCTCTGGTGGACCCTAATGCTCCAGTCTGAAACTGAACTTTAGAGCTAAACAACACTTGGAGGACACAAGATGATGGCTTTTACTTTGCAACACCCCATGCTATCATTTGTTAATCATCGGAGAGGTGAGTCGAAAAGAAAGGCACCACCAAGGATTATCATTGAGAAGAAATATACACTGTGACTAAATACTTGGAACTAGAATGTGGATTGCATAAATTAGGGGTCCTTTATGAAACTGGTGATCTATTATGAAGCGACTACAAAGAAAGCTTGGACAAGGCTGAATTTGCTTTACAGCCTATGGAAAAGTTACCAAACATAATAAAGCATATTTGCCAATTAGATCTGCAATGAAGCAAGGCTCTTCCTTCAGCAGGAGTACTATATAACACAAAAGATGGGCCAGATGATCCATTCTAGCAACTCCTCATTAACGTAACCCAGAACCATAACTATCCTGGTACTCTACACAAAAATGTGCATTCTGGAACTGTTGCTTTTCATTAGAAAGGTGAATTAAACATTCTCCACTCTGAATACTACAGATGTATTCTCTTGCCAAACTCTCAAGTGCTCTCAACCTCTTCTCCAGCTCCACCATGTAATTTTCTAATCATTCAACTACTTTTGATTGAGTTACTTCACTGCATTCCTTTTTCATACCCTCCCCCCTTTCCAAAGCTCTCCATCCATGTCTAACTTTACTGCTGCCTGACCCCCCCTCCCACACTCTCTCTGTTCTTTTGTTCATGTGACCAAGCTGGGGATTCACAACAATTTAAAGAAAGCCCTTGCAGACAGCAATATTGTAAGCCTTCTCTCTCTCTCTCTGTCTCTCTCTCTCTCTCTCGGGCTCTTCATGAATTCCTTATGAAGAAAAAATATTGAACAAGATGACAAAGGACGTTAAACAACCACAGATATTAAACCCTCAGCAGTGTCTGGAATCAACAGCAGTCCTTAGAAAAAAGACACACAAGGAATTTATAGCCCACTGACCTACTGAGGACAGGACTTGGCAGAAATAAATAACATGGATAGTAATATCAATCTATCTATAGGAGGCAATAATTTAATATTTGGTGCTTGTGTTCTCTCTGTGGCGAATCAAGGGCTTGTTGGATTTGAAATAGTTGTTACAAAGAGAATGGTAAGATCCTGGGAATATAAGGTTAATATATCGTCTGCACTTAATGAAACTAAGAGAAAGGCTGGGATTCAAAGTTTACTGAAGATGGAAAAGACATAAACACCAGAGAATACAGAGTACTAAACAATGCCAGGCAATGCCAGAGGGGCTGCTGTACGTTGCTATTTAGCGGGCTTGGAATGCCAGGGCATATTATGACTCCAATTCCAAATCTGATACTAAATTGTGAAAAAAAAGACTGGAGTCTATTATGATTATATTATGAGGTTGAATTAATTTATGTGGTTGCTATGTAACATTACTGTAACATGAGTGTATAAGTCAAAGGTATCAGTAAAGGATTTTGGAATATAATCAATAAAATATATAATGAGCATGTTTTTTTGGAAGAAAGAACCATCAGGGTGATATAATAAAGGGCACTAAAGTTTCCCAGGAGCAGTAACGCATAGCAACCAATCATCAGAAAGCATATACTGGTGCGAAGTAGATAGACTAGCGCAACTTTGCACCCTTATGCCAGGCGAAGTTGCGCACTGACGAAGGATCGTAATTACTCAAATTCACTAAGATCACTATTTTCCTGAATCTTACCACTTACGCTAGACTTTACTTCACCTGGTCAGACCTGGTGAAGTTCAATACAATAGATAGGAGTTTGAAAAAAAATTTTTCCAAGTCCCAAAAAAACACTGGCGTGTTTTACCATTCTAGGGTGATAGTCTGAAAAAGATTGATTTTTTTGGGGGGGTTACCCTACTTCCCCCCTACATTTCCTAACATATGGCAACTCAACTATACAGGAGGCACATGTAGGGCAATAGGACAACTTTATTTTATTTATTAAAGGTTTCCTGGGCTTGTGTAGTGGAATGTAGTGGCTGTAACATATACAAATTAGGCATCTCTAGCGTAAATGCGCTTTGCCTGGCGAGCTAATGGTAGCGCTACTTCGCTTACATTTGCCGACCTTAGTGTAACTTCGCACTTTAGTGAATTTGCGTAGTGCTGGCGAAAATTCGCCTGGCGAAGTGCGGCGAACGTTAGCGAAGGCAACGCTAGCAAATTTTTGCCGCTTAATTAATTTCCCCCTTGGATGGTGCAAATACTATACATTCACTGACTGTGGCAAAAGATGAATGAAGTTGTGCATAATAAAGGAGTCCTTATGAGTAGAAATGCAGTGAATGGCATTAAAATATAAATAAAATCAATAAAAATAAAATGTTTACTTTTTTATTGATTAATTTTTCCTGTTTTGTAATCATACAAGAGCAATAATAAGTCAATACCATTTACTGCTTTCTTCACCAATTCTTTTATGAAACTACTGAGGAGTACTGATCTGGGGACAATACCTGATATAAACCAAGAACTTATTCCCTCCAGTTAAATGACACTAGCATTAGCTTCGTCTTAGCCCTGGATCAGCAGTGGGACAAATTATACACAGTTACTATGATAGAAATGGCCAGGAAGGCCAAGGATTAGTCAGAAATGAGTATTTCAGTACCATGGACAGTGACAGACTGAATAATCCTTCTCCTTAGGTTGCCTGCCCTGATCTCACAACTCGCACCCACCCTACAATCTAAGTCTGTGCCATTAATAAAAGAGAAAAGATTCAAAGATGTTGGTATCATATTACCCTGTCCTACTCTATGCAAGAATCAGGGACTGCCTAATTATATAACAGGGACAGGTAATTTTCAGAGCTAAGGATGTAAGAGAACTACAGTTCCCAGAATCTCTCTCCTAGTATAGCTAAAACAGTAATCCCAGGAGGAGTTAGAACTTTAAAATCAGCAATGATGATGACTTTCACCTTTTATAAGAACTGTTTTATATTTAATAAAAATTAAAATGGAAAAAAGGTGCCTGCCCATATATGTATTTATTTATTAGAGTGGAAGTGTTTAGCACAAACAGGGACAGTTACTTTTAATGCTGAGTTTAGTTGACCCCAGAAAAGCTTGAATGCTGAATGTATGCTGAAGAGGCTTTGGACAAGACTTATAGGCTGCTCCTAAATCAGCAAGAAGCATCTTATGGCTTTGTGTGAGAATATGGAGCGCAAGAAGATGGGCATAGATCTGCACACTCCATTCTGTAATACATGCCTGACAGCTCCACAGACATCTAACATCAACAGAGCAAAGTTACTCATAAACAGTATTCAAATCACAATTTTGGTACATAACCCACTGTGCTTTGTGTCATTTTTCAGCATACAATTGGTGCCTATTTGTTCCAGAAAAGCTTCAAATATGAATGTTCTTTTGCAAAAATAATAGATTATTTCCATACCTCTATATATTGCTGTGTACATTTCTTTTCTGCTCTTGACACCTTAAACCGAGCATGAAATCTGCCAAAGAATATGATAAAACACATTTTCCCCGATTGAGCACTCATTATAAATAATTGTACAATAAATAATTGTATATAAATAATGTTAATAAGTTGTATAAGTCAAATAGTGTATCCTCCACCAAAATTGCATATGAATCCTGAGCCAAATCAAAACGCAAATTTTAATTTTCAGATTTGAGAAAAATCATAAATTGTGTCTGGTGTAAACATAAAATGTTGCATTTTGTTGTGTAAAACATTAACATCACATGATCTATTCAGCTGCTACAAAAACTGCTGGCATTTGGATGAATAATGAACATAGTCCTGGTTTTGAGGCATTTTCACTTAAATGCTTCTAGTATATATTAGAACTAATTCTATGGTATTCACTGTCTACTTTTTATATATCTCTAGAAATTAGTGACTACAAGTAGTGATGGGTGAATTTATTCACCAGGTGCGAATTCGCAGCAAATTCCCACGATTCGCCGCCGGCTAAATAAATTCGCGAAATGCCAGCGAAAATTCGCCTGACGAAAATTCGCTGGCGTCAGAAAAAAGAAACGTACGTCAAAAAAAGCAACGCACGTTGAAAAATTACTGTAGTATCTGCCATACTTTTAACTAGTGATGGCGAATCTATCTCATTTCGCCAAAAAATTTAGTTTCGGTGCGCGTTGCACCAGTTTCGGTGCTCGTCTCGCCAAAAAAAAACTGGCCTGACTCGTTTTGCGAATCTTCTGCCAATTCGTGAATTTCCAGCTACATTTTTCAACTAAGCGAAACAGGATAGATTTGCCCATCACTAGTTAAAAGTATGGCAGATACTACAGTAATTCCAAAGACACTATATACAGAGGAATTAGAATCATGAACTAAAAGCTCAATTAGAAGTCAGAGGATACTGACATACTATTACACAGCCTATTATTTCAATTTTTATATTCATAACAGTACTAGTCTGGAATTAAAGAGCCATAGTTTGCAGCAGAACTTGCTTTCCTGTAGTTTGTAGTGCTTGGGTAGTGATGTATGCAAGGGAGATTCGTGCTGCAACAGAACACTGATGGGTTAGCTGATGTTTTAGCTTACATCTCATACAAGAGTTTTTTCTAAACCTGCCAGATGTACTGCCTATCTATCTCCTGCAAACTTCATGCCTGATTTGATTTCTCGCTCTGTTTGCAGGTACAGACAGATGAGCAGGTCAGCTCTTCACAAGCAAGCTGGAGGGAAGATGGTGGACTTTTTATAATCCCATACCTACCTGTTTCCCTTGCCAGTGGGAAGGTGAGTCAAGCACTAGGGAAGTAGAACAGAGGATACCGATTTCATTCTGTATGTGTCGGAATGTATAATGTGATGATTGGAGGGCGTAATTAATTCTCAACCACCAGCTCATACATTGTGCCATGTATACAAGAATAGACCTCAAAGGAGAATTATATACAATATGGCATTAAGTAGAGCATTAAAGAATGAAAAAAGAAATGGACAGAAGAAAAAAATTAGAATGGTCTGTGTGATGCAGACTTAAATAGGATTTTACAAGGTAACTAATTCATTGATATGCACAAGAAGAAGTTTATATAAAGATTATTTGCATACTGGTGTAAAGTCATTAATGATTACTTACCAGTTGGTCACTGGACAATCTTGATTTTTAAACGTGTTTGATATCTTTCTCCAGAGTCATACGTAGGGAGGGGTTATCTCACTTCCCTTTCTGATCCCTTCCTAATCCTCTCTGGTAGTCCCACTAGTATATTGCTTTGGTGATGAGTATGACGCCATTATAGATGGTAGTGCTGTATTTAGCTCCAGTGCAACCCTAGGCCCTGCATCCAAAGTTGTGGAAGTGATGATATGCACACCACTACATGCGACATCACTTCTGGTACAGAATGGTTCGGCCACAGCCACCAGAATTTGGGAATTTGAGGACATTAAAGACAAATATTTCATTTGAAGCAGCGTAGGCGGTTCTTCACAGTGAGGACGGTGAGGTTGTGGAATGCACTGCCGGGTGATGTTGTGATGGCTCATTCTGTTGATGCTTTTAAAAGGGGCTTGGATGATTTTTTTGTACAGACATAATATCAAAGGCTATTTTGATACTAAACTCTACAGTTTGTATAGCTATGGGCATATACAGTATGGTTTGTGTGAAAGAGTGGAGGGGTGTGTGTGTATGGATGCTGGGTTTTAATTTGGAGGGGTTGAACTTGATGGACTTTGTCTTTTTTCAACCCAATTTAATTATGTAACTTATGGACACAATACATCTTGCTTTTCTTATGGAGAGCTAGAAACATCATAAATCTGACCAGAACCCCAAAACATACAGTATTGTGCAGAAAATATAGCTTACTTCTTTGTTAAGCTTTCGCTCCTGTAAAGACAGGCCTGGATTTGTGGCGAGGCCACAAACGCCTGGGCCTAGGGCAGCACAATTTCAGGGGCGACATGACACCCAGCCGCACCATCTGGCAATACTCTGAGGACTGCAGCTATGGCAAACTTCCTATTTACTTAGTGGGCGTATGCAGTCCTCAGTGCCAATAGTAGAACAGTGTGTGCATGCACGGGGGCGGGTCGGGTGCCATGGGGCAACGCATAGGGAAATCCGGCCCTGTGTAAAGAGCTTCAATCGAGCACTGTCTAATTAAACTGATATTTTTTTTAAGAGTTTTTATTTTTGCATAGATAAAGATTTACACACATTGCTTTGCCAGTGGAGCCAAATAATAAACATATAACTTTTGTACCATTTTCTCATTTCTATGTTTTTATCATACTTTACTATACATAGACATACTTTTATCAGGTTAAACATATCTTATATATTGGTGACAGAGGGGAACCATCCTTTTCCAGCCACATGCCCCATATTGTCTCAAATTTTTTGGGAGATCCCCTAGCTATATAGGTCAGTTTTTGGCTAGGGAGGGCGTTGTTTACCAGTGCTCGCCAGAATGCAAGGGTTGTAATTAAACTGATATGTAATTCTCACATGGAGGAATGTAATATCAGTCAATAATGCAATTTTTTTTTGCAATTTGTTCATAATAGTAAGTAAATGATTATGGCGTTAACAGTTTGTGATAGTGTGCAGTGTATTTAATAAAACTTTTAATGAAAAAGTTGTTCTTTCGTTCTAAAAGTTTATGCCACCTTCAAAGTGTTAAAGGTTCCCAAGGTGCAATTGAGATTTGCAATGCAATAAAAGCCTAATGAATAATATCACCTTGCTATATGCACATTTTTATTTGCAAATGTGTTCTCTTTGCAAATTGAATTACCTTTCCCCCATATACAGAACATCCATCATCTACATTTCTATCTATCTATCATCTATCTATCTATCTATCTATCTATCTAAATAGTAAATCTACCCTTGTTTGCACTGAACCTTTGTAAAACTATATACACTTGGGATTCTGTATATATAAATAAAATATTTTCAGTCATTCCTTATCAGACTATGGTACACACTGTTAATATGTAGCACAAAAGTATTACACTATACCTGGCAAAGAGATCTAAGTGGTTCTGAAAGTTTCCACTATAAAATCGATTCATTTAGCCAATAAAGTGAAACGTTAATTTCCCTTTTTCCTCTTTCAGTCAATAGCTTACACAGTTCAACCTTGTTCTTATTCTCACTTTTGTGTGTGTGTTCCTGAAAGTGTCAGACTAGGCACAGGTTATGTCTTGCACTGAATCTGCATCATGCTGCATCCATGCATTTACTGTGAAAGGAAGGTAGTGTAAGACCTTAGTTATTGGACTGTCTTCAGAATCTGTCAGCCCAATATTGTACTGTTTGCAAAAAGACCCGTTTGTGTTGTGCACTGACTTTGTTATTCCAGCTGGATTGACCCTAAAGCACCCTGTGTGGTTTTAGCTCCTGCCAGAATTTTGCTAATCCAGTTAATATCATTAATAATTAAAGGGTCCCTGTTGAAGTGTAATTAAATTAACAAAGATCCAACTTTCAGTCAGTGCATAGGGAGTGTTAACCCATTTGTGGCATGGTCACTGAGGGTTGTTTCTCCTTCTGATAATCAGCACTTATTGGCCTCTAGTAATAGCCAGTTGGCAAAAAAAACGAAAAAGTCATAAACACTAAACACTATCGATCCAGTTCATTCTTTTGTCAAATAGCTGATCAACTGAATCAAAAATATAGCATTATGGCATGAAATTGGCTTGAAGTTTCTAAGTATCAGGTTTGCAAGTATATGGATTCTATTTGTCTATAAGTAAACTGGAAAATATTATATTTATTCAGCAGGCTGTGGAGCACTTAGTGGTTTTATTCTAGAAATGTATCAGCACTATGATGTTCACCAGACCATAATCTGCCAGCTCCCAATCCACACCCACCAGGGCCCAGCAAGGCACCTCTGTTTTACCTATGCCTGGACTGCCCCATCTCTGATGTCATGAAGGGGGTAGGCCAGGGAGGCACATGTCTATAAATAGAGGCTGCTAGAAGCAGAAGCCAGACAGAAGAAGGTCACGGGTGGGGTGGATGGAAGGGAAGGCTCAACCCGAACCTGCCCATGGCTCGCAAACCATTTGCATATGTCGACACAAACCTGCCCATCCATGTAGCCTGCAGGTTTCAGAGTGACCCACACATGACTAATCTGCACCTTCTTGTGGGATAAGATATGCTGCTGCCTATGACTATGGTAATACATATACAATAACTCCTACAATAGGTCCATAAATGACAAAATACATTGACGTATCTTATTCTGTGTTGCTCCAAATTTCAATAGGAAGACTTGGGTACAAGTCTATAGAAATTGATGCACAACAATATACCCCTGTTACTGCATTTCTAGCAATTTGTGACCAATACTGGACTATTTTATGGAGTTCCAGGGTACATTTAATATTCTGCCTAATTTCAATGCCTATTTTGAACTACCTCTCTGTTGTGTTTGGTAGCCGAGGATGAGGAGAGTATATCAGTGATTTATTAGCAGGTCATGCAGCCATTACATAACAGCAGTAAAACTTACTTTCACTTTCAAGCTGTACAGAAAGTCCTGTGTATGCACAGTGCCACCTGCAGGCCATGTCATTTGTATAAACACCACACTCTCTATGTGCCCTAAACTGCACCTATTAAAAGAATCCTATTGGTCTAACAATATTGTTTCTCATAATGAGGTTAGTGTCCTGTATTACAAATTACAGTTCATCATGTTAAAACAGTCAACTGTTTATGGCAGCCTATATACTGACCAATGAACATAACAAAGATTGAATAGTATAAAAAGCAGTCCTTTATATATGGATACCTTGCTAGCATTGAGCAAATGTTTATGTTATCAGCAATGCCCTGATTGCCCCAGACGGGGTGTCAAATATTGGCCAATGGGAAAAACTCAGTATGGGGAAATGTAACAACATTTGCAAAGAGAACAAATTTGCAAATAAAACTTTGCATGTCCCAATGAAATGTTATTCATTAGGCTTTTATTGCATTGCGAATCTGAATTGCACAATGCGGACCCTTTGGAGCAAATGTTATAAATGGAGCAAATAAGAAGTTTTACTACATACAGTAGACTGCTTGTGAGGGGCAAAGTGTTTGCAAAGGCAAAATTTTTAACTTTGCATTGCAAATGATTTTTGCATTGGCAACCAATATTACATTCCCCCATATGACTAAGCTAGTTGTACCATTGTTACTGAAATAGTTGGCCAGGTGGTATTATCAGGGAGAGATTATGACTGCTTTTCTTTATTAAACAGTAAACACTTTGCGCAGCCTCCCTCTTTTCTTCTAGCACTTGGTGGAAAATGAGAGCTCACTGTCATCTATATTATGCTGACTGACACACGTGAACAAAGCTCATTCTTTATTCTGGAAAAGATTGTTGCAGATAAAATGTACCACGCTATTCTTCCACCAGTCATCACTATATCAAAGTTAGTTTCATATGATTATTTTGAGGGCTGCTAAACAAAGGATTCTGGGAGATAGAAATCTGAAATTCCTTACACTCTGGTACCTAAGAGCAGTTGATCTTTATAGAGGATTGTCATATCAAGACGCTGACACCCTAATCACGCCTTCTCCAGTATCACTGCACAGCTCTGGTAGCACAGAAGGGACTGTCACAATGTCGCTTTATCAAGCAGCATTTTATTGTGTTTCAAGAAATTGCTTTTTTGTAGCTACATCTCTGAAGCCAGTAACAGATACTAGTTGGGTTCTGAGGTTGAGAGAGGAGGCAGACAGTGCTACAAGGCTCTCTGGCATAGTTTACTTTGACACAGTCACACCACATTTGTTTCAGTTTGGTTTGTGTTCCCCTGTCACTGTCTCCTGCAGCTTTATAATAATATTATTTCCCTTCCTGTCCATCTCATGGAGTGTCTGCCTGGGTTTTGTTGTGATGCAGTTATAGTTAATGAAGTACTCATACCAGGATTTTGGAAACACCAATAACACTGAGAAACATAGAGCACATAAGTCAGAAGCTATACCAGCTTTCTATAACTCCTCACCTTAAAAGGAAGACATCAGATTCTGTGGAAGTTCTACTTTTATCATTTTCCAGATATCTACAACAGTGGGTGATTATACATGAAATACTTTAAATACATTCAAATATTGTGTCCTTTAAGCTTCCAACCAGTTGGTACTGCACCCAGCGGAACTCTATAATCTGCCATGAACAGTAAAATAACTAGATCTATGGTCACAAAGCCAGAAGTTGTGCCACTGCCAAATGCAGAAGCAGCATTAAACTTTTCAGTGGGTTATTATCCTATAATGCTAACGATTCAACAATGCTAATTATTGAATATTGTAATAATATTCTGCACTATGTCTAGTAGCCCACAGCAACCATATATATATATATATATATATATATATATTTATTTATATATATATATATATTTATATATATGTGATCAGTAAATGTTACATGCAGATTGGTGGCTTATGAATAATACACCTGATGCAGACTTTTACTAACCTGTCTAAGATGCTCATTCTGTAGAATGGCACAAGAATTCTTTTGAGGAAGTTATAAATGATTGGAAGTGATTGGGTTGATGAAGTAAGCTATTTCCAATTTGTTTCCAGTCTTGCTGTATATTTTCACTTTCAGCCACAAACCTCAGTGCTGATGCCAGGCTGTTGAATGCACCTTCTCCTGACCATTGATGGCCTCTAAGCATTTCTATAGTGGAGGACTTCCACAATGGCTGGACTTTATCATACAGCACTCCATGCAGCCAGAAGATAAGATGCTCACACAGGAGAGCCTCTGTCCTTACAATAAAGACTCCATCTCAATCCCTGAAATGACCAAGCAGTGAGAAGAATGCCTGGACGCCAGCTTTTTCATATTAGTAAATTGGTGCTGCCTGTTTTTAATGTGCCCATTGCTGCATGGAAGCAATTCACTGAGCAAGAAAAGGGAACTTAGCATAACAAACCCAAGCCCACTTCCATGGTGAGTAGGGAATACACAACGATAAAATATGGATAAACTATGGAACAAAGGACCTGTCTGGCTGCTCTTTGTGTTACAAGAGGTAAGTCTTATTGCCAAGCACAC
Organism: Xenopus borealis; assembly: GCA_024363595.1. Lineage (NCBI taxonomy): Eukaryota > Metazoa > Chordata > Amphibia > Anura > Pipidae > Xenopus > Xenopus borealis. The sequence continues at coordinate 72,765,503 of CM044448.1, read as the reverse complement.
AGACTAAAAGCAAGCTAAATCCATTAAAGGATAAAGGGTAAAGTAATGGAGTTTTGAGGCCTGTTGGCTAATGCTGCCAAGGCTGTTTGCTGTGCATCTCCACCAATGTTTTGCCCCAATGTCAGTACTGTACAGTATAGGGGTGGCATCTACAGTACCTACCTTGGCACAATATGTAGGATTTTTATGATTATGCCCATTTTGAGAATAACACACAAGTAAGACTTGTCTAACTATATCTGCTATTTATCACATGTGAAAACCCCTACTGGAGCCTAAGTACTGCTTACTTGGGTGATATTGTTCCTTGCCATCAGGGGTGATTCTGTGCCCCTTACTGCCTGGCTCCTGCAATGGTGCTGGAGTGGGTACAGGGGTTGCATTGCTAATGCAGAGAGCGCAATTGTGCGCTCTGCCCTAGAAGTACTAAATTTCCGCTTTAATAACTGTAAATTCATCTCTTAAAGATACCAGGAGTGGCATTTTGCTGCCCTTGGTAACTTAGGGGCTGTCAGGGTCTGGTGTCAATGAGTGAAAACTCCATGTAGATATTGCAGTGGTAACTTTAATTATACTGTGTGCACTTGTGTAGATACAGCACACTTGTCAGACTCAAGATATACACAGACACTGTAATATGTAGCTTATGTGCCAGTAAAATCAGAAACACTACAGTGAAACAATGAAAAATTGCCTGCCATAACAATAAAGGATTATAAAGGAGCAAGACCGAGGCAAATATGATTTATACTGCAGGCTATAAAAGTAGAGTAGTATATAATTCTCCATACCGTACTTCTGTTAATTTGGATCTGTTCTAATTTGACAAAAAGAGTAAAGGGCAAAGAGGTAGCCAGTATATGAGAGGAAAAGCTGGAAGAATAGATTAATCTTGGGAAGGTGTGAAGAGAAGAAGAGTTCAGAGCACGTCTGAGCATGTACAGTGTTCACACCACTCAGCTACAGCAGAGCCATGTAATAAGAAACAGAAGAGTTCAGGACTATATTAGCATTATGGACATGGAACACTGCTGAAGCTGCCTCAGAACTTTCATTTGTTTTAATAATTCACTGTACAAATGGATAGATAGATAAAAAGCAGCCTTCTCCATGTTCTTTCTCCTTTCTGCTTAGGGCAAAGGCCGGTTATGATAAGAAAGCCCCTTCCATTCTCCAGTTGAGCATTTGCCATTCATGAGAATGATACAGGTGACAGATGGTTTTGGGTGTTTTCAGTGTCACTGTTCTCCCTGAGATCACTGTGGTATGACTTCATTCTAAAACAATATCATTCATATTTGATGCCATATCCCTAAATAACTAAGGTTTGTAAGCATCTACAGATTTCTCTGAGCTGTTTTACAAAGCTGAATATATAGCAGCTTGCTATCTGTGGGGCTGTAGATGTTATACAAGGTTTCCCCACATTATACAGAGCAATAGTAAAAGCTCTTGCAATCTCTGGTCCCATTTACACATTTGTCATTTCCTAACTCTGGCTCCTTGTGGTCGACTGTAGATGAATGCAATGCACAGACCATGATAATCGTAATAACGCCATCTCATAGATTTCACAGATTACAAGCATCGAGAAAGCTGGAAGCGTGAAATTTGAGCAAATAACAGAACTCTGATCTAAAGGCATCTAAAATCCATAGGGCTCGAATATAAAAGAGCTTGTTATTTTGGTATTTTGTTTGAAAGTAAGGTAGGCAGTGTGGTATAATGAAGCTTTATATAGCAATGCTCTACTAACAGCTGGAGGAGAGCAAATATTATACCATTAAGCTGGTCCTATATTGGTTGCTTGAGTGAATTGTTCTGTTTAGGTTTGGATCAGGCCTGGACTGGCAATCTGAAGGTTCGGGCAAATGCCAGATGGGCTGCTTGCTTTAAAATGTAAATGGGCTGCTCACCTAAAAAATGCAAATTATGTTATCTTTAATATGTAAATGAGCCAATATCTTTAGAAATGTAAATGAGCTGTCCGTTATAGCCAGCCACAGCTAAGCTGATGCCTGCATTTGTTAGTGCTCATGTCTGTACTGGCATATGGAAACAGGAATTCTGACCAACTTCAGTTAGTAATATTAGAGTTGTTTGCTATATACCCAATCCCTTATGTTTATGATAGGTATGTTGGCAACAGCAGGATCCATGCTCAGAACAATCACTTCAGCCTGTATATGGAACATTGTGATATGTAGCATTAATTGCATGAGACAGACTAGTCTCTTCAAGTATGAAACACTTTGGCCCTGTGACACACATGGTAATTAAACCCCCCTTATCTGCCAGGGTACATGGTCTAGCTGGGGGCACACAAAGGAGAATCTAGAATATAATGTAAGTATAGGGCTACTAATCCATCAGATAGAACAGTTGTGATAGAAACTAGGGAGGATATTTGTTGCAAGGGCCAATTACAGCACATAGGGAGTATAATATTACTGGTTATGGATGCTTAAAATATCTATGAATAAAAACTAGTTCTAGTTAACCTTGTTGTTGGAAATACCATGCTTTGCATGCATGTGAATACTGTACATGGGCTACTTTGATACTTTTGTCAGGGCTGTTTTTTCCTCCCAGTCCGGCCCTGGTTTAGATCATCTCCTCTTGACCAGTCCAAGACCTCCAAATGTATGAGATCCAAGATCCAATGGCTTTACCTTTGACCTATAGGTTAAAGACTCATTATCCCTCACTAAAAATGTGTATAGCATTAAGCATGCCTATCAATCCTACTAAACATACAACACCAAAAAAATCGAATAATTGTAAAGTGCATTAACTGTAGAATATTTCCATTTAATAATGCTTTTAGAAAGCACAGCTGCCAAAAAAATCTAACTGCTGATTGGCTGCTATGAGTTAGCAACCCTAGTACAAATAGTGTGAGTTTTATCATATTACTAAACCATGCAGGCCCCGACCACACACCCCAGGGAAACAGAACAGGTACTGATGATGGTTTCCAAGCATAATTGTATCATGGCAGTAACCACCAAAATGTATAAATATCCAATGATTCATTATAAGAAAATGATGGATGATGAATAGTATCCAGAACATTTTTAGACCCCCTCCCCCATCACTTTCATGAGGTGCACTAACAGAGAAAGTTTAGGATAATTACAATTGACTGGAAGCATATTTTAAACCCAAAAAAGCCATGGCATATATAGCTATGGGTACCCAGGCCTTTTGCCAATCTATCCTCTTGTAATGACTGTACAGCAACAACATGCCCTATATGTGCTGTCCACTACCAAGTTTTTATTCAAGTTTGCTGCTTTTGCTGTTAGCACTGCACTAAATCTCCTCTTAATGTTGTTTAGAGGAGAAGAGCACCCTGACCTGAATAGCACTGGTACTGGAGAGAAAGGCAAGAGGATTATGTGGGACAGGTTGGATAAGACACATTAACAGTACAAACAAACTTGGAATAAGGAGCAGCACACACAGGGCTTGATGCTGCTGAATGGGCACATTATCTCTAAGTATTAAGTTCTAAGTACTTACCTACATTTGTGATTAGCAGCCGGGTATGAAGTGTTTTGCTTTTTTTCTAGAATGTCACACTTGCAGATGTGTTCTAAGGTAATTGTCCATGGCTCTTATTTAAGTGATATATGGCTGCTGATCCAAGATAATTTATTGGTATTATTTTATTTTTCCCTCTAGTTTAAATTACAAGCATTTTCTGTTAACATTATAAGCAAATCATTCTCCCTCTAAGATGGAATGGATCATTTGTGTGTCAATGTTCTTCTGTTTGTGTGGACTTCTTAACTAAATGCAACATTGTATGCAAGGTCTAAAAAATGCAGCCAGTGAAATAGCAATATAACTTCTGTCTACTTCTAGTTACCTGCTATCTGGCATTCTGTTAATGTTTACTGCTACAATTTAATATATTACAAGTTATCAGACGTCAAATCATAAATTTTACTCCCTTTGTTTCTTTAATTGATAACAATAAAAGTAGTTTATGAATATGGTGGTGTCAGGACCAGCCCGGACTCGAACTCTTGTTCCTGAGTACCCTGTTCTTGGATTCCTTATTCAGAGTACCTTGTTTCTGAGTGAGTACCTCAGAGTTCTCACCCTAGCTTGTATTCCCCATTATCTCCTTACCTTGTGGATTCCCTAAGTAGTGATGGACGAATTTATTCGCCTGGGTCGAATTTGTGGCGAATCCCCGCAATTTGCTGCAGGCGAATAAATATGCGAAACGCCAGTGAAAATTCGGCTGGCACGGCACCCGGTTTTCGACACTAGCGTCTGTTTTTTTGGCACACCAGCGCGAATGTGCCCCAACGCCCAAAACAAGACGCGCACGTCCAAAACAAGATGCCTGCTAATTTTTCACAGTTTTTTTTATGAAATTCGCTAAAATAATCGGCAAAGCCACAGATTCGCCCATCACTACTGATAAGACCTTGGCCTGTTCCTGTTTTGTTTTTTGTGTACCATTACGTCACCTCCAATTATTTATGGGTACACTCCTTGGTTTCCGCCATACCCACTCCTCACAGAGTGTCTAACTGCAGTAACAGCGGCTCCCCGCTGTAAGCCTTACATATGGTCCATGATTAGGAGATCCTACTTACAGCCAAATATACCATTCCTGGCAACTTGACCAATAAACGACAACCAGCAAGTAAACATCCTAACAGTCATTCAGCTGATCAAAACATTTTATCCCAGTGCAAATTGCATGGATTTGTTGGGTGAAGATGATATTCTGTTCCTTTCAAAAAGAATTTGTGGAGCAAGAACACATACATATCCTAGGAACCTAGAATTAAGTCTATCTCTAACCACTCTGTGTACCAAATTTATGACCACTGTACATGCATGTTTTCCACATGAATGTATTCTCCACTTCTGCATGCAATCACATTTCCTTAACAATAATAATAAAAGATGGTGTCTCAAATTTGCTATCTGATGACTTTGTAAATGCAAAGAGAGCAGTGTTGTGGAACAGACAATCTAATGACATAGTGTTAAGTGTTCCCTAAAGCAGGAGACAGATGAAAAGGAACAGTGAACCCGGCAACCTAAGCATAATTAAGACAAGGTTGAGCGCTTACTGCTCTGCCATTACATTAATCTCACATCACTGGCACATAGGTGAAATTTACGAGATATGTTAAAAGGCCCTTCTTGGCTGACCTTGCTAAGGTGGTGTTATTTATCACAAAAGCAAATGGCAGAGGGTCATAGGAGAAACATAAAGGCAAGAGGGTTTCATTACGAGTAATATTACTGCAATTATGCTATTTGTACTGTATATGGTACATGACAGAACATACAGGGGAAAGTGTTATCAATATACTCAGGACAAATTGGACAAATATGGACAAATTTCCCAGCAGCAGGAAAGTGAGGTGCAAATATGTATCATCAGAACCTACAATCTCAACCCATAATTATCAATCAATCATCAAGAGAGTTACATGCCACACTGCATGCCTAGTAAGTCGAAAACATACAACCATTTATTAGATTATCCAACCTTGAGAGATCACTTTGGTGCTATTTTGCCAGTTTCACTAAACTGACATTTTTACACAAACCATGAGCGAGGAGATTTTGAGAAGGTGAAAACAAGATGATTTTCTAGGTGGGTTTGTGGATTCTGATCAAAGTATTCAGGTAGTAACATAGTCTCTGTGAGCCTTTCTTTCTAGAAAGTTACACAATCATATTTTAAAATTCCATAAACCAGCCTTGTCTGTAACCTTTCCCCAAGAAAGGACAGCTGAGCAAAGGGCCGACAGCTTAATGTGGCACACCATGATCTCCGCTGTGACGTGATGCTATGAGGGCTTTCATAACAAAGCCTCTGTACGCTAACTTCCACCTCTAACAAGGCCGATGGGGAAACAATAACAAGCATTGGGGATTTTTGTTTCCTGCCCAGTCAAATTCAGGAGCTTTATTTCATAGGTTTAGTTGAATGACAGGCCATGATAAACATAGCCCTCTTCTTGTTACTTCATGCAAGCATATTCAATAGACTGAGACTACCAGTAACTGGAAATTGACCTAGCTTATCTCCTCTGCTCTCTTTCAGTAAGACAAAAAGCTTTATTTAAAGCTTCTTCACTGTTAGTCACAATACACTGCTTGATATGTCAAGTGAAAAACCAAAATGTGTTTTTTGCCAACATGGATTTTATTAAAGAGATAAGGACCTTTGGTTATTTGTAGTGCTCACTAACACACAATCACTAGCTGAAAGGTTGCTAGGTGTAATCTCTTTTGGGGGGGTGCTTTAGAGTTCCCACTCAATAGCGCCAATTTTACACATGTGGATACATTCAAATATCATCTACCCACCGTCTAAACCAACCCTATGAAGTTACTACTCCCTCTCACTACAAGGTGATAAAGGGAAAAGAGGAAACAAGACACACAAATATCAGCCACAGCATTTGGTTTGGCATTAATTGACTGGACCAAGTAATTGCAAGAGATGATTTATATGATGAACATCTCATTTTGGTTAGTTGGCTGGTTTGGTTACGCCACTGTAGCCTAGAAAGTTGCTACATGATATTAATTTGTAAGCAGTCAATCCCATAAATCTTAAAGAATGTTGCAGATATTTCAGTTCATTGCCTATCTTCTAAAGGAAACTCAAGAAACCAATATCCCACCTCAACCCGCATTTTTTTTTTAAGACTTAAACATTTCATTCCCCCATGACCTCAAGAAAGAATTGCATTGGTATAGGTCTTGAGAAATGATAATTTCTGAAACATGCTGGACACCAGAATTAATAACTTATAAGGTCTTCATCATCATTCACAGAGAGACGTCAGCAAAACTTGCCTTGGGGTAAATGTAGTTTTAATCATCCAACCCCTAGATATTAACATATAGAATGTAGAATAATTTTCTTTTCAGTGCAAACTTAGGATGATGTTTCATAATTCCCCAATGTCTATTCATTCCTGATAAATATAATTATCCAGAGCATATACTGTTGAAAACTTCCATTATTGCACTCCATAAGGACTAAAGCCATATCTGATACTTTCTGGTTCACCCCAAACCACAATAAGTATTGTGATAGTTTCTAAGTTTGCACCATATCTAGTAACACAGAAACAAGCCAGATTTTTGTTTTCATACAAGTGATCAGTATATATATTTTTAATATTGGAATGCTGGGAATAAATATTGCCTCATCATTATTACACATGGAAAAAATGCAAATACAAAATTAGTCTTCTGATGTAAACTTTGTTCTGGGTTCAAGTTCTGGGTTCAAGGTCTGCAAATGCTAAAAATTTCAAAATAATTCAGAATGTGTTATACTTATGAGGCCCTTCAGCAAATGTGCAGAGAGAGCCTAAGCAAGGATTATTCATTTCCAAATCTTATAAAATAATCCAGATTTGTATATTTAATATGGCATTTCGCATTCTTCCACAGTCAGTATGCGTCCTCATTGCTAATCATTACACAGATGCCTCACTCAACTTATTGTTGACTAAATAACAGGCTGAAGCATACAGAGCCACCTAATTCTTTACTATGTCACTATTCTTCAATGTGCTCTTGCAGTCAAAGTCGTGGAGGGATGTGAACACAGAGAAAGATACAATGGAAGTGAGGTTCAAAGAGAAAGCCAATAGAAAATTGCAGGGAATGAAAAAAAAGCACAATTTTTACATTACAGGACTTTTTTTTCAAAGTTTTCGTTGAACTTTCCCAGGCACAAGGATGCACCCATGAAGCTTGCTCTGCCAACACACACAGCAAATCAGTTTTTCTAGCCAATTAAGGCAGATTGCTTAATGCTGGTTTTATAAGAACACAAAAGGCTTCATCTCCCTTATTCTCCTCCTCTTCCACATTTTATTCCAGTTTTCGTTGAACTTGTTTACTTCCCAGCCTGCCACGGAACTCTTTGTCTAATTAGCTGTTGATAGATCTGCTGCCCCTGTTTTCAAAAACATTTAATTCCTCCATCATCCCCATTTACGCTACTGCATGTTGAATTGCCTTTTACCACCCTAATTTGGTTTGAGTGAATGTAAATCCCATTAAGCAGTCAGTGTGTGCCTATCAAACTGTGGAGTGCAATCTCCAAAATCTTCATATTTACAACAGCAAACATGCAGATCAACTGCTGCAAGAGCATGGAAACTATTATATTAATTCTTGCTCCCCAGTCTCCAAAAACTTAAATTCTCTACTGCCAGACAGTATTTCTAAGACTAGTATTTGCCATGCTAATAGGAAAATATTTGGTTAATCTGGAACCCAAGGACCTGCAGCTACAGGCACACAAGGAGCAGGCAATGAAAAACATGGTTCTTGCATTTGTATTCTGCACCCTGCTCAATCACCAGTAAATTAGTCCTTTTATCTTTAACCTAGTGTTTTTAAATTGTAGTTCTCCTAATTATTTCTATAATTAAGCAAGAGCACATTATTAAAATCGTTGATACACCATATACACGGAGTTCCCCTTATTGGGAATTAAGGAGGCTAAATGTAATTCATGCACATTCCAACTTCAAGGTATCAGTTAACATACTCATACCACTGGCCAAATCATCAGACACATCGCTGAACATTTATGGGGATAAGTAATAAAAGTCAGTAAAAAATAAAAAAAATATTCACAATGTGAACAGTTATGCTTTTGGATGACTTTAATACAACTTTTGAGAACTCAGAAATTCTTTAGCAACCTCTTGTGACACTGGAAGAATGTTTGCGAATGTTATCATTTGCACCGCAGTAAATGTAATAAATGTTCTTACTGAAAAAATAATGTTTGCTCCAAAAGATTACGCCACCTGCAAGCACTTCTTAAATGTGTGCAATTAAAATTCACAATACAATAACAGCTTAAGTAAGAATATTACATTTGCAAAATGCTTAGAATACAATTATGAAAAGTTTAGAAACCCCTTTAACTAATGCCATTTATTTTTAAGAATAACAATATGGGCTGTGCAAGCTATTTTGTTTTCAAAAGGTAATTTAACTTAATGAATTGTAAGCCCAATTCCCTATATTAAACACATTTATGAATAAAGCATGACAATACTTAATTCCTTGTCTCAGCCTAAACAGGGCTAATTCACCAGCCATTTAAATGCAGCATGTATTCAATTGCATGTTAAATGCATACAAGTGGATGTCAAGAATTGCATGCAACTACAGAAAATATTTCAACTCAATTACAAGAGGTCAGCAAAGGCCCTCTCTGAAGGAAGCGCAGTACCTATGTAACATAAGCAATCAATGCAAATGCTAAGAGATAGCATCCAGGACCTGGATAATCTTTCCATGCCCGCAGGCAAAGACACAACACACAGAGAAAAACATCTCTCAGTGATCCAGTGTACAGTATTAACTAGATGGTCCAATGATATGACAACATAGAGTGAACCAGCTGTCTAAGGATATTACACCATCTGTGCCCAAAATATTGCTGCCAATTGGAATGGCCGAGCATAATCAGTGGAGCACATAATCGGGCCATAAATCACAAGCAGGTCCTGTGGGTTGTCAATTAAACAGCTGATGCATTGATTGCTTCTGATGAAACATGATATGTTGTCATCTATGATATCAAGTCTGATGGGAAGCATCATCGACCTTGACTAAGGGATCTATATGTCAGCACTGAGGAGTTTAAATCTAAGTAACTGTTCTTGTTCTGTCTTGAAGCCTCTGGAATAAATAGGCGTATGTATCTGGAAAACTGCTGACCTTTGCAACGGAATGACAGGGAAAAGTTTCCCTATTTTTTAGTATAAAGTACAAGGAACTGCACTTGCACTTTAAACAGGAAAAATATTTCACTTTGAAATTGCCATTGCCTTCTCCACGAGTAATGGCAATTCTGTATTCATTTATCACTTGTTTATATGTTTTGCTAAGCAGGGAACAATTCTTAAGAGCAGAATCAGACAGACTACTTTTCCCTAATATCTAATATACCTCTATTACATACAGCGCTGCGAAATATGTTGGTGCTATATACATATATGTCAATTATATTATATTTTTATTTCAAAGTTTAGAAACAATAATTTATTTTTTGTTCATGTGATTAAGTTTTTATGTTAAAAAATGTTTGTTTACATAGGTATTCAACCCCCTTATTGCCAACCAGTTGAAAGGTGGATGTCCTTCAATAAGGGCTCGTACAGCTGCATAAATTGGATCTACAAAATATTATGTATCAAAAAGGTTCCCTGAATTCTCAGTAGAGATAAGCAAATTGATTGATCTGGTGTGTAAGATTGCCAAAGAGGGTATTTAACTTTGGTCAACATTGTAGGACACAATAGGCACATCCATTGGATTAGATAGAGTAAAATGTATTCCCAGCCCAAAAGTGAAAGATTTTCTACTCTGCCCAAGTGATATGTGACTATGCCCAGGTTATATATTGCTGTGGAAGAGAATCCCTGTCCCACAACACTGGCCAGGAGACTGCAGAAAGAGGGGAGTGGGCAGGTGAAGAGCCAATATGGACTCACCTTACCATTTGCAGTACCTTCAACAGCAGCAGCTAAATATGCATTCCCTTCACAAATGACCTTGTGTCCTGAATTATAAAAGTTTGAGCCTGGATTCTGAACACATACAATAAAGCACTTCTCACACCGTTTGATATTGTTTTTCAGGATTGGCTGATTAAGCCACAGCCTCATTGTACCTGAACATTACTCACCCCCCCCCCACCACTGATGACAGAAGGTAGTAACATTAAGTACCTAAAAAGTAATATTTATAGCCTTAATATTCAGTAACTGATTACTCTACTCCCATTTATGCACAAGCTAAGACCACTGATATGAGTATCCTTGGCAGGATTTTACAAGAGCAGCTAGATTTCCCATTACATTAAGTGGGTTGTACCTTATCTACACCAATGAGACCTCAAGAAAGAAAGAAAAGCACGCTTGTAAAGAAAATAGCACATTTGAATTTCCATGTATTTCTCGATTCTATGAGAACCTTGTCAAATCAAAACTGAAATAAATTGCTATAATTGCACACCAACTGCATAAACCTTGCATCACCTCCTTATTGTATTCAATATTTATAATGTGTGTGCCTGCCTTGAATGTGCAAGAGACAATTGGGGGTGCAGAGGTAATTTGTGTTGCACAGAGCCAGCAGCTTTGTCTCTCACCTCTGCTCAACCTCTCATTATGAAGCTTCAATGCCAGAAAACCACATAATGGTTGGATCTAGTATAAGTGTAAGGGAGGTCATACACGGACAGATTCACTCGTGGGCATATCTCTCCCCGATCTCTCCCCAATATGCCCACCTTGAGGTGGGCGATATCGGGGTGCTCCGATCGTGGGCCCTACGGCTCAACGATTGGCTCACAATAGAGGAGATACGGGCAGTTGGATCACGGAACCGCATCAACGATCAGATGCGGCCGTGATCAGCCAGGATTTTTAGTCCCATACGATCGACATCTGGCCGACTTTCGGCCAGATATCAATCGGTAAAGCCCGTCAGAGGGCCCCATACACGGGCCAATAAGTTGCCGACAGCTTTTATCGGCCCGTGTATTTAAATTATTTCAGACTTTTAGAAGTTTTGAAGTTTTTTTCTCTGCTAGAAATTGTCAGAAAATAAATTAAAACGTATTGATTAATGTAGAAAGTTTTTTACACACTGTGAGTGTGAAGGGGATCATTGTACATCTTGAGCCGTTACTGAACACAAACTCACTCAACAGCAGCAATTTTTTCTTCTGCCAATCCCCCTTAAATCTTTCATTTTTATCTCTAGTGAAAAAAGATAACTGTTCTGGGAAAAAAAGCTTCAAACTACAAATTTGAAATTGAAATTTATACAGCTGCAAACGGGCTGTAGTTCTACTGACTTAATTCTACTAATTACACACTTAATCGTCATGATAAATGAGCTATGTAATAGAAAACCAGGGATCTTTTAATAATCTCCATTAGACCATTTTCTGTGCTGCTGAATATAGTATTTTAACCCCTGCTCAGTTAAGTATAATTCGAGGCCGGCCAATGATATATGTTATTTGTCAGATGGCAATAAAGAACATGGCTGGTAGGACTGGTATGAGTTCTGAGGATTGTTTTGGCTTATTTACCAGTCCAGTTTTGTTGCACTGGAAATTGCAGCAATAATATCCTGAATCCATTTAAATCATTGTTCAAGCAAAACCATTTGGCATAAATGATCCAATCTATAATTGCATAGCTAGCTTTTATTAGGGATCCCATCAGGTCCATCAAGGATATAGGCACTGCTTCAGGACTTTGATCTCTAGGGAAAGGAGTCCACTCACCTGCAGCTTCTAGTTTAAGAAGATCCCTTTATTTTGCTCATCCACTCCATGATTCTGCTGTAGGGGAGCTGCTTTTGTAACATATATGCAAATAGTCCACTGGAGAGCAAATAATTAAAAGTTATCTTCTTTTATTTGAGATGCATAGCACTACATGTTTCAAGCCACTCAGGCCCTTCCTCTGGTGCAATTGAGATCACTACAAGTTCCTAGCTATTGACTGTACACCCATTGTACAAACTATCCTGGTTTTGAAAAATCAGCAATGGCAAAGTGGTATCATGGCAGAATCATTAAAATTCTCTGTATACCACAGTGCTGGTAATTCACAAAACTGATAACTTATATCCACAACCAGATCCTTGCTTTCATTAGTCTTAATGCAATAAACTGAACAAAGTAAGTTGCTGTTGTTACGTCTCTCCGGTAAAGTTATACCCACCCTTGACTATTCCATTCCCACATTCTTATTCTGTCTGTGGCGAGACAGGGAAATATTCTTTTAAAGCATCCTAACATAATGAATTCATCTGTAAAGAAATATTCTCCCAAAACTGAAATGCTAATTTCACAGACGTTAGAAATATGTAAGTATTAATAGCTATTACATTCAGTGCCCTGGTACACTCACATACTGAGCTGACCATCTGCCTTGAACACTGTCAATTAAGACCATGGCAATCTTTAACCTCGAGGGTACAGCAGTAAGTTATTTTAACACATTCTGTGACAATTGGTTCTCTCAATCTATTTGTATTACACATAAACTAGAATAACGTGAATAATAAGAATAACTTTTTGCTACAATTAAACCCCAGCTCATTTTCATCTGTTCTCTGCAAAACTGATGTGTAACAGCAAAGAGATAATCAGACTGGATGGCTGATATTGCAGGGATTGGAGGCACCAAGCTGTGACAAATGGGTAAGGGAACATTTGAGACTAGGAATATTGTCACAGCCATCACTGTAGACTAGATCAGGCCTGTGCTAAAAGTATTACTGCAGGCACCCTGTTGAATCCATCTTCCTTTCTGAGATTCAGGAAAGTATGCATAATATCATTACATTATCGTTAAGAATTAATAGAGATACTGTAGTCTTAGCGTTTGTCCCTGACTCCTCTGACCCTCCCCTTTGGGGAGAAAGCCAAATGCAGTAATATCATTGTGTAAATATGTCGCCTTTTGGAACAGATGCACCTCAAATGCAGTAAATTTCTCCAGTGTGGAATTGCATTGACTTGAATTAATTAACATGGCTCAATCTGGAGTGGAATTATAAACTAATTAGTAATGAGAAAAGTAAGAGAGAAATAAGGTTATAGAAGTTCCCCTGAAAACATGCCTGTTCCCTAAACCTGCAAGGAAATGATACACATTCAACAAGTCTTGTAACTATCCAACCTGTAGAACATTATCCAATGCTGATACATCACCTACTGTAAATTCTCTGCTCAGCTATATAAGGTTAACCAATCTAGACTGTCTATTTCTCCCACTCTCCATAATAGGCAAGGCTCCCTTTACCTTCCGTGTTGGTCAGTATTTGTATATAAGCCTTGTGTTTGATGTATACACCCCTCTACTGTACTGTACTGCAGAATGTGGTGCTGCTTTATACTGTACATATTATAATAATACATAATATCCATCAGTCTCACTGACGGTGTCTGTATCTCCTGGACAGTTACAAAATGCAGTTTTCTGTTTTTAGCAATGTATTAAAGGGATTTTGTCATGATTTTTATGGTGTCATTTCTCAATTACACTGTTTACATTGCAAACAATTCATTCTCCCCAAAATTTCATTCATGAGCCATCCAGTGTATTTTTTTGTTGTTGTAATATTGGTGTGTAGGCAGCCAATTCTGGTCATTTTGCCTGGTCATGTGCTTTCAGAAGGAGCCAATGCTGCACTATGAAAATGCTTTCTGACAGGCTATTGTTTCTTCTACACCGTGTAACTAATGGAGTAGCAGTGGGACATGGATTTTTACTAATGAGTGATGTTCTCATATCTACCACTAGTTGGCACATGTGAGCATTTTAAGCAATGCAGGTGTCAGAGAACTTATACAGATGGAGCCACTTGATTTGTGTGTTAAATGCGTCATGACTCAGGATTAACTGAATAAACAGTGTTATCTAAAGTCATCTTAACTCATTTAATGCATTTAACCTTTTCATTAGCATGCCAAAGCACCATTGTTGACAATGGTGAATGGTTTCATTAGATGGGACGCTGTAACGCATTTTTCTGTGTTAAATGGTATAAGTGGGTTTAGTTATTATGTGTTAAACACACTAACCAAAGTGGCTTCATCTGTATCTGGTTAAATTTCCATTATTCTGCTGAAGGGGAAAGTAGGTAGGTGATATCACTCAAACTTGCAGTACAATAGTAGTTAGTCTACCAGTGACTAATCACATCTTCTTCGGGCGACTAATCTCCCCGAACTTCCTTCCCCTGCCTTCCTGCCAGCTAGAATGTAAATCTCCGACAGGATGGCACTCAGAGCACTTCAATTTCCAAAGTCGTCTGAAGTTTCCTTGCGATGTATCTTAGGGCGACTTCAGAAAATGAACCCCTCAGAGTGCCATCCTGACGGCAATTTACATTCTAGCTGGCAGGAAGGCAGGGGAAGGCAGTTTTGGGAGATTAGTCACCCGAAGAAGAGGAGATCTGTCACTGGGTGACTCATCTCCCTGAATCTCAGCATGTGTGTCTGCCCTACAGAGTGACTGCAGTTTATAAGACCACACATCACATGACTGAGGCCACCTGGGAAATTGACAATATGACTAGTCATGTCAGATTTCAAAATTAAATATAAAAAAAACTCTGTTTTCTCTTCTGAGAAACAGATTTCATTGCATTAACTGATGCATTTTGAAAAAACATGTGACAGTATACCTTTACGTGCTTCAAACTTTGTATCATTTAGCATACGCATTTAGCTCAGAGCATTTAGTCTACTGGAAAGCCAACAAGCTGATGGGTTAAGAGGAGAGAGATAATTACCAGCCGATACTGTCACAGATGCTGACTGGCAATATCTCTGTTAATAGCACTGCTTGGATTAGCACGTAAAACAAATGTGTCTTGGAAACGGCTGGCTTGGTCATTATGCTGAAATGACCACAGCATGACCTTCTGGCTCCACCGATGTTCACAAATTAATCCGTGCTTGTTGGAGCAATAAAGCATCAGAACAAAGAGAGGAAGAATCCTAATTAGCGTCACTGATCACTGAATGGAGAAAATGTGTCTGAATAGCAAACTACATGCAAAATACAAGCATCCATCATATGTAACACACAATATATTGGTTAATGAAAAAGTAGAGAAAAGGACATATGCCTGAGATGGGTATTCTCCAGCCCACTAGATCTTTCTGAACCACAACTCCTCGATCCTTATTTGCCTTTCTGAAAACTATAACGAAGCAACATTCTAGGAATGCAAGGCCAGCCTGTGAATATATAATTATTATTCACTGTATATCCCTGTGTTTGCAACTAACCTGTAGAGAATACACAAACAGAAGTGTTTAATCTAATGTATTGCCATTTGAATGCCTAGCCAAGGAGGAACAGTATAAACCCCTGTGATCTTACTCAATCGATCTGGTAACCAGGGTGGCAGGAAAGGTGCACCTAACCAATAAATGAAAGCAAACAATAGTTACTCTCAATTGTGTCCATTTTAGAGCACTCATATTTGCAAGTGCATTTACATATGACCTTAACTTCATTTGTGTTCGTGTTCAACTAAAAATAAACCCAATAAAATATGACTTTAATGCATTAGGCAGCTGGACATGACAGATTTCTGAATTTACAGATGATCTAGATTAACTTTTCTCAAATTTCAATATAATGCGATCTTGGGATATGAGATATAGCCAAATATTTCCAAGTGGGTTTGATATTTATACAAATCAGTGGTGTAACTTGACAAATAAAAAATCTTTGGAATAGTGATGCCTACCTGGAACTACCCATCCGCCAGCTTACCCTGCTCCCTAGCTGTAGTAGGAGAGCGTCTGGGAAGAGAGGGATTTCTTCTGCCTTAAGGTGGCCATACACGGGCAGATAAAAGCTGCCGTCAGACTGTGTCAGCATTTCATCTGCCCGTGTGGGGGGCCCTCCGACGGGCTTTCCCGATCGATATCTGGCCGAAAGTCGGCCAGATGTCGATCGGGCAGGATTAAAAATCCCGTCGGATCGCGGCCGCATCTGTTCGTTGATGCGGTCCCGCGATCCGACCGCCGTACTGATCTGAATGTTGGGCCCTAGGGCCCACTATCGGATCAGCCCAATATCGCCCACCTCAAGGTGGGCATATCGGGGAGAGATCCGCTCGTTTGGCAACATCGCCAAACGAGCGGATCTCTTCGTGTATGGCCACCTTTAAACAGCTATAGAATGATATATTTGATTCATTCCTAAAATTGCCACAGCAAGAATCTCTCCCTTCAGGGCTGTGGGACAAGAAAATTGCACCATCCATTCCTTTTCCAGAACTCCATATCTCTAATACTACAGTATACTGGACCCATAAGCCATTGCTCACCATTCTATTGGGTTGACACGTCTAGTGACATCACTGTGTATTAGTTGTAGATATACAGTGCATTTCTCTGTTTCTTACATTCACCTTTATTTACATTATATTGTAAGTTCCATTGGGGGGCAGAGACTGATGTGAATGATGTATACTCTCTGTAAAGCACTACAGAATATAGGATAATGATACCAAAAATCATAATTAATAATATGATTGTTGCCTAAAACTTCAATTTTGTCTTCATCCTTGAACGTCTATATAGTCTAACAACTAATTGTGAAGTTAACATTGTGTTTACTGCAAAAAGCATTAGAGGTTGACCAAAAGCTCAGGTTTCACCTTTTTTTACTAGATTTCCACTCATTACAGAGACACCAGCGCTGGGATTTGATGCCCACTGTCTGCAGGGAGCAAAGATGTGCCAAGAAGTAACATTTGGCTAGGGCTTTGGATACACTGATTAAACAACACCTGTCCAATCTGAGCATTCAGCTCTGCCAACCTCGTGAGCAGCTAATCATCCCATCTTGCCAGCTGGAGGTGTGCTCTCATTAGAGGGGCCATGATAAGAATGAGGGCAGTAGGAAAAACAAATGACTGTCCATTAGGGCACCCAGAACATCCTTGGTCTGGATAGTTCAAAAAGTACCTAAAGACATTCTTGGACATATTTTCTATACCAACATCCATGGGCTGGTGCCAGACTAGCAGCATCAACTGTTGTATGGATGCCAATACTTAGGTGAGCTTTAAAGAAGGCATACAGAAGCTGAGCCTTGCCAAATCAACATCAATGAATTTCTAACAACACAAACAAAAAAAAGGTATTATACATGATGGTAAAGCCGTGTGTTATTGTAGGTATTATTCATAAAATGTTCCAGTGCATGTATTTACAATATGATCAGGGGTTATTATGGATGCAATTTCAACTGCATGTATTTTTCCATGAGTACAGGGGTTATTGTGCATGAACTATGCACTGTATATATATCCTACTATTTGTTGTAGGGGCATTATACATGGGCAAGGAATATGCAATGCAAGTAACCTTCCATAGGTTCTAGGCTGTATTATAAATTAAATGACTGTAAAGTATAGTATAGTATCTTTTTATGTGTTCTGGGGTATTATAAATGAAATTGGCCCCTCAGTACTATGAAGTGCAGAACATGTCTGTTATATGCACATGCCCTATTTTAAGAGTACAAGAGACAGAGGGATGCACATAACCACACTACTGGAGACTTACATACATTGAAAGGGGTGAAGTTGTGTTATGAAAAGAAAGAAAAAGTCTAAACATTTTTTTCCACAATACGAGTGAATTATAATTTTCTATGGCCATGAAATTACATTTTGCAACCAAATATTTTTTATTAACCTATGCCAAATTTACAGTGGGAAAAAGTCTCTTGATACAACCACAAGATGCTATTTACTTTGGATGTGACATTTTGCTATACCTACCTTTATACTGGGGGCTCAGAGGACAGTGCTGCAAAAGAGAATGATACACATATCTTATAATATCCTGTACAATGAAATAGTGTATGTAAAAGTTCTTTTTTGGCACACAATGACTTTTTTTGCACTTTTTGCATCAATTATCCTTGGGCTGTAGACCATGTTTGATCTTTAATGTTCTCTTTTGTCCTCTGTTAAAAAAAGTAGTACAAGCACTGCTTAGTATGCTTTTAAGGAATAGGTAAGAACGTACAAGGTTTGTACATCTGCTGACAGTCACAAGGAAGTTTCCTCTGCTGGCCTCCCCCTTGTGGGCTATTGAGCCACAAGGCAGATTTTAATGACCAAGAGCCTGGGGGAATTCCAGGACATTATCAGTGATGTCTCAGAAGTCCCTCCTTTGTGCCCACAGTGTGACTAAAGGAGAGAACATATTTTAAGGTTCTAGAACAAAGGAATGCTAGCACAGAGATTGTACTTAGAGTTGCAAGCACTAATGAGTTGGGCACTAACTCTGCATAGTCTACTTACTGCGCATCTACAGAGTTTGCTTGGCCCTTTCCTATTTGCCTTTAAAGGAAGTAACAAACATATAGCAACCTTGCCTATCTGATTAGTAACAGGAGGCAATTATGGACCCATGAGATTCTTAAAAAAATAATAAGTAATAAAAAACGTCCAGACTTAATAGAATAATAGAAAAATACTATTTTTTCGACATTAGTTAAGAACAGATAATATAAGAAATCTATAAAAACCCAGTATAATTCACAGCTCTATGCATGTTGCTTGATATGGTTCAGCTATTCCATTAGCTGTACAGCTACACAGTCTCTGACAGTCACGGGGTTAATTCAGGAGGCACTGCTATACACAGAAGTAAAGCCCCAGAGCTGAAATTTAATTACACACACATTAATTGAGCACATGCATATTCAACACCAATTGCCATTTGTAGATAAGGCATCAAATATTAACTTGGGAAAAAAGGAGAAAGGAATCTTTGCTTTGTAAAGTGCTCATCATTTGGATCAGAAGCTGCGCAAGCTTCAATACTTCTCTCGCAGCAGAGAACACTAGTCTACTCAGGGGAATCACAGTCCTGCCAAGAGCAGACAGACTCTCCCAGTGTGCACTCTTGCATAACTGTCCTGTAAAAGGCTGGAGAGTTGGAAGTATATATACATACATACACAAACACAAACGCATGGACATACCCATAACATGAGCAAGAGGTATAAAAGCACAAGGCTTATGTATTAATCTTAATATCTTGATAAGATTTTAGAAATGCAGAATTATTTGCACAATGAATATATTTGCACATGTTTAGATTTAGAAAGCTGGGCTTTCTAAATTTACCCCCATATGTAATATAAGGCACTAAGGTTGCCCAGGAGCAGTAGCCCATGCCAATCAATAAGATTCTTGCATTTAAACAGGTGACTAGTAAATGCTGTCTGCTGATTGGTTGCTATAGGTTACTGCCCCTGGGCAAACTTAGTGCCTTTTATTACATAACCCCATTAATGTGCAAACACAACTGCAAATGTGTATTTGTGCTGCAGTTGTAATATAAATATGACACAATTACTAAAATTTATGTCCCTGATCTGCATTCCCGCACAATGACCATGCCCAGTAGCCATTCTCACATAAACACCTGTTTCATTTGGGAGCCATTTGTTACTTTTGCACTGTGCGCACCTCAAGAGAGATTACAAAAAAAGCAAACATGAGTGGAGCAATGCATAACTTTGCTGAGCACTCGTCAACCAATCAGCAGTTGCATATATATATATATTGTGTTAGGGGGTTATTTATAAAAATCTGATTTTTTAAAGAAAAAAAAATCTGACCGAACTAGATGATTTGGCCTTATTTATCAATGAAAAAACTTGATAAAAATGGGTTCGGGAAAAAAACTTTTCGAATTCTTCGGGTTTTATACCACATTTTCCTTCAACAACTCGTATTCTTCGTTTGGAGTTTTTTCTATTGCACATATACATGTATACATTTTTACTCCAATATTCTCCTCTAATATTCCTTTACAATGAGTTGCTGAGAATCATCTATTCTTTTGTGTCCTTGGATGCTTCTTATATGCATATTGTTTTAAATGCCCTTCCCCTTTTTACTATTGGCTAATTAATGTACTGTAGTGATTGGTGGGTTCAGGGTATATATTTGATATACAAATACTTGTCTTTGTACAGCCTATGATTAAGTGCCTATTAGCACAAAACACAAAATACTATGCAACTCTCTATTTTTGTGACCTAAATAAAGTTCTGAGTTCTTTTACAAGCCTGTTTGTGGTATCTGTGAGTGACTGCCATTTTTATCTTTCGGTCTTATGCCCGAAATGCCCTCATTTTTCGTGAAATCACTCGAAACCCTCAACCATGATATCTTCAAATTTTAAATGAGATCTTTGCCATTGATGTCTAGAGGACCCCGACAGCTTGGAGATGGAGCTTTTTCAGATTTGGACTTTTACCAGCCTTGGGGTATAATAAATCATGAAACATTCAAGTTTTTTTTTCCACTAAAAATTCTGATTTCATAAAACTCTAATTTTTTAATTTTTTGGCATTCGGACTAATAACCCCTTAAGTGTAATATACAAAAATAAACCAAGCATCTTCTTAGTTAACTATAACATAGCTTATTTTATTAAATATCTCTTTATTTAAACACATATCCAGATTCAGGTTACAAAAGGTGTTAAAGAAATACTTTTAATAGTAATTATGATAGCTAATACTGAATGTTTTAGTAAAGTAACCCACCTGGTTCCATTTCACAATACAGGTATCTTTCACCTGGAAAAATATTATTATTTTAAACATTATTTATATATTGCTACAGTGTCCTGTTTAATCA
The DNA here is from genome assembly GCA_024363595.1 of Xenopus borealis. Taxonomy (NCBI): domain Eukaryota; kingdom Metazoa; phylum Chordata; class Amphibia; order Anura; family Pipidae; genus Xenopus; species Xenopus borealis. Next base: position 72,744,239 of record CM044448.1, on the reverse strand, counting down.
AACCAACATCTTTGACTGATTTATGATTATTCTCTCTCTACTAAAACAGCATTTCACTTATGTAGCATGAATTCAAGCTCATGACAACACAATCTGTGTAAGCTTTTTAAAGTGTAAATGTTTTTACTAGAATTAAACACGGTATTCCAATTTTATAGAGGGATCTCTTATCCAGCTTTCTGATTGATAGAAGGATACCTTTGTAAAATGGCTTGAAGAGGTTCCTTTGCCAAGTATATTTGTTGTAAGACTAAACAGTCTATGGTTCCTTTGGGTGTTTGCAAGTTGCCATCTTGAATCCCTTCAGTCTCTCTCATATGCATATAAAAGAGATACATAACTTGTTTGATTTGTACTTTTTGGAGCAAATAATAAGATTCTAATTCTCCCATCTCTTATTCATAGGAGGAGAACTGCACAGAATATTCAATTGTTGAGCTTAACACTGTGATAAATTGACTTAATGATGCAGAGCATACATTAGTTTAGCCATATCAGTGTATAAGCCACCCACTGTTGCAGATTCCATTTCTCTTCTGATAAAATCAGCAATGAGAATAAAATCACTAGCATCTTGTGCTTTCATTTCCAAATGTTGAATGCAGAATGCTATTACTGTACGTATAGGAGACACGTAATAGCCATGTTAATCCATTGCAGATTCAAAATCTAATACTTATTAATCTTTGCACATTTCAGCACATCAAGAAGCAATAGTATATAGGCAGATGGAAGATGCCAGTTAATCAGCTCAACATTATAACTAAATGTAAGTGAATGACTTTATTCGGAAGCTATGTCATAATGGTCTACCCTAATAAAACAAAATTCTATTTCCCGAACTAAAATGTTTCTCATTTTTCTTTTATGCAGTATTTATAAGATTGTCTCCAATACTTTATAAGGGTCATACTGTAGAAGAGCACACAAGACAAATATATTTTTGATAAACAGCAGAGGACAGGTTATCCCTTTGAATAAACACACTGACTTTAGTGCAGTTTGTATAAAAAGGGCCATTGGCTTCAATGCGCTTTGCAAATTTTGTGTTGTTTCACAAGCTTTTCTGTGTTAAAATGGGACAGATTCACTCATTGTTACAACAGAAAGTGATGCAATTATTAATTCTACTTAATGTCTGGGAAGTAGAGCGTAGCTTGGTAAACATCCAGAACATGGGACTGAAATGGTGTAGATTCCTTTAAGATATTAGACTTTCACGCAATCTGGAGCTCAAAGCATACACACACTTTGCTCAAAATATCTTTAGATACTGTATCTAATCATCATTTCCTGCTAGATACTGTAGATATAAGGCAGTGTGTTCCCTTTTAAAGCTAGATCTTTCATTTCCACATAGGTCTAGAGCCTAATTATCCCAATCTATCTGTTTTTCCTTTAATAGCAAGAAACAGACTGAGCAACCTAGAGAAACTGTTTCCTTGCTTTTTATCCAATGCTTTGATTTGCAGCATTCTATTGTGTGTTCTATGCTGATTGCTCTCTCTGATTAATCTACCCTTGAAAAGATGTAGACAGGTAAATACAAGGTCACAGATAACTCTTTTAATAACCTTGCCTAATCATGGCTGCCCCCCCCCATTAACAAAACACAGGCTTGTCTAAGACTTGATAGACATTTCTGTTGTTCATATGTTATTATGAAAGTTTATTTAAGTATGTATACATATCAAGAAGGAGCTGAAGTCTCTAAAATGGAATGCAAGACACACTTCAGAGAAAGGGAGAGGAAATAATCAAAATGGGACATTGTACAATCACTTAGCAATATCTCATACATATCTCATACACATGGGGAGTGGCTGTTTTTAATGCTAAGTGTGTGTTAATCGAATGAAGTGTCGCTTTAAGGCTTCAGCCAAACTGAGAGATTTCAGGGAGATTAGTCGCCTAGCGACTAATCACCGCTTCTTTGGGGTGACTAATCTCCCTGAATGGTTTGTCGTTATCTCGCATCCGCTAGCACTAAAGTCGCCTGCGCCTATTCTCCCTGAAATCGCCCTGTCTGTCCCAACCCTTAAGGATGTTGCTGTTTTCTTCAAATAGGCGGCTATTGAGTTGTGTTCTTCATTGAGGAGTCTTCAAGCTGCAGTGGCATTGGAATGAGGCTGGGGCACTCAGCACGTTATTAATCTGGCCCAGTAACAAAGCTCACAGAATGTAAGACTTATATGTAGCTATACAGTTTTTGAGGCTCTTATTTGTACAACAGCTACATCAACCACAGGATTAAGCAGCCACAAAAGAGTGGTACAGAAAGGAATCATATATTGTATCTATGTATTTTCCATGCATTTTGTTAAACCATCATGTGTGCAAGCAGCGTCTGCAAGCTGAGTGAGAGCAGTTGGGCTGCTGCAGGTGCCCCATACACATGTAGGGAGTCCCAAACAGTTGGCTCTGCATATCTAACATAAATAATAAAAAAAATGCCATGACATCACCAAAAGTGGCAAATCAGAATACAGAACCACATGAAACTCTGAGCTCATGGAAATAATTTTGGGCTTGGGCAGCTCTTCTCTAAAAAGATGTAATGAAATAGTAGTAACTGCTCTGTAACCCACATTAAATAAAGGTTAAGAGAAATAAGAGCAATTCATGTATCAAACTATAGCAGAGTGGGCACCCAAGCTTACTGAGCTGTTGCATGGGGATTGTGTGAAAAAATGTCAAAGGACAATATTAGTTATTAATTTCTGATATTTATATAAACATTTTTTTGAACTTCCCTTTTAATTGCACTGTGCAATAATTGGTAGATATTTGTGTACAGTATATATGTATATATGCTACTGACAGCGGTCATTGCTCCTGGGATGTGTAGCTCAGTGAAACTGGAAGGTCTCATTGGGCATGTCTGATTTATGATGTATTTAAGCTCAAGTTCAGAACCCTAGTTTTCTGTTATTGCTCAAGGTCCCATAAGCCTGGGAAGGAACCATGTTTCTAAAGTGCCATTAGTCAGTTCCAGTATGCTCTGTGTCATGGGTTAGTGGATTAATGAGTCTTCCTTTAATATATTCTGTCCCCACTAAAAATATGTTCCACTGATTTCAACAAACAGTAATTTTTATGTATAACCTCTCAACTCTAAAAAAAAACTCATTATTTGACCAAAAAAATTAAAGAAGATGTGATAAAAAACTGATTACAATGATAACAACTTGTCTTTAGTTGAGAAGAGCTAAGCCTTATCCGTCTCATCACACATCTTAGCACGTACAATCCAAATCTCATATAACATTCCTAGCATGCAGTGTAACCACGGGCGAAGGTTTTATTAGATGAAAATAAGTCAGTTGTAGAAATTTTCCTTGCAATTACAGAGTTGCCATTACACAGGGTGCTTTTCAGGACAGCTTTTCAAGCGTATATGCTCAGGCATTATGTAGTACACTATGGTTTGAAAGAAATGAATCACTTGGAAATCGCTGATTTTGACCAACATCGGATTCAAGTGTTGTACAATAGCTATTAAAGGTCTGTGATAGGACCAGGGTGAGAACAAAAAGAACATAGAGCAATGAAATGAAAAAAAGGTGTGTTGCCATAATATGAAGCTGTGGGTGAAAGGATTAAGAGGGGTTGAATATATATGGAAATTAGGATAGGCCTATAATAACACCAGTTGATACTCACTCAATGCACATACAGTAAGGTTTAAAATAAGTTGTTTCGCTGTTTTCCTTAGATATCGGATTATCGATAGCCATAATATGAAGCAGTGGGTGGAAGGATTAAGAGGGTTTAGATATATATGGAAATTGGATGGTCCTATAATAACAACAGTTCATACTCACTGCACACACAGTAAGGTGCTAATATACATGGTATCAGTAATCTAACAGGAGATCTAGGAACATACCAAAGTGCAAATACACACAGGCATTGATACAAGATACAGGCAAGTATGCAGGAGGGATAAAAGCAGAGAGCTGAAAAAGCATTTAATTATGCTCATATTAGGCACATCAAAATATACTTTGCTTGCCAGATTCTTTGTTTTTGGTCAGAATTATTCATTTAATTCTTTTGTAACCAATACTTATATAAAAGATATTGCACAACCCTGCTGTTACATATAAAGAACCAATGAGTACTGTGACCATATCCAAAAGACTTGGGGGGCAAAAAGAAATGTAGCATCAATTGTTATGGTTACATAAGATGTTGTTAAGAAATAATGGCAAATTTCATGTTATGTTTTGGAAACAATTCTGTATATCTTTATTGTATTATGCATGTGCAGCATTACCTTATGCTTATGGCTAGG
>CM044448.1:72704930-72732737 GCA_024363595.1 Xenopus borealis | reverse complement strand
TAAATAGGTGAATAGCTTCCACTGATTTTGATAGTAGCATGCTAGCAACATATTTTGACATACAGTCATTAAACATGAAGGTACTCCTGTTTATTTGAAAAGGTAGAAAGTACAGTGGTATGGCTCACTGTGCCAGCAAAACAAATGAAGAGGGCTTTTCAACTTAATTAAAGTTAGTCAATCTAATATAATATAGTTCTGATTGCAACACAAAATGCAGTTTTCATTTTTATTACACCAAGCCTTCATTTTGACTTAGTTATTCACTAAATGCCACGGGGTATACATGGTGCTGCTTATGGCAGAGATCAAGTAAATAGCTATCTTGTGACTGTATATTTTTCCAGAAGACGAAGATGAAGATGTCCCTGCTGGATGAAGATAAAGGCTAGCCAACAAACATATTTAAATATGCATGTGCAAAAGTTATACAGTGTCTTGCAACTGCAAACTACAACATTTTGTAAAAGTGTTCTTTTTTTTAGGTGGACCATGACATTATGGCCGCTGTTGTTGTTTTGCAAATGTTGGCATAGATAAGATCCATTCTTAAAACACTACGTTAATCACCTTGACACATGTCGCCCAGCAAGTCTGCATGAAAGACAAGTTGGGCTCAGCAAAGCTTGGAATCTGAGCATACTGTGCTTGTTGAGACATGGACATTTAATTCATGCAGACACAGCGTACCAAGCAAATACACGTTCAAAGAAAACACAAGAGCTGTTTACAAAATAATTAGCAAGCGGTCTTTCTGTGCACCTGCCAAGTGCCTGTCTTTTGAAACAGCAGTTAATTTTTGGCCAAAAAAATAACTGAATTTCCTTTTATGTAGAGGACTGTGGAAAATATGTATTCTCTTCTTAGGAACCAATCATTTTCCTACCATTCATTTAACTTATTCCCACGGACTTTCTAGCTTGCCACTGGTTTAGAATTTGAGTTTTCAGCAAGTTTAAATTATGAGCCATGCCTGGGAGGTATTTATATTACAATTATTTTAAAGGACAAGGAAAGTCTAAAATAGAATAAGGCTAGAAATGCTGTATTTTTGTACTAATTATAAACATGAACTTACTGCACCACAAGCCTAATCAAAAAAAGTATTTATGCTTTCAAAGTTGGCCACAGGGGGCTGTCATCTTGTAAATTTGTTTAACATCTTTGCAAGACCAAGACTGTGCACAAGCTCAGTGTAGTCTGGACTGCTAAGTGAACGTCACAAATTAGCAAAACAGCAAGTCAAATAATAAAAAATAAATAAATAATAAAAGTCAAATGATATCTGCCAGAAGCCGATACAGCAAGACTGGTTATTAATCAGAATATACAAACTGTGTTTGTAATCTAATGTGGATTTTATAGTTTTGTATTGTTTAATTCAAACTCTGAAGAATCAGTGGCTGCAGCAAAATAATCCTCCAAATAGAATCCCAGTTTATCTGTTTAAATCTGGCTCCATGATCTTTGTCCCTGCAGCTGGATTTAGAAACATTAAAGGGGATGTAAAGGCAAAAATAAAATCCAATACAAATCTCTACACTGTCGCCGACTGCTCTACAGCTGTCAGGGTAGGCCTAGTAGGCACCCTAGGTAGAGTAGTAGGGACCAAGGAGGAAGCCCAGGGGTTAAAGGGTCCAAAAGCGCAGCACAGACAAGGATCAGGCAGAAACAGGCTAAAGTCCAGGCAAAAAGGTGTATTGGCAGGCAAAAGGCAAAAACAAAGTCCAGACAAGGTCAAAATACAAGTAACAGGATCAAAAACACACCCAGGAACAAAAGCAATTGAATCCTATAATTGGGCGCCTTAATGGTGTCCAATGCGCCTTTAAATATTTAAATTTCGCGCCAAAACGGCGCAGGCGCGTGACGTCATCGATGTAATTACGCTGGCGCCGCTACCCACGTGGCGGCCATGGGCAGCGCCATTGTGGGAGCGGCGCTGGAACGAAGAGGACGCGCTGCCCGGAGCTGCAGGTAAGACTCCGGGCGGCGCGATCCTGACAACATCGAAACAAAGCTTCTGGAGTTCTGCAAGGCTGGGAAGTAAGGCAGGGGCTCCCCCTGTTGTTCATAAGTATGATTGTTTCCCTGCACAGCAGTTAGGGAGTAAATGAAGGGAGAATTTCACTGCATAAAGTCAGGTATCTTATTAAAACGGTACACATTTTTTAATCAAAGTATGTTGGAGATAGATTTCTTTTTCATTTAAGAAAGTAAAAATTGGATTTTTTTCCCTTAACATGCGTGCAAAGAAGGCCAGAGTGTCATTATTGTAAAAAAAACACAGAATTTAGTCCTCTGGATTTGTTCTATTGAACTACTGATTAAATAGCTTTTCTTAAAGCCATTGAAGCCCAGGCATTTACTGTCACAGTATCCCAAGAAACAAGATGCCACAATCGTTCCTATTATAGTTAATACAATTACTGCCTGTACATGGCAATGGCACATTTTTCGAGAATAATTACAGTGATATCAAGGTGGGATGCATTATGCTTGTTTATTATACCCACTATATCTCCCATTAAATTAAATATATTTTTTGTTAACAGAAATATGTAGCCGTTGCACCAAAATACAGAGTTGGGGCATTACAAATGTAATATTTTTTAGTAATTAAAAAACGCGTGTTTTACTGCTGCTGCATAAATAACTGAACAGTAGGAGAAACTATAATCATTCTGGCTAAGAAACTGAAAGACTGTAGTAAAGTATTAAGCATATATAACAAGCAAAAAATGTAAAATGGAAATATATATTGAGTATTTAATAAGCCCATATCTTCAGCTGCCATACACTATTCTGTACCAGAAATAACAGAAAAGCAGTAACAAAAGCAGAGTAACAAAATAATCCTTCCATCACTTTTCTCTTTTACCTGTCTCTTGTTTCAACCCTCACTATGCCCATTAGCTGGTTACAAACTTCATTATAACTTGTTCAGTATAATGTAATCTGAAATTGTTACTATACATTCATACATGCATTAGGAATTCCTGGAATATACAAGGAGTCTTTAGATTAGAAGTAAAATGCAGACACAGCACTTCCTCATCTTGCAATATAGTAAAGGGCTCATTTCATGATGAAGTACTAGTTTCAAAAATTGGTGCACAATTACGCCAGTCAAAATAACATTCACAGTGTATAGGTAGAGTAGACACCTGCTCCATGACCATCTATCCTCAGCCCTGTTTGTGTTCTAAAATCTCTGTCCTGAAAACTTCCCACTTTTTGCAAGTTTGTGTGGAGTGGAGGGGTTATGCCATAAGCCATTATTATACTGATGAGTGGACATTTTTGCTGAACTTCGCCACAAAAATGGCCTCCAATGGGTGAAAAGAAAACAATACATTTTGGCAAAATTTCACAGTTTCACTAATTTTTTGCGAAGCCAAACAGGTCATCCATTACTAGATTTAAGGTCATGTAATTGAGCCTGTACCTTTCTGATTGGCACACTAGGGTGCCCTGTACATTACACCTGCACTGGTGTCCTTGAGCTCTGTATATTGTACCTGCAGGTAAAACCAGACTTCAGCTATATATATATACAATACAGTCAGAGCAGACCCCGAGACTGCAGAAGGGAACAAAACTAGAGTTTAGTAAATTCACTATGGGACATATATAGCAAAGTACCACAGAAGTAAATATATATTTTTTTCCATTATTTGACTTTATGCTTTTTTGCCCAAAAGTATCCATTTAAGGAGATGGAAAATCAAATATTGCAGAAAAAAAAAAATTTGTTATTTGCTGTAATTTTTTCTGCCAGTAGAAAAATACAATTTTCTCCTCTGGCAAAAATCTGCCCCTATATATGCAAAGCAGATCCCACCACCAAAAGGATTACATGTCTGTGTCTACTGATACCATAGCATTGGCAACAATCAAGATACACAACACCAGCTCGAGGGCCAACAAACTGGAAACTTTAAGAAACATAGAACTGTAGGAATTGTGATATATATCAAGTTTTTGTTTTTTTTTCAACACAATGCTCAGCTGGGCATTTGAATGAAAATAAATAATGAAAGCATACAAATTTACACTTCATCTCTTGTATACATAGGTCCCTTTGTGATGTTGCTGCCCCCAGATCCCCACAGTTGGACACATCCTTCTTTGTGGAGGGTGAGTTACCTTTTCCACTGCCAAGTTTCCCTTCAAGTGCAGACTGTGCTGCAAGATCAGAGACCCCCAGCTGGAAGCTCTTTACTTTTTATCTCTCTTATACTCATGAGAGGGAGGAACATCAAAAGTCTCTGCTAGAACAAAACACAAGAGGATTCTGGCTCTAGATAATGAAGAAAAAAGTGTAGCAGCAAGTCTCAGAGGTGAGAGTAGACCTACCCGCACAGACAGATTTCTGGGGGCTTCCTGATAATATACAGTTAAATTTGGGAGCCATATGGTTATAGTCATTTATCCGTATTTGACTTCAATGGGCTTATGCAGCCTTCTGCAAACTAGAAAAACTGCTTTTTTTCACCACTTAAACTCTCAGTCTCCAACACTGGATTTCAGCCGATCAGCTGCTCTGTGCCTTGATAATGTGGCATTTGTTCCAAAGCAAATAAAAGGGCAATTTATATATGAAACAATTAATTCATTTTCTCTCGTTGAGCTTTATTGCACATACCCTCTATAATTGTCCTGAACATTTTACATTGCCTACATGTATGACAGAAAATAACTTATATCACAGGAGCATGTGACACTGGTGGTTAGCCAATCAGACCTTAAAAACTCAAAAACAATGTGTTTCATTATGAAAGCAAGCTTCTAATATAAATTAATGACACATTTCCAGTAAATATATACTGACTTCTGAAACAATGTTGCAAGCCAACTAATTAGAGCTGCGTAAAAGACCAAGAGTTGGAACTAGTGATGGGCGAATTTTATCCGTGAAAATTCACCTGGTGTCCAGTTTTGGACGCGCACTTCGTTTTGGACGCCAGCATCCGTTTTTTTTGGACGCCAGTTCTATGTGCACTGGCATCCAAAACAAGACGCATGCATCCAAAACGAGACGCCCATGGCATTTCGCATATTTTTCACCCTTTTGCGTATTTCTCCCGAAAAGAGAAGAAAAACGCCTCAGATTTGCCCATCACTAGTTAGAGCTGACTTCTGCTACATTGCTTCAAGAGTTAGACCCAAAGAACAGAAGGAATACACAAAAGATGTGTTCAAATTCACTTACTTATACAAATAACATTAAAGGCACTGACAATAATTACTTAATGGATAATGAAAAGGTACTTAAAATTGCATTTTCTCTTGTTATGCAAAAGCGGGTTCCTAAAGTTTAGAAAAAAAAATCATACACTGTACTTTCATCTATACCAGTGATCCCCAACCAGTAGCTCGCGAGCAACATGTTGCTCTCCAACCCCTTGGATGTTGCTCTCATTGTCCTCATAGCAGGTGCTTATTTTTGAATCCCAGGCTTTTTGAATCCCAAGTTTTAATTGCATAAAAACTAAGTATAGTACCAATCAGAGCCTCCTGTAGGCTGCCAGTCCCAAAGGGGCTACCAAATAGCAAATCACAGCCCTTATTTGGCAACCCCAGGAACTTTTTCATGCTTGCGTTGCTCCCCAATAGTGATGGGCGAATTTATTCGCCAGGGGCGAATTCGCTGCGAATTCCCGCGATTAGCCGCTGGCGAATAAATTCACGAAACGGGCAAAAAAATTCACCAAGTCGCGCGTTTTTGACGCGACGCGCCGAAAACGATGCGCTGCGCGTCAAAAACGACGCGCGACTCGTTTCACAAATCTTTTGCCGATTCGCGAATTTCTCTGGAAATTCGCGAATTTTTCGGCGAAGCGAAACGCGGGAGTTTCGCCCATCACTACTTGTAAATAAAGCAGGTCTATCTATGCATACAGGGACAGTGAGTGAGTATCTCATGTCATGCATATAGGGCCCTTTAGGAGATATGAGTTCTGCCCAGCTGTGGGTGTATTCTCTGCTTTATAGGTGGCCATAGATGTTACAATTAAGATAGTTCCTGGAAAAGATCTTTCCAACAAAGATCGTTCATTTCAACACACACGTGTAGAGCTGAATCGTCACATATACAGGTAGAAACAAAAGAATTTTACATTTATCAGACGATTCAGCACTAACAATTAGCAATGTTGAGGGTGCCTTCAAAGGCGCCCGATCAGAATTTTCCAGCCAGCCCAACTGACAAGCAAAACAATGTCAAAGTCTTCTGCTGATATTGGTTGTCTAGTCTCTGACCATTCGCGCACAAAATATCATACGAAAATTCATTTTGTACGATATTATCTGTGCATCTATGGCCATCTTTAGAGAATATACCTAGGATTATTACATGTGACATCCCAAATATTGGTCTTGTAAGGAGGCACTTCTACTGGATTGGTGAAGGTGTTTGAAGTATAATATTGGTGATACAATTAAGGGGAAATGACCAGTTTACCCCATGAACTGCACCAATAGAAATGATATCCACACACAGGGTGCCATTTAAATCAATTGGAATTTACTACACCATATAGTGTTTCTTGACTTCTCCGTTGTCCCAGGCACTGGTCCACATTTGTATCTGTAACTTTCTATATACCACAAGGAGCAGTATCAGCAGGAGTAAGCACAACTAAAGGACAAACTAACCTTTCTTTTCTTTCCTTTGACCATCTTAAGAGAAGTGACAGCTGCTCAAGATCAATATCACCAGGAGGCACTGAGCATAATCTAATCAGATAGTGGGAGCACAGGGCAAGGGGCATTTGCCTGGTTTACTGCTTCCCAGGGTGTCTGGGTAATTCCTGAACATCTCCATGAGCTGTGCCACTGACTGTGCTTTTGAAAATGATCCACTCCTATGCCAATAGGTGCATTGCAATTGCACCAAAAGAATCAGTTGCAACTGCAATTTTGCTGGATTTCTTCTGAATTGGGTTATATCACAATTTATTTTTCAGTATTACTTCTTGGGACCCCAGTGCAATGATTAGACCCCTGACAGGGTTTTACTGTAGAGCATTCTTCCTTCCATGAGGGGTCAGTGTCATGGATGATTATGTAAAATGAACATGGTAATTAGGGGTGTGGCCAAAAAATGGGCATGGTAAAACATTTTTGCAGTTCTGCGTGCAAAAAATCTTTTGTTCCTCTTTTTACTTCCAAAATGTTGGGAGGTATGGACTACTGCACCAGAGTCACTTGAAACCTTGGTGTGGTAAGTGCAACACACCATCTAAATTTATTTTATCCACATCCAACTCTATCTAATTTGATGTTTTTCAAGTTTGCAAAAGCAACATGTAAATTTTACATATAAAGCACCGGGAGCAGAGTGCAGAATAGCTGTGCTGTACTAAGCAATGCATGCTGTCTTTATAAAGTGGAAAGTAGAGAAGAAATGATGTATCTTTGATATACACATGCAAGCACTCCTGAATGTTATTTGTGTGGAAGGGATGCTAATCATCTCTCCAGTCCCAGTGTCCCCCTTTCTGCAATCTTTGGCGCTTTAATCACTTTTCTTTCCTTTGCATTTTTTATGTACCTTTCTCAATTTTTCATCTTAGTCATACATTCATTATTAGGCAGCTCATCTCAGAGAGAGTTTGGATCTCACAGCTGGATCACTATTTACTTCATGGGCATAGGTGGCACTTTGAGGAACATAAGACACTTGCCGTCCTTCAAAAATATAGGTGGACAGATGCCATTCAAATCTGTATTCACCGAAGAGCACCCCCTCCCCCACCACCATTTGGTGATCTCTCTTTTTAGTATAAATACTAATGTAGTTTAAAATAACAGGGAAAAAAAATATTTGGGGTAAGTGAAATGGGGAGAAAATTTGGGTTCCTGCTAAATGGGAATTTAAGATCATCATGCCAAGAATAAAATACTGGGTCTAATTTAAAGGGATACTGTCATGGGAATTTTTTTTAATAGTGCTACTCCAGCAGAATTCTGCACTGAAATCCATTTCTCAAAAGAGCAAACATTTTTTTTATATATTTCATTTTGAAATTTGACATGAGGCTAGACATTTTGTCAATTTCGTAGCTGCCCCAGGACATGTGACTTGCGCTCTGATAAACTCCAATGACTCTTTACTGCTGTACTGCAAGTTGGAGTGATATCACCCCCCCCAGCAGCCTAACAACAGAACAATCAGAAGGTAACCAGATAATAGCTCCCTAACACAAGATAACAGCTGCCTGGTAGATCTAAGAACAGCACTCAATAGTAAAAACCCATGTCCCACTGCATACTATTCAGTTTCATTGAGAAGAAAAAACAACAGCCTGCCAGAAAGCAGTTCCCTTCTAAAGTGCTGGCACAAGTCACATGACCAGGGGCAGCTGGGAAATTGACGAAATGTCTAGGTCCATGTCATATTTCAAAACTGAATATAAAAAAATCTGCTATTTTGAGAAATGGATTTCAGTGCAGAAGTCTACTGGAGCACTATTAACTAATGCATTTTGAAAAAAAATCCTGGTCAGATCTTTGCCTGTCCTGCTGAAATATATTGGGAAGAAATTACAATGAAGATTCAGGTATTGAAAATGTCAACAACAGTTTCCCATCCTATTCTGCAGTTTACCAGGGTCATTCTACTACAACGTGCACCAGAATGTGAAACCCCACAGAATCCACGGAGCTGTAACACATCTGAAATGTATTTTGTGAAAAAATACCCTGCTGTGAAAATACAGGCAGGGTAAAAAATACCTGCTTGAAGTTACCCTGGGTGTTTTTTTACTATAGAAAAACTATTGTTGTGTCTGCTATCTGTATGAATTCCCACAATAGCCAAAGAGCTATTGTGGGAAATCATTAAATTGTATGTTTTTAGAATGCCCTTTTTATTTGCATTCTAACAACTGGCCTTAATGTTTATGGTTTTAATTGTTTTGCCTTCTTCTTCTGCCTCATTCCAAGGGTATATTGGACCCCAGCAACTAGATAACTACTGAAAACCCAAACTGTTGACCCCCAATAAGATAAATAATTACAAATTAAAACCAAAAGCAAACTGTCTCAGATTATCACTCTTTACACCATATTTAATGGTGATCTTTCCCTTTATGATTACCAGCCCTGGCAAGGCATACAGGTTATAATTTCTATAAATCTGGTTGCAGGTAAAGTTGCTGTACTGTGTTAGCCAGTAAAAATGTTATAGGGCAACCCTTTTGAAATAAAAAATAACACAGTGGTATAAAGGTGATAAAAGGTATCACCTTTATACCACTTTTTTATTTTTTGATTTCAAAAGGGTTGCCCTATAAATCTGGTCAAATTAGCTCCAAATAACAATGCATTCACATTTGTATGCAAGTTTGGCTTCTGCTGGTCACCTAATAACACTGTAGCATACTTCCCATAGAATTACCAATTGTTAGTGATTAGGGCTGCATGTATAAATTACATTACATTATCTCTTTATTTCCATGTACCATAGGATTTCATACAGATACCAATCTTCCCATTACAGGTAACTGCCTGTACACTATTCCCCAGGGATAACTTTTCAGCATATTAGCAAATCACTCCACTTAACATAGCCCTGTCTAGCACAAGGTCATTCAAAATCCAGAACAACTAACAGTTCTCATGAATCTTGGATATATGCCTGCATCAAAAATGCATTTATTATAAGCTATGAGTTCTCATCATCAGGCAGTCCCAGAAGAAGATGCTGGGAGATGTGTCCATGTTGTTGCATTTTAATGGGCTATGGGAAACAACCCTTTTCTGAAAATGCAATAATGGTCCATTTGATTTGATGTCAAAACTAAGCTGAATTCCTTGTAATACAAACAGCTGATTTATATAAAAATGGGCTCTGTTCTTCAGAAACCCTTTATCCAGAAAGCACTGAACTACTGCAATAAATTTCCCGTAGTGTTAAATAAACTATTTCACATTTTTTGATTGATCTTCTTTCTCTCTGTAATAACAAAACAGAACATTGTAGCTGATGGTAACTAAGCTATATAAATCCATGTTGTTGGCTGAACAATCCTATTTGGGTTTTTTTTTTTATTTATAAATGTTTTTAGTAGTTTCCAAATTATGGAGTGATCCCTTATCTGGATAACAAGGTGCCAAAGATTTTGTATAATACACCGTATAACCCATATCTGTATTATTTATACATTTGTATACATTTACACATGAGTATGCCTATATTTGTATAGGAAAAGGTTGTTCCATATTTTATCACGTAATGACACTAAGGGTACAGTCAGAGACATGAACCAACCCAATGTTAAGAGGAAGATAATGATTCAGCCCTACTGTTTTAGGTCAGAATTCCTCTTTGTTTATAGTAATATGAAACAAAGTCTTAAAAAAGACCAGAGGTGGATCACTATCCCTTATGATATAAGGTTGGTTGATATTTCTGGACTGGTTTAAAGGAACGGCTGATCCACTGGACTGATAATGGGGAAACATTAACATAACATAGCAATAATCAAGTCCTATCACTTTAATGCTTTAATTTACTGCCGTGAGTTTGTAGTTTGCACACTCACCTGTTTGATCTGTAGGAATAAGAGCTCACTCAATGGACTTGTCTGTAGGAACATTACTCAGTGTCCAGAGTGGTCTGCAGCAACTCTACCATACTGGTCCATAGAAACCATGCTCTAAAAAACTGTAAAAATCATGCTCTTTCACTCTACACAGTAAGGGGCAGATTTATCAAATTCACATGAAGGATTCGAAGTTCGATCGAATTTTCAAAAATATTCTAATTCGAATTTTCAAATGTTTTTGAAGACCATTTAGACCAGTTAATTTTGAAGATTTGATCAAATCGAATGATCTGAATAATTTGAATAAAAATCTATTCGAATATTCGACTATTCGACATTCGAATAACTTCCCCTTTAAATTTTTATTCGACTGTCTAGTTCACCAGTTTCAACCTACCGAAGTGGTTTTAGTGAATTTAGATTGAATTAAAAAAATTCGATTCGATCAAACTTTCACTATTCGATAGGTCAACCAATTGAATAGCGTTAAAATCCTCCAAATTCGAATTCAAAGGATTTTCATTCCTCAACAATTCCCACCCTTAGTAAATCTGCATATACAATTTCTGCAATATACAATTTCAATAAATATTGATAAAACAAGTCAACCTCTAGACATTTTGGGGTAGATTCATCAAAGAGTGAAGTTAAGAGTGAAGTTCCGCCACTAGAGGGAAATTCCACAGCTCTCAATTCATTTCTATGGGATTTTTAAATGGGTATTCAGCAAAGGGTGAACTTTCACTTCACCTATTGATGAATACGCCTTGCAAAATCCCATAGAAATGAATTGAGAGCTGTGGAATTTCCCTCTAGTGGCGGAACTTCACTCTTTGATGAATCTACCCCTTTGGGTGCCTGAAAAATAATTTGCTTTGGGGCTCAGATATATCCTCCACTAGCTGTAGGTCTGTAATTTTGAGCCTGAATCTTTCACAAAGGGGCAGATTTACAAAATTCACATGAAATTCACATGAAGATTCAAAGTTCGATCGAATTTGTATTAAATTTGAATCTTCGAATATGCAAATTAGGCAAAGCCGACCATCGAATATTCGAATTCGAATGATTCAAATATTCTAATAAAATTTTAGTCGCATTTACAGTTGGGGCTCCATATTAGAGGGCAATAGACTCTGGTCAGCAAACATTATATAGATCTGTAGATGCCCTGAGCACTTTAATTCCTAAACCAGTGTCAACAATGAAGCCACAATAAGAAACTTGAGACAAAAAGTATATTATAGCAGGCAATAAAATTGCTGTATGAGCCGTTTTTCCTAAATTCATGTGCAAGCGACAGTCCCTTTAACACACGCAATGGAGGGGAACAAGAGCCAGAAAACAAGGCTTTAATTACCCCCATCAGTCTCTAAGACAAGGCGCTTAAGAATTTTAGCTGCAGTAAACAGTCCCCTGATAGCAGATAAGGAATGTGCTGAGAGAAGGTTTGTGTGGGGAAACCTTAAGGGTAAAACAGTTAATCATAAGTGGAAGGTGATGACGCGACTAAGTCCATGCTACCAATGTTGCTTGTTTTTTTCCTCCTGAGAGCAGCCAGGAATACAAATTATGTTACCCCTGAGGTTAACAAGGCAGGTGCTCTTGCTCTCTAGCAGCCAAGTGGTTAATGCTGAAAGGGAACTCAATTTCTATCAGACGTTAAAAAAACCTCCTACATGGTTTAGGCTTATAGCCTCTAAATATATCTGCACTATAAACACGGCACAAAATGAAATGGAGGTTTTACATTTCTTTTTCTCTGGAGATCTCCAGATTAAATTTACCAAGTCGTTTACAGTACAGGATGCTAGACCGCATAGATGTTATTGCTAATCACAAAAGCTTCTGCATGGCATTGTGCAAAACAGACCTCTCGTGGCACATCTGAGTACAGATTTTCATACAAAATTAATTTGGAATCGCTGTTTTCTCATTGCCATGAAAAGCTTGCAATCTGTGTCGTTTTGGCTGAAGCGCATTCTATTAGGCATTTACTATAACTATTTGAAATTAAAACAATATGATTAGATTCATCTGAGTATATTCAGTCCTCTAAATGTATATCTGGAGGGCTAATTGTCCCACTTGAATATCATTATTAATAAGGTTAAATCTGATAGCACACCTGATGCATTCTCTGTCGGCAGAGAATATGCCCTGTGTACCATAGCCCTTATACTGTAGGTTGGATTATCTTCACTTAAATGAATAATTTAGAGAAAATTGGCTTTCATTTTTTGTTTTTATGTCTTTCCCCAGATTGTAATTTGTAAATACTATCTAGCATTGGCAGTGACTTTAGAATTCACAATGCACATTGATTCGAGTTCAATATTTATTATTTGTATATTTTATATTTACTGTATTTTCTGGCCCTCCTCCATTATTTAAGGATAGGATAAAAAAAAATATTGAAAAATACAAATATACAAATACAAAAGAAATACAAATACTATTAGAATACCATTTTATATATTGTACTAAAATGTATCCCTCTTATTTTTTATTATTTTCAAAAAGATGCCCTAAATTTCCTGATAATTAAATAAGTAATACCCCTGACTACTCTTGCACTCAACATGCTAAACTAAATGTAATGCAAATAAAAGATAAAAAAAAACACATGAAAGCATGTACAGGGGTTACACAGAGCCGAAATCTAGCTACAGCAGTGGGAAGGTTTCCCTGCAGATCAACAAACTGTTATAAGTTGCTAGGATCCCAGACAGATGCTCTATTTCCAGAATGCATCTGGTAGCCCTTATCATACCCTTACAGTACAACTGTGGATGAAAGGGTTCAGCCTTGCCTTCCCTTCCCAATGTGCTGATAAGATACAGTTCAGAGGGGCACCATTTAGTGGAGCCTGATATCCTGTGTACTTCACAATGCCTGAGAGAATAGAGATTGCAACAAGCCTTGATCATTGACAAGTATAATTTTGCTTCAAATGTTAGGGCAGAGACACACACTGCTATTTCGCCCAGCGACAAATCACTTCTTCTTCTTAAGGCATCCTGAACTACCTTCCCGCCAGCTAGAATGTAAATCGCCAGCAGGATAGCACTTGGAACGCTTTGTTTTCCAAAATCATCTGAAGTTGCCTCACTAGGCAGTTTGGGGATGACTAATCTCCCGAAAGAGCATTGCGTATCTCTGCCCTTAAATAAAATTTTTCCCCATATAAATTTCCCCAGAATACTGGATTATTGTGTGGATACCCAGTTTACTGGATGCTCCTCAGCTATCTTTAAAACAAGAGCATGGCATACTATGTTTAAAGTGTTTCTGACACTTTTCCGCATAAGTGTGTGTATAATCCTGTAGGTCACAGGTCATCAGTACTGAGATTAACTGGCTCCTGCATTGTCACACCTGTAATCCTCCCTGTACTGTTCACAACTGTGAAGCCCTCTACCATACAGGCCCACACTGGAAGGGACCTCATTGCTCACACCTTATACTGCTGGAAGGGCACCAGCATTGAGTCACAGTATGTAGCACAGTATGATCTTAGAGTGGTCCGGATAGGTTCCTCTTTCTCCTGCCCTATTCTGCCTGTGTGCCATATTCTGCCTTCCATATGCTTTCTGTGTGTGCCATACTCAACCTACCTGTGTGTGCTGTACTCTACCTACCTGTTTGTGCCATACTCTGATTACCTGTGTGTGCCACAGTACATTTACAAATAAGGAGAGCACTCCAAGGTAACAAAAATGCTGTGGTTATATTTATTCAAGGCTACTACACAACATGTTTTTGGGTCATTACATACCCTTTCTCAAGTGACATACCTGTGGTGTTTATACAAATGTCCTGTAGAGGTCACTGTGCACATGAGTTATACTGTGCATATACTTTGCCTTCTATACTGTTTAAAAGCAATAGAGTTCAAGTTACTGCTGTTGTGTAATGGCTGCATGAACCTGTTAATAAAGCACTGCTACACCCTGCTCATCCTCTGCTAACAAAACACAACAAATTGGCGACGAGGCTGTCTCTTCTAGCTATGCAGCAGCCTGAAACTTTTCTCCCAAACCCTGGTGAGCCTACCATACCTTTTAATGCTTGGATCCAAATGTTTGACAGTTACATTATTGCTGCTGACCAAGGGGAGATTTCTACTGCTAGAAAGTGTGCTTTACTTATTCACTGCCTGGGAGCAGAGGGACAGCGTATATTCTATACATTACCATTACCTGATGAGACTTATGAAACTGCACTGACTGCAATAAAGAACTTTTTCATGCCAAGAGTAAATGTGGTTGCTGAAAGATATAAATTCTGCCAACGTGGACAACGTAATGGCGAATCCACAGAACAATTTGTAGCAGCTTTGAGTGAGCTGGTTGTTACCTTTGAGTTTGGGAATATAACAGATGAAATGCTAAGACACCAAATAGTGGAAAAAACAAACTCGCCTCGCATTAGAGAGAGACTGCTACTAGAGCAGGATTTAACCCTTGCAAAGGCTATTACAGTTGCTAGCCATATTGAAACAGCAGTGGCAGAGGCTAAAATTCTCAGTCAGTGAACTGCTGGGAATGTACAGACTGTGAATCCAGCACTGCAACCTAATAATGCACAGTCACAGGCAAAATACAGTGCTAAGGAAATGGCTTGTACACAAAGTTAAGTTCAGACCAAATGTAATACGAGTACGCCAGAAATTGAGGCGATTGCCCTACTCTATAAGGAAGACTGTCTCACAGGAACTAAAGAAACTGGTAGAACAAGATGTGATTGAAAAATCCTCTGAAAGCAGAGACCTCTTGAAAGCAGAGACTGCATTTATTACCCATGATGGTTAGTTTTGGTTACAGCGAGTACCTTATGGACTGGCTTCAGCACCGAGTTGTTTTCAAAGACTGATGTCTTGTATACTCCATGGCATACCTGGTGTACAATGCTACTTGGATGATATAATTGTCTATGCTCCAACTGTGGATCTCCACGACAAGTATCTGGAAAAGGTTCTGAAATGCATTGATTCTGCAGGACTGAAACTGAACCTTTCGAAATGCCACTTCAGACAAACTCAGCTGTCATTTCTGGGTCATATAATTACGGCCTGACCTTGACCATGTTACACAAGCATCTACTCCATCTGATTTGCAGACCTTACGAGCTTTCTTAGGTCTTACTTCTTGGTATTCTAAGTTTATGCCCAACTATGCTTCAGTTGTGGAGCCACTCAGAGCACTACTATGTGGAACTTTAAGTCTGGTGTGGTCAGAACCAGCTCAGCATAGCTTTGAAATAGTGAAACAGATAATTGTGAACAGTCCAGCGCTAGCGTTATTTGATCCTGCACTACCCACTGTGGTTACTACAGATGCTTCCGACTATGGTGTTGATGCAGTTCTCACACAGATCCATGCTGATCATAAAAAAACTGTTGCATTTGCATCCAGAACTCTTACAGAGACAGAGCGTAAGTATTCAGCTGTTGAAAAAGAAGCTCTAGCGTGTGTTTGGGCAACAGGAAAATGGAGAACCTACCTATGGGGCAGAGAATTTACCTTATGCACTGATCATAGCCCTTTAACTACACTACTTACAACAAAGGGACTAGGAAGAGCTGGAATGCGTATAGCTAGGCTACTGAATTTCAACTACAAATGCAATACAAACCAGGTTTGAAAAATGTTACTGCTGATTGCTTGCTTTTATGTTGTGTTAGGGATCTGCTATCTGGCTACCTTCCAATTGTTCTTTTGTTAGGCTGCTGGGGAAGGGAGGGGTGATATCACTCCAACTTGCAGTACAGCAGTAAAGAGTAACTGAAGTTTATCAGCGCACAAGTCACATGACTGGGGGCACCTGGGAAACTGACATGTCTAGCCCCATGTCAGACTTCAAAATCGAATATAAAAAAATCTTTTTGTTCTTTTGAAAAATGGATTTCAGTGTAGAATTCTGCTGATGCATTTTGAAAAAAACATGACAGTATCCCTTTATGGTGCCACACTTCCATATGGATCTAAACAAGCATCTCACTCCTTGGATCACTACATACATTTTGTAGCCATCTATTTGTTTAAAAACAGTAATTCTCCCAACTATAACGCAGCACCCAATAATTAGCACCAGTGAAGCCACCTACTAACATGCTTCCCATTGTTTCTGTAACAATGGAAGAAAAAAAGACCAGTTCATCTTCTTGTTTAGTGAGAATAAACTTTATACATAAGTAATGTTGATGTTTTGCTTATACAAGCAAAGAAATCAAGTCTCAGAATATTGGCATTAACTAAACGGACAAGAGGATTTGCAGTTATAAGGCATAACAGTAAGCTCACCCCTCTGTATTTAATATAGGTGGCCATACATGGGCAGACTAAAATAGCTGATATTGGTCTGTTAGACCAATTCAGCAGCTTATCTACCAGTGTATTTGGGCTTCCAACCTCGCCAAACGAGTGGATCTTATTGTGAATGGCCACCTTAATGTTGAGTATGGCATTCAGAGGATCTTAAAAACATCATAAAACAGCAGACAGAAGGTTAATTTTGTAGAATGTCACATCCACCCTACAAAATGCTATTGTAGTTTTAATTATACACATATCTGGGGAGCAGTATTGTTTTATACATCCAACAGCTATTGAAACAGAGAAGGTGAGTGAGGTGGTAAAAATACTGCAGAAGGGAAAGGAATGAGCGAATAGCATAATGTCATAACTAAATCTTGTTAAACAATCCCCAAATGGTACATTTTGCTAGAAATAATGACACTAAAAGTGGTTGAAACATTTGAGTTAGAACACGTCCAGGTCCTAACTTCCTCACCAGTGACCGCTGGCTAAAAAGACTCATTTTAATTCCAAAGTTATCATTCAAGCAGTAATTTTATTGAGCTTTTCCTCAAAGGTCATGTAGCGCTCTCAAGTTCACAAATCATTCAGCTGTGATATTTAGTGAACGCAGCTTAACTCTTTAGCAGTACTGTTCTGCAAAAAGAAGCTTTTGGAGTTAATAGAGAACTCAAGGCCAAGAAGATTTTGACCTCATGATAAATAGTGCTGTTATACTGAAATCTAGTGCAGTTGTAATTGTAACACCCTCCGCCAACTAACATAACTTACTGTACACTAGTTGGCAAAGGTAATTTGTGCAGATGAGGAGGCATGTGTTTTATGTTGGGTACACTCAGATATACAGTTGTTGCTTAGTTCCTCAGTGACAATCCCTAAACATAAAAATGCACATCAACGGTTTCTTGGGTCTGCACTAAAATCTGGCTCAGTTTCTTCTTTTCAATTGCAAGCAACTGTGCTCCTGAAACTGCCAATTTAATGAGGTGTCCTAAGAATCAGGGTTCCTTCCTCCACATGTCATAGACATACACTGTAACTAATCTGATCTAATAGTGTACATTAAGCAAAGCAAATGATATCATGATATCACATAATATAATTTCCCTTTTACTCTCCTGTTGCCCATTTGTCATATGTTCCATTTTCTTGACTCTCCCCGCTCCCCATGTTGTGTTTTCTAATTTAACTGCTTTCTGTTCTGATCTTTTGTAGCCTTTCCCTTTCTCGTTTGCTACCAGCTTGCGCTATGTCTCCTATTTTCAGGTTCAGTGCAGGGAATTGATGGGCTTTGTAAGTCTAGAGTGTCCATTATCAAAGTAGAATACAGCACCTTCATCTATATTTTTATCAAAGGAAAACCTGAGCAAACTACAATCACACTGTCCTGTTTTCTGAAATAATCTGCTGTTCTCTTTCCAAATATCACCTACTGCAGTCAGTAACTTGCAGTATCCCCAACTGATATACATACAATATTAGATATACAGTATATATATATATATATATATATATATATATATATATATATATATATATATATATATATATATATATATATATATATATATATATATATATATATTTATATTTATTGATTACAAAGAGTGGTGGTAAATTTAACATTTTCTAATTGGACCAGTGTTGTTAGTGGAGTACCACAGGGCTCAGTACTTGGTCCTTTGCTTTTCAACTTGTTTATTTATGACCTGGAGGTGGGCATTGAAAGTACTGTTTCTATTTCTGCTGAGGATACAAGATAGTGTAAACTATTAGCTCCATGCAGGATGCTGCCACTTTACAGAGTGATTTGACTAAACTGGAAAACTGGGCAACAAACTGGAAAATGAGTTTCAATGTTGATAAATGCAAGGTTATGCACTTATACTAATATAAATGCAAGTTATACATTAAAAGACAGGCAGTGCTGGGAGTTTCCTTAACTGAGAAGTATCTTTGGGTTTTTGAAGACAGAAGTGTCATTCTGTGGCTACTAGAGCAAATAAAGTGCTGTTTTGCATAAAAAAGGCATAAATTCAAGGTATGAAAACATAATTTTGCCTCTTCATAGGTCCCTGGTATGGCCTCACCTGGAGTATGCAGTGCAGTTTTGGGCTCCAGTCCTTAAGACGGATATAAATGAGCTGGAGAGAGTGCAGAGACGTCCAACTTAAGTTGTTTAGAGGGCTGGCTTAAATTATGAGGGTAGACTGTCAAGGTTGGGTTGCTTTCTCTGGAAAAGAGACGCTTGTGAGGGGACATGTTTACACTTTACAAGTAAATTACACGTTAAGTCAATTATAGACAAATATCAGGGGACATTATTACCCATAAAGTGGATCACTGCACCAGAGGCTACCCCTTCAGACTAGGGGAAAATAACTAATTTTAAGCAACGTAGTTGGTTCTTTATAGTGAGGACAGTGAGAGAACTAAAGGAGAACTAAAAGAGAACTAAACCCCCTGCTCTGTTGGCCCCCCTCCTTGCTTCCCCCCTGCACAGTCTTACCCCTGAATTCTGTCCCCTCTTGAAATAGTGACGGCACATGCAGAGTGGGCACAACTGAGCGCATGGCACCATCCTATTATCTCCGGTAACCTTATGAAGTGGCACATGCGCAGTTGGAGCAGTCTTCCAGTTCGTGACAACTGCGCATGTGCTGAAAGAGATGGAAATTGCTGAACGGGAGGAAGAAGACACAAAGATTACCGAAGAAAGGAATTCTTGGACAAGAATAATAACAAAGGCTATTGTGATACTAAACTCTATAGTTTGTATATGGGTATAATGTATATAGTATATGTGAGTGTATAGAGGGGTCAGTGTGTGTGTATGGATGGAGGATATAAACTTGCTACACTTTGGGTTTTTTTCAACCCAATTTAACTGTGTAACTATCTAACTATGCAAAGCATTGTTCAAACTTGCCCTTGGTCTCCTTCCTTCATTCCACATACAGTAATATGTAGATTTTAGGATATCCTCTGATGATTGCAGTCTAATCAATTTTTGAAATAATTTATATGTTCGTGGTTGGGGCTGAAGAATCCATTAGAAATGAATCCTCTATACTCCACCATTAACTCAAGTCTTTATGTCAGTATGTTTGTGCCCTATACATTCTAACACTCCTAGGTCCAAGCTATCAAATCTAAACACTGTAGTTTTCTTCAGATATCTGAATTGTACAGGTTCAACACTCTGACCTCTGTCCTACAGAACAGCAATTAATACCCATCATTTTGTATTCTCTGTCACAGTCATATTTACTTCTCAGCAAGGTTATAACTAATGTGTCAACTATATCCTCCTCTTAATGGCTGTGCCTTTCAACTCTTGCTCTCCATTACTTCTACATAAATAATAAGAGAGAAGACCAGAGCTTTAACTCGCCTATAAATGGAAAACAGAGTTCTGTAAACATGGCCAAGATCTCCTTGTTTCAGAGTTTTAAACAGAAAAATGATTATTCCAAATAATGAGTGCTCACTATTCAGGTACACAACCGTGGATCTTCCAACATACAGGGTTTGCGATGTGTCTCAGGGAAGACTGCTGAAACCACAGATCTGTATATTTAAAAGACAAGGTAAACAATAACAATACCCTGATTGATAACAATTTTTGGATTTTTCATTTAAGTAACAAATTTGTAGTAGATCAGTTCAGATTAATCCTTCATTGAAACCATGCTAGTGGCTCATACATTGAATAAACAGAAAAAAGTAAAAATAAATGGATAACACATTGGCTTAGAGGTGCTGGGATCTTTCAATGGTTCAATTCCATTTAAGAAGAAAATAATCCATATAAGGGAGAATTACTTAAACTGGGGGGGGCGGGGGTCTCACTACTGGGAATGTATTAGGTGAAACACACTTTATTCCAAATTTAAAATAAACAAACATATTTAAAAAACTGGACATGGCAGCAATGTGTTAGGTGTAGAATCGATCCATTTGTTTCACTAAAGGTAAAGATAATAATACATTTAATTGACTAATCGGGTACTGTTAGGGATTCAAAAAAGATTTTGGACAAAAATTCACACATTCGAACTTAAAACCATTTGAATTCAAATATGAGATTTATCACATCTCAACCCTGGAAAAAGTTCTAATAAGACTACTCTCCTCCTAAAAACTGCCGAGCTCATGAAAAGGTCAATGACAGAGGTCCCTTGAACTATTTGAAGATGTTCATTGTAGTGATGAGCCACATTTTTGCCAAGTTTCGCTCTGAAAACGACACCCCTTAGTCTTGGGAGAAAAAAAATATTGACACACAAAAGTCGAGGTTTTTTTCCGGAGCAAAACTCAATTCAAATTCGTTTTCGTTTCGTAATTATTTGATTGAATTTTAGACATTACATTTTTTTCATAAATAACATACCATTCGATTTGTAAATAAAATTTAATTTATTAGAGTTTTAAAAATTTCCCCCGAAATTCGACCTTTGATAAATAACCCCAATACAGACTATATATACAGGGTCGATTAAAGTATAGGCCTTAACCGTTACATTCATTTCCAAACCTAAGCACAGAAAATCAGCTGAATGAATGCATCATGTGCGTGTGCATGTGTGTGTGTCAATGCATGAAGAAATTTCCTTTTGGCATTGACAGAAGTCGATTAATACAAAAATGTAGCCCCCCATTAGTGTCTTGTTAGGTCATTAAAACCAATTATCAGGACAGCACAGCAGAAGGACAGTGTGATCAAAGTAGAAAGTGAGCCCAAATGACAAGTCTGTGTATTGAAAGTGCACAAAGCTGCCTGCTTTTCATATAGCTAGTCTTACAGTCTGCAAACATTAAAGAAAAGAGGGGGGGGGCAAACACACTGGAATAACTATAATTGTAACTCTGGCAGGTGCAAATATCTTTTGCATTGCTACACCTTCATTCAGAAAATTTAAGTAGCCACAGCTCTTTATATTCCGATCATTATTCACACTGCCTGTAAATGCTTCCATCTCACTCCTTCCCAAATTACTTGATGTTCTTGCTGATCCTTAGTCATACCTCCTAATGGTCCTTTAGACTGGATGTCAAAACATTTAAGGCTTATGGTACAGACAAAAAAGCAACCTTTACTGTTAACCTGTAACTGGAAGCAATCCTACTACTTCCATAGTCTCAATTTTACTCAAAGTATTTTTAGGCAGGAAATTAAAAAATTTTAAAGGTCATTTAAGATCAGAGTGCAGTGGGCAAGTACAATCTTTGGGCAAATTCCCACTTTTTTCTTCCCCACAGCATCATAATTGTGCCTGGTGCGCCAAAATAATCATAATTGCTTCTGTCAGCAAATTAGGTGCAACCTGCAGTTGCAAGTATTCCTGTTTTCTTTTGCATTAAATATAAGAATTCTGGGAAGAGCAAATTTGGTTCTGTTTGCCTTAGGACTCAAACCACAAATGTTATTATTTTCTCATAAAAATGAGACAAATGGTAACAACACTGGTATTTATTGATCCACATGGACATTAGAAACTGGATGTTATGCCCAAATCTGCACAATACAATAGAGATCACATCATCTGACAAAGCCAAGTACAAAACTTACTACATCAGGTTTGTCACAATAGATATTTCAAAGCTGTTATCCAACGGACTGTTGAAGAGATCATGACATGGATCTGCTATTAGACAAGAAAAATCAGTTTGTATAAAGGCCAACTGGCTCAAAATGACAAGTACAAATTGTCTATAACAGCACCTGCCCCTGAACTGCAACTCCAACCACCCCTGAGTTTTCTAGAACTGCCTGAGCCTTAGCAAAATGCATAAGGGCTCTTACACACAAGCGTTTTTACCTGCGCTCCGTTTTGCTGCATTCAGCCGCAGGGGAGCGCAGGTATAGACGCACTAAATGCTTTTCAATGAGGCTGTACTCACATAAGCGTATGTAGGCGCCGAACGCAGGAAAAATGCAGCATGTTGCGTCTGAACCTGCGTTCGGTGCCTACATGCATTCGTGTGAGTACAGTCCCATTGAAAAGCATTGAGTGCGTCTATACCTGTGCTCCCCTGCAGCTGAACGCAGCAAAACGGAATGCAGGGGAGCGCAGGTAAAAACGCTTGTGTGTAAGAGCCCTTAGGAGTGTGCTGGCTGTTGCATAAAGTATGTTTTACACACACACACACATATATAAAATGCCTTGCTTCATAATATATATAATAGTCATTTATGGAAATAAACTGTTTTTGAAGATACATGGACACATGAGCAAAACAGGCAATTACAGGATGACAAAAAGATTTGACAAATGGTTAAATCCTCTTTGTACACATGCCTTCTAGTTAGATGAATATCACTGCATAGACTGCTTTCAGGCCAATGGATTCCCTGTCCTAAAGATTGTGCATTCTAATATTATTGCCCGAAGCACAGGGAGATAAACTGACTTGCCCAGGGACAAATGGTGCAGCAAATGAACCAAGCATCTCTGTTATTGATTTCACAGCCCTGTGTCCTAGCCCCTCAAAGAAGCCTTTCCAATATCCACTGTTAGTGGTATAAAACAGATATCACTGAGAATGTTGTCTAGGGACACAACTTGCAGACTTTTGGGTGTTTTGCAACTACAACCCCCATGATCCTCTTCTGTTCAGCAGTGCTCAGTCTGACGTGAATTGATTGACTAAGTTTTTTCATTGATGTGGAAACACATTAAGTGCAAAGCGGCATATTTAAATACCTTAGGGAAACAGAGAATCAAGCCCATATGAATCATTCAAACAGACTCAAGTAAAATGATGTTCGAAAGGGGAATTTAAGAAAAAGCCTTATGCATATTTCAAGGGTAGAAATGGATATGGTTAACTTCATAAATCCAAGCAAAATGCTTCATATCTATATATTCCTAGCCAATGCATAATTTCAATATTTGGGGAAGATTTATTCATTTTTGAAAGGTTGTAAGGAAGCTGCCCAAAGCTATGGAAGGCAGTGTTGTACTTACACACGGGCT
Source organism: Xenopus borealis (assembly GCA_024363595.1). Lineage (NCBI taxonomy): Eukaryota > Metazoa > Chordata > Amphibia > Anura > Pipidae > Xenopus > Xenopus borealis. The sequence goes on along the minus strand of CM044448.1, from coordinate 72,708,881 downwards.
TATTAAACACTGCAACACCCATGCTTGCTTTACTTTGCTTTATACAGCATTTGCCCTGCTTTCTAGAATATTTTAAAGCAGACTCTTAAATATTTTATTGCAGCAACTGCCTGGACTGTATGTTATTCAGAATGCCAAATGAATAGGCTAATCTGAGAGAACCTCACGGGCTGAAGCTTTTCTAACATTCTCTGTCACTTCTCAGTGATCAAAGGCACTTACTTCATTTACTTATTTAAAGATTGGAAATAAACGCCATGTGAACCGCTCTGTGACTCCAGGGGAAGAAATGGCTATTAGGGGATAAATATACTAATACTTGTTATATCTCAAAGGTACAATGAGTAAGAAGGGGGGTTTAATTTGATTGAATGCACTTTTACATTCAAACAATCTATTAACTGGCAGCATGCTATGTCTGTATCTTCAATGTGTTTCAACAGAAATGCAATTTACTAGATTAATATACTGTATGTGTATGAACTAATAATAATAAAGTGTCCACTTTATAAACAGGGAAATATAACCTTTGGTATCATATTTTGGAGGCGGGAAGTGAGATTACAGCATAACTTCCCTCCCTGTCTCACTTTTACTCTTTCCAGTGGTTTGGACAACTACCAGGATTGTGCAGTGAAACAGCAGGTCTAGTATCCCATGACAACTAGTTAGTTGTTTGCATTGTGACGTCAAACCAGTAAACTCTGCATGCTGAGTGGTTACTGTGGCAATAAGACCAAACTTTGCACCATAAGGTGCAGAAATGACATTAATGCAGGGACCATCTAGTAAATTCTAGAAAATGTCAAAGATTCTAGCATACAGAGCACTATATCAGGTCAGATCGTAAACATGATTTTAGTGACGTTTGTCTGTTATACATGCATGGCATTTATCCACATGAGTATTCTGACTAAAATCCGCCCAGGCTTCCTTGCATTGTTTTTTTTTCTGTGGCATTTTGTTTACTCTTCTAGTGTATTGTACAGTGCTGTAGAACTTGCATTGATGCATTATAACATTTATTGTAGTAACACAGAAACTGAATCAGCAGCTTTTAATTTCAAAATAAGTGGTAGTTTCGAACAGTGTTAATGCAAGTAATTATAATCACATTTTCCCACTTGATCAATCACTTTATAGAGAATCACCATGGCCCTGTGGTTGATGTGAAATCTTAATGCTGTAACAAGCTAGGATATGAAGGTGGGATCACACAATTGACATCATAGATTAAGCTCATTTGAATGTAAATGTAACCTATTCTTGTCCATAACAGTGAGAGGGAGAAGGCTTTATATAACTGGCAAACTAACCAGTATGGAAAGAACAAATGAGGCATTCCATTCCTTAATTCTCTCTCTCCATTTCTGCCCTGCATGGGTAGACATGCATTCATTTGCAGATCTGGTATCTGGTACCCAGCCAACTGATTGATTTTCTTCTGCTGCCCTGAGACTTTATCAATTGCCGTTTTATTTCACAGATGTAAAGATAATTGAAATCCTGCCCCGGATCATTGTGATGCTAGAGGACAACGGATTACAGAAAACAAATCTGCTTTAATACAGTGCTACTGATGGAACCATTTAACCCATGGCTCTTCGATAATCACAGATCTGAATAAAATCATATGTGTTGCCCCCACATTTCGTTTCATTCTGTCCCATTGTTTGTAGCTAACATGCACTTGTTCAGTGATTCCATACAGTGCAGTTGTTCAGTGATTCCATACAAACACTGTATCAAAATCCAATTAACTTTACAGCATTTATAGGCAAATTGTATATACAGAAACAGTCAAAGCTAGATCTGTTTATGATCACTTTGGGCGCTGTTTCTCTTCTTAACTAAGGAGATGAATTGACAGATTCCAGCAAGACGGAAGCCCCCTTCTTATGTCTCAGTGTAAACATGTAGACAAGTCTATGCATAAATAACATACACAATCCTATTTTACTGCTTCAGAGGGGAAACTAGAAAACAAACCCTACCCATAAACATTGTTTTTTTTTTTTTTACTTCAAATGCCAGCATGGAATGCATTTAATCTAAAAAAACAAATCTAATAACCCATTGTTAGAACAGTTACAATACAATCACTACATAATAAAAGGGAATCTTTTTTTCTCCCAAGAGCCAGAGCATATACAGTACAGGGAATCACACTAGATAATATCTGTATTTTCAGGACAGAACCTTCTGTGCGCTCACTATAAGATCTCCAAGGTTCATTTCAGCCATGAAGTGATAAGGCTTAGAACAGTTCTAGTACCCAGCTCTCAGAGGCAGAACTATCGATCAGACTTGTTCATCCATGGCAGAGAGCTGTCTTAACATGTCCGTAAAATCCACAGGAATAAAAACCTTCACTCAAAAGCTCTTCACTGAATGATGGGAAACTCCCTTCAAAGACAGTACAAGTGGCAGTGTATTATAATTTTAACTGAGAACACAGCCCATAGCCGACCCTTGACCTGAAATGCATTTCAATCCATCACAAATTTAAAGGCAGAACTGTTAGGGGCCAATTTACGAATTTCACGTGAAATGATCGAAGATCGATCGAATTCGATCAAATAACGATCGTACAAATTTTTCGTGAAATTGTAAAGTGAAATTTGGCCTATTCAATCGAATATCGAATAGATCGAATAATCTGATATTCGATAATTCAATCATTAGATGATCGAAGAAATAACATTTTTAAAGTTATTCGACTGCCTACTTCGCCAGATTGAACCTACCGAATTGTAATAGAAGCCTATGGGAAGCTCCCCATAGGCTTCTGAGGCTAAGTCCTGCTCGAATACCATTCGTACGATGAGAACGTTCTATCGTTCGAATTTTACAAATTTTTTGGGCTCGCAAAGGAAATTTCACGATTTTTTTCGTGAAATCGAACGATCGGTATCCGATCATATGAATTCATCGAGAAATCAGATATCGAGCAAAATGATAGCCTAAAACAATTCGATAAGCATTCGATGGTCGAATTGTGAATTTTGTCAACCTAATTTCTGGGAGTAATAGTAAATTTGCCCCTTACTGTTTAAACACACATATTGAAAGAAAGTTGTTTTTTTATGGCCACACAGAGAAATCTTTAAGTGTGCAAAATGTAGCCAGAAATAAAGTGAAGGTATAACATCCTAGAACAAATAAAAGGAAGTGGCAGTAGTCCATAAGTGCTCAAAAGGGGAGTGCAGGGATTTGTAACTCTGCGTCATAGGGCATGTCTGTGCTACTTACTCTGGAACTATGGGGCCACTTATTAACATTCAAATGTCAATTTTTTTCCTCAATCAAATTTTTTCTCTACATTAAAAAACAAAGAAAAAGACCTAATACTAAACTGCTAGTCAGCAAGAGCTATACTGATCCTATTGGACCATTTTAAAGCCATTTTTAGAGGTTTTCTGGGTTTTTATGCTAGTTATTCCAAAAAACTCAAAAGATTTTCAAGATTTTTGCAGATCATTCAGGATTTTTTAAAATTTCAATTTCAGCACTGTCATTTCTGTGCAATCAGACTCGAATTTGTGCTTATAGGGCCCACTGGGAGCGTGACTGCCAGAGAAAACAAATGGGCCTTCCTACCAGCTCTGAAAATTGCAACTCTCCCAGATTCTGCCCCCCCACCCCACCCGTGTGCATGCAGGATGTCAGCACATAATTCCCTCTCTCTGATCTGGTGTGGCCAGGACAAAGGAGAGCAGCTGGTTCAGGGGGGGAAGAAGGTCTAGGTTGGTGGGACCCATGAAGACTGGGGCCCACGTGTTTTTTACCGGTCTCCCGGGCTTTTTCTCTGGCCCAGTCCGACACTGTGTGCAGTGAAAGCCAATCAAAAGCAAGTATACATGGTACCAAAGAGTAATGTAAGCTTTATCGACATGTACAGATGCAGTCACTTGGATTTGTGTGTTAAATGCGTCGTGACTTAACTCATCT
>CM044448.1:72686542-72701542 GCA_024363595.1 Xenopus borealis | reverse complement strand
AGGGATACCTCTTACATGGGTATGAAGAAATGTATTCACCCCATTTACTGGTAATGTCAACTAGTCAAAGACTGGCTAATGATGAATTGTGAGCATCACCTGTGCACTTGAGCTTGGACCATACGGCTGTCACAGCAAGAAATGTCTGCCAGAGTTAACAGATGGCTGTTGGAGGCTAGGTGATCTCTGCTGCAGGAATATGCAACCTATTTGTGCCAGTAGACAAAGTCATTCTTTAATTACTGAGGAGATGTAAAGGCTGTGAATCTGTGTGTTTATAGATAGGGATAATAATACTTTGAGTGACCAAAAATAAACCAAAGGAAACATTGGTTGTGGGTTCTTAGCGTCCAGTTATTTGGCACGGGAAAATTCAGACTGACAGTTGTAACACTCATAGCTACACTAAGTACTGGATATAGTGAGAATTAATTTGTCTGTAACCTGCAGAATTCTAGGAGGGAGTTTTCTATGCCGTAACACCAGTCATAATTAATGCCAGGCCTATAACACCAGGCCGTGTGCTTTATCTGTTAGTGCTGGTTCATAGTTATACATGCTTCCCTTGGATGCTGGGTTGATTTTCATTGGGAAAGCTCACTGCTGGGCTTATTAATGAAAACAACCAGTTTCACAACACCTTAATAGCCCTTATTTTTTTTTTTTTTTTAAAAGGAGATTCTCCCAATCTGTTCCTGGTGTGTATGCTTGTTAGAAGCAGACGGTTAGTACTGCCTGATGGCCCATTCACTTGGAATCTGTAAAGCTTTGTTAGGCACTAAAGGTTTTGATAAATGGAATATTGAAAACAATAAGTTCCCCCGGCAGACAGGCTATCGACAACACATCAGCCCATTCCGTTCTTAAGGCCTAAAGGGAATATTAATATTACACTTCTTCTTGAACTCTTAAAACCCACACTCATACCACTATGGGAAATACATTTATTTTGGCTTTCAAACATAAGACAGTCTAAGAAGCTTTTCTAAGCTATATTTGCCACAAATGAGTTGTCGTTGTGAATATCACATTTTTTATAATCCAAAAAAGAATTTGTTACATAAATATTTTAGCTTAAAGGCAAATCTTAATCTTTTAACGCAATATAGACCTTTAAATTCCAAAACAGTTCAAGGAGTTTTTAACAATTTACCTTTCTATTCTGTATCTCTCCAATAACAACTAGCAGCAAGGGTCAGTCACAGTTTGTTTATAAGCTTGTTCTTTTTATTTTTAGTCTTTTTATTCAGACCCATTTCATACCTCCCAACTACCCTGTTTTCTGTGGGACAGTCCCAAGTTTGACAGCTCAGCCCACAGTCCTGGGTTTCTTTCTGAAATGTTCTGAGTTTCTCCTGCACCGACGCCAGAAAAAGATATAATGTTTCTGAAGCTTAATTAAAACAAAAGGTATTTTGTAGAGAGCCAAGAACACCAAGGATCCTCATTGAGATATGTTTGCAACAATTTAGAATAAGCAAAGATTGTACAATTGTAACTAATACAATAAGCAAGTCTCTTGGGAGAACTGAGACTTGCAGCTTAAAAGGCAAGGCAGTTTGACTTTCGCAAAACTTTTACTGCATAACACCTAAAACATGACCCTAAAATCTCAGAAATGTGTTAAAACTTTCATAAACTGACAAACTTTGTTAAATGAACATGGTAATTAGGGGGTGTGGCCATAAAATGTCCATCTTTATATTTTTCAAATGTTGGGAGGTATGCCATTCCTTTTCAGTTTTCGGATTGCCATTTCTGCCTGGTTGCTAAGGTAAGTTGGATCTTAAAAATTAGGTACCTGTAAACTGCAAGCTGCAGAACCCCCATTGTAACAAGCTTTGTTCCTGTTTTACAGTACAGAGCTACCCCATACTCCTTGCACCATCTAAAACAATATCAAGGTAAACAAACCTATCACCAGCATGGTTTTTTAATATACCGAACAATAACTTTCAGAAGAAGCATCAGTCAAATGGGAGTACCTTTGTCTGGCAATTTGACATGTGGCTCTGAAATGTCTCAACTAAATGTAGAAAATTCTAACAGTTCAGAATCTGCACCTGGATCAGCTGCCAGACTGAAAAATTAGAGACAGGAACATTAAACTTTAAATTACAATTTTGGGAAAACAGTAAAAAATAAAAGATGGAAAGCAATTGAAAAAAAGTCTTTGTTTATGGGGAACAATCTGAAAACATCTCAACTGCCTTATACTGTACATGTAAAAATTATAATTATTGTTGAAATTAATATTTTAAAATGTATGATGTCACTGAGCAGTGAAGCATGCCGAAAGCTTTATGGGTATATATGGAAGCTCCCAGTCATCAAGTGTCGGTCTGGTTTTGGCTCTCTAGGTGCAAGAAACTTTCCAGAATTAATAGGACACTTTTAACCCAAAAATGCAAATTAGCCTGGTACATCATTTATTTTTCTATTCTAAACCACATTTATTTAAATGGGGTGGTTCACCTTCAAGCTAACTTTTAGTATATTGTAGAAGGGCCAACTCTAAGAAACATTTCAGTTGGTCTTCATTATTTATTTTTCATAGTTTAATGATTTGCAATTTTCTTCTTTTTCTTTGCAGCTTTCAAATGGGGGTCACTTACACCATCTGAAAACAAATGCTCTGTAAGGCTACACATGTATTGTTATTGCCACTTTTTATTACATATCATTCTGTTCTGTTCATCTCTTATTCAAATCAATGCAGGGTTGCTAGGGTAATTTGTACCCTAGAAACCAAATTGCTGACACTGCAAACTAGAGAGCTGCTGAATAAAAAGCTAAATAACTATAAAACCACAAACAATAAAAAATGAAAACCAATTGCAAATTGTCTCAGAATATAACTCTCTATATTATACTAAAGGTTAACTCAAAGGTGAACAACCCCTTTAATAACCACAAGCATTTGTCACTGGAATAAAACAGATGAATGTTTGATTTACAGGAAGTGGGGCAACAAGTAAAACTCTGACTCCTATATTTTCATTTTTGGCAGACTGAGTGCATTTGCAAATTCAAGCTTACAGAAGCAGAACTGCAGTAAATGTCTCAGACTGTAAACAGCCTGCAGCAAATAAATTAGCAGTTCTACAATTGCAGCTTAACAGAAACCCAAATGGAAAACCAATGCTATAACATATGTTATTCTTAATTCTAAGTCTATTCACATACACACACAGTGGGACACTATGTTGTTTAGGATCACCCACCATGAACCCTATAATTAATGGAAATACAAAGGGTCGGACTGGGGGGGTCTGGGGCCTGCCAGGCTGCTGTCTTAGAGCCCCCCATGCCTCCCACCCCTGGTGCAAAACCCCCTATGGTCCCCCCACCAATACCTCCTCCAGCCGCCTCCCTGCCTGCACTGCCCACTGCCGTTCGTTGCCCCCATACTCTGTCCTTTATTCCCAAATTTTCATCATCAGGACCGTATCTCCTGCATATCCCCAGTATTTCTGAACCAATGTGTCTGTGGCTGGGCAGCATTCAGCCCCCTAAAATCCTATCACCCTAGGCCCGGGTCTAGGTGGCCTTTCAACAAATTTGGGCCTGTTTCTGGGGCAGGAGAAGGAGGTTGGGGCAGCAGCAACAGATTGGGTCTGGGTCAGCGGGGCCACCAAGAGCCTGGGGCCCACTGGCCCAGGCCAACCCTGGAAATACAATATTAAAGGGAAAGTCTACCTTTACATGTAGGCTTAGTATGTTGTAGAGCATAGGCATCGCTACCATGCAGCCTGTGAATGCAAGGGAACCCAAAGAGGACCGTGGCCAGACCAGTCTAGGGTCTGATACCTGTATTGCAGATAGGACACGCATAAGGGGTGTTGAGGACAAAGTGGGGGGGGGCTATGTTTGTGGCAGGGGCATGGCAGAAGCACATTGCAAATGTATGGACCTGTTCTATGTTAAAATGCCAAGTCTAAAAGCTGCACAGCTTACTATCATCACATTTTAACCCAGGGAAAGTACATAACAGAAAAGACCATGTATTTCTGATAACTACCAGTAATGTGCATTATAGACAAAAAAAGTATTGTGATTTTGTTTTGTAAAGCCGTTAGTCAGTCTGCTCCTTCAGGGGCATTATTTCTGCACATATTAATTAAACAACCCTTGATTGGAGGTCTAGGAAGCAGTAAAAATGATGCATACAGCAAGATCTTCACAGACTTAATGTGGCTTGAAATTACATAATGGATCTGCTTAAATGATTTGCATGAAAATGTACACACCATAAAAAGGAAGTATCATCATGCTGATTTCATTGAAGCTAATATTGAAGCTAAACAAACACATACATAGAATATGTATATGTGTCTATAATTTGTACAAGTAATCGGAAGCATTAGAGCCACAGTGCAGACTTATAATAATTGTTTGGAAGGATAAAAATATGGGAATGTTGCTGCCTTGTTTACATTTCAGAAATCCTACATTGTTGTTTTTGATCTCTCCCAGTAAGTGTCCAGTGAGCAAGTATGAAGTCTAATCCATTGATATTATGTCTGTGACATCCAACTAGAGACTTTTTCCCCTCAAATCACAAAACAATTGTGATTTCTCATTTTTCTATAAAGTTCTAAAAATGTGAGATTTTTAACAAAATCAATACAAGTCAATAAAAAAAAACAAGAATGCAGGAAAATTCTGAATTAGGTCATTATGTCCATTTCAGATCTAATTGTCCTTGAACCTCCAATGAGCTGCAGATAAAATGTGACAATACATAGACAGTTTTGAGCCAAACATGTAAGCTGCAAGATTGTGTTCATCGTTTAGTGATCTTTATGGTCCTTATGGAGTTGTCCAAGTGACTCACAGCAAATGCAGAGAAATGCACAAAGCATACTATATGAAGTCATTAGATATTAAATAAACAAAGGATTCCATAAAATCATAGTGGGTTCCTAACAAACCTTCTACAACATAAATGAGTTAGGCCCTCATTCATGTATAATATATCTTAAAGTCTCCAGTAAGTCTTGATTTCCATGACACTGTAAAACTAAAACCATTTGCCTGCTAATAAAAGGACAGCATTCAGTTGTATGTATCCACTTAAATATCATGAAATCTTGATTATTCAAGGAACAAAAAAATCAGCACTGTTTAGTAGTAATTGAGTTTATAATCTCTAGTAACCTAAATGATTCCCTGTGGTTTAGGCCACACTATTGTGGGTTTATTCTTCCATTTGTTAGACTGCTTTGCTTTATGGTAAAGAGACCTCATTTATTTTCAAATTGTCCTTAAATTGCTCTCTCTGATTCCAGCTCTTTTCTTTAGAATCTTTTCTTTCAAGTGACATTTGCTGTTTTACTGGAGCCTGATTTAAGGCCTTTTATCCGAGCCATTGCTTTCTTACTTAACTATATTGCTTCTAACCCCGGTGGGAAGCTGCTGTGCCACTCATTAACATTCAGACTTGAGCAGCCTGGAGACAGAGAGAGAAGCAGCTACTGGAAGCCACTCCGGGCCTAGTAAAAGGCGAAAGAAACCCGTTGCACTATTAATGAACTCACTAAATTGACTTGGGCGTTACTCAGAACACTGCAAACTTCCCTTACACTGAACCTTCTGTGATCAGGTCAGAGACCTTCAGTGCACATCTCTGACAAGTGCCAATTGATTTTAACACACTCCCATCCATTCTGAGCCTTTACTTTATATCCTGGCTTGGTAAAAGAATTTGATGGTACTCCTTTCCATTGATAGAGATTTACTGTCATATTGTTCCCATGCCCTACCATAACTTGTTCCATGTTTCCTTTGCTGAGTTTTAATGTAGCTGTACATTTTACATGTACATGTACATGTATTTTACATTTGTCCCAGGGAATGCACCCTTACAACTGACCAACTGCACAGAACTATTACCTTGTCTCCAGGGTAAAAGTAAATGATCCCTATAAGAATTTTTTGTTGTTGTTGGCATGGTCAGTGAAAGTCAAGCTAGAAAAGAATAGGAAAATGGGAATGCAAATTTATAGCATATAAAAACAAGTTTATAGGTAAACTCTCTGTTTAACCCAGAATGGATACTTTCAGAGGTATGATTAGCCACAAAAGGGCACTTCTTGTACCTATGCTTGAGTGGAGATCTTTGTGGACAAACTATATCTAAACACATGCAACACATAGGCAATAATGCATAATATGGTAAACTAATGTTTTAAAGACAGTTGCCTCTTGGTGTCTCTTTCATACTGTAACTGTCATCAGAAACACAATCACCGTTTTTACATAGACTTGATTACATAAAAGAAACAAACGCATTTTCAAGCCTGCTCTGTAATCTTTTCCGAACTGCTATTTACAGATTGGCATTAAGCACCCAGCAAGGGTATTCTCATCTATCTGCATGATAATGAGATGGTGTGATGTGCATGGCATTCTGTGTCAGATACAAACATCAAATGCCTAAATATTTTAGAAATCTTGTACAAAATTCACTCTTTAGTTTTAAAGGCAAATTCCATGGCTTTCGGCTTGCAAATATGATGCTGATCAGATATACTGTACACATATATTTTTAAGAACTGCGTAATTCCTGTATATCGATATTTAAGGACTGGGATATTCCTGTATATTCATATTTATAAAATATTCCAGAAGGTTTGTCACATTAAGGGGCAGATTTACTAAGCTCGGGTGAAGGATTCGAATGCAAAAAATTAGAATTTTCGAATGAAATTTTAGGCTGCCTCGACCATCGAATTGGCTAAATTCGATTGAATCGAATGAATCGAAAGTTTCAAATAAGAAAATCGTTTGACCATTCGATGGCCAAAGTACTTGCCCTTTAAAAAATCCTTCGATTGCCTAGTTCGTCAGATTAAACCTACCAAGTTGCTATATTTGCCTATGGGAATCTAATACGTTTTTTTGATCGAATAGAAATCATCTGATTTCTCGAAAAAATCGTATAGCGGTAAAATCCTACAAATTCGATATTCTATTTCGTCGGATTTTACTAAGGGAAAATTTCGAGGGTCGAATTAGAAGGTTTTTAACCCTCGAAATTCGACCCTTAGATCTACAGCTGGTTGCCATCATATCCTGCAATGGGTAATAATACTCAACAGAAAAAAAAACTTTTTCTTACTCTCTGAAGTCCCTATATAGGAACTATAGCCAGGAAATTAGCCAGGCATATTACCTAAAATAAATAGATTAATAAATGTTTGGGAACTCTTATCCATTTCAATCAGTTACTTTTATCCATTCAATCAATTACTAATACTTTTTATTTTCTTTTATTAAAAGTGCCCTGTGCTAATAGTACACTAAGCTGATAACTAAGCTTCTGTTGTATTGTTTTTAGAAAGCTTATGGTATGGTCATCCAAATTACAGAAAAAAACACAAGGTTCCAAGCAATCACATTGTCTACAACAATGCCAATACTGGCTGTATTATTAAGAGAAAAATATTTTACGTCCTCTGACTTTGCTTTGCATTCTTGTGAAATGCTTATAGAATGTTTGTGATTTCTATTATCATTGGCCAGTGGCCTAATATTATCATTTAAATATCAAATAAAGGACAACAAAAGGAGGGTCCCGTTATGTACCCAGCATATACCCTGCCTCCAGTCAGGCTGTATAGGATCGAAGATCCCATGCGAGGATGGACTCCCATGCAAATTGTTTTTATGGAGGGTTATGGGGTCACCTTATAACCCTGCTGACAGGGTAATTTTGGTAGTTACACTCCCTTACATCTATGTGGTCTTTTAGAATTGTATGGGTTTCAGACTTAACACATGAAAGGCTTAAGAAACTTACCATAGCTTAAATGGAAAAACCATAAAAGCAGGTTCATTTGGAAACTCAACCTCCCTCAAACCCGTGAATACAATCAAAACTGGAAGGCACAACACACTTCTCTCTGATCTGAGATGAAGAATTTTGATTGGCCAGTCAATAGATTTCAGATCTGGTGTCTTTCCATGAATAGATAAAAACTTCCTTAAAGGTTGGCTCAAATAGCTGGTCAAGCCCTACCACTTCGGTACCATTAGGATTCTGAATATGCAGAATTTATTTAAATGGCCCCTAGGCATTTCTGGTGTTCTGTAATTTAAAAACAAAACAACAGTAATACTTATGAAAAACTCAAACCAAAGAAATATTTAATATTCAATCAGAAATACAGTCTTTTGTGTTTATAACTAATTGTTCTGTTTGGTAGCTGAGGATGAGGCGGGTATAACAATGCTTTATTAGCAGGTTCATGCAGCCATTACATAACAGCAGTAAGTCTCACTTTCACTTTCAATCTGTACAGAAAGTCCTGTGTATGCACAGTGACACCTGCAGGCCATTTGTATAAACACCACACTAATATTAATAGAATGCTCATGCCTTGTTAGGGGTTCTATCCTTTCCTATCAGATCCTAGAACATCACTCTGATATCTAGCCTTATTTATATTCAGGATGAACTTTAGCGTATCATATAAACCCTGTGGCAGTGAACCGGTAATTTATTTTCCCATTTGCATTTCAAAACAGGGTCTAAAGCAATGGATCTGGTGAAAATCCCATGTGTAAAATCAAACATGAAAACGATTACTATAATGTTAATTAGATCGTACTGCATTTTTCAGCTAAAGCACTTGTATGACCACAGGCAACACTATTGACTTCCAGCACAGGATAACATTTTGCTTGCATATAATGCCATTTAATTACCCTTAAACTGAACAGGATAAAATAACTAAAAAGGGGAGATCTGAGTATAAAATAAGTGATAAAAAAAAGAGGATTAACTGTTAACTTTTAGTGGCAAAGCTAAAATCTATTAGCACAAAAGAAGAAAAACTGTTCTTAATAGATGGATTAGTTCACACATTATAAGTAGAATTTTGATAAAACAGGACTATGGATCACAAAATTAGTGAAGGAGCACAGAGCATGGCAATGGGTCATTACATTGTGTTACGTGCAACCTATAATCAACTAATCAAACAAGGTAGGGCCAAAAATAATTTTAGACCACGCCCATCATTTTGCTCTCCAGTAGCTTTAATACACATATTCCACTAATATATACCAGATGCTAGGTAAAGTTGCCAACAATTTGTTGTTTATAGCCACTGGTTGATAGTGGTACCATGTTTTTTTTTTAAATCCATTTATACTAGTAATTCTTCTTCGGATTAATGGATTGGATGCAGACTACAACTGGTAATTAAAATCATGGTGCCACCTCCCTAAGACTAACCCCCTGCAACAATACTGGCAGTGCCCCCAACCCAAAATTAAATGGCTCTTGTGCAGCCTTAGTTAGCCTCAGAAAAATATCAGATGACCAAGCCTGGGAACAATGGTTTTTGACTGAGCTGATAAAATGTTGTGCCAGTGATATACAGTAATTGATGCAGTCATTTTCAAAGCCATATGTGTTACACCCTCTGGTCATTGTGCTGTAATTCTGGTTAAACAGAATGACTTAGGTAACATGGTCAACTGGAGAGTAGAATAGTCTGATGTGCTTAGAAACTGATGGATCATAAACAGACAGCAAATATGAACGGGTCATTTTGCTCACAGCATGCTCAAACATTAAACACAACACCTAAATTGTACTGAAACATATTGGTGTGCTCAACACAATTCTAAAAAATGTTAACATCACATTATAAATATGGAAAATTATTTTAATTATTTTAATTTTAGCAAGGAGTTGCTAAAGTCAAGAGGCTTACTTTGTAGCTTTAGGCTAACTTAAACCCAACCCTAGATTCCAGAAGCATAAAACACATATTTTGCTTATGTGGAAATCAAACAAAAACAAATTCTAATCCCTTTCCAGTCAAGCTATGTTTAATACCATCATTACAGTAATTTTTAGCCTAAGAATGTTTTAGCAAATTCTTTATGTCCAGCTCTAGGACTCAAGGTAAGCTCTTAGGTTTGACCCTTCAAACTTGTCAACTGCTATGGGAAAGTCCTGCTTTAAACTCTGTAGCCAAAGTGGTCTAGAACTGAATATTGAAACCAATGAAAAATCTGCTGTCTTGTAAGGCATTTCTTGGAAATTTTATAGCCACAATCATATCTAGGTCTTCTTGTGAAAACTAGTTTGGTTCAAAGATGTTCTAACACCGCCAGACGATAGCAGGGATCCAGGCAAAGTTTAGAAAGGAAACAGATTCTAAAAACACTGCATGTGTTGAGGCCAAGTAGGCAATGATTCTGTTTTAAGAGAGAAATAATTATTTTACTCTTTACACCAAACTTATTTTTTTTCTTTTTTTGCCAGAGGCTTTATGCTGAATATGATCAATGAGGGTAAATGGTGGGGAGTGAAACTGTGAGGTCAGATATTCTGAAAATGCACACATCAGCCAGAAATTATGCCTAGGACTTGCACCAATATATTTTTACACTGTGGAACAATGCCAGCCAACAAATGATTCCTGCTACAGCAAGCTCTCTGTGGATGACACACTTTAAGATCAAATCCCAGCAGAACCAAGCCAGTTAGAAACATATACATAATGTTTTGTAGCCTCGGGGGCTCTTCCTGGCTTCCCTAGCACATCATGAGGAGAATTGAGTGCTCACCTGCCCTTCCATTATAGTCTAATATCCTGAAGGAACTGTATTCAATTAAAATGTTGCAGACTGCATTTTGATTTTCCATGAATTAGAAAAATATAAGCATGCACGATCTCTGTGGGCAGAGTGCTTGGTCAGCACTCGAAGTAGAAATTTTCCCCCTTGTTATTGTCTACCTTCTCTCCGGGTTACAGCAGTCACAAGCCTTTTTCTTCTTCTGTTGAACGTCAGGAGAGGTGAGGTACCAGTCAATGTCCATGTAACCTGGTCATTAGGCTCAAGTGTCTATCATTCCAAAAATGTGTTAAGGGCAGACCCTGTCCCTTCTAGTTCAGCTTACATCTTCCCAAACAACTTATTTACAGTATGTCTCCTAATAAGACTAATTATTGGACTATTGGACTGCTAATTATCACACTGAAGCACATAAACGTTCTTTTACTCTGCTATGGAGGTGCACCTCTGAGAAACCATCCTAAAGATTAACCATACGTAAGTCACAGCCAGTATTTCTGTAACCTGATCATTAGGCTCAAAGGTAAGACTCTATCACCCTATCACACTCAGAGTTGGGGTTAAGGGTTGATACTTTCCACTCTAGTTCAGCTTATACCTTCCCAAACAACTTGTCACATGACAAGACCAATTACAAACTATTGGATTGATTGGAATTAATATCTCTATACATAACTATACGTATATATATATATTTTTTTTTTCTTTTGCTGGCGTAAAAAAACGGACACCAATGGGTGCCGGCGTCATAACCTCCAGATCCGCTGTAGTTGGCCACTGGATCACCCCGTTGTCCACCCACAACATTCAAACCCTGCCCGTGTGATGACATATCACCACCCTATGACACCCCGCCAACCTTATCTCTCCTATAATCAGTAATAAGCCCAAGTAAAGGTGGCAGCTTAATTTACTGCCCAAACACATTTTATTTATTCTTATTTTTCAGGAATGTCCCACCCAATAAATTCCCCAAAGTGTTTCAGCTCTGGCATTCTCAACACTAATTCCCAGTATAGACAACCTGCCAGAGGTTACTAGGAAATACAGGCATGGGTATCTGGAAACCCATTATCCAGAAGACTCAGAATTATGGAAAGACCTTCTCCTATAGACTCCATTATAATGAAATAATCCACATTTCAAAAATGATTTCCTTTTTTTCTGTAATAATAAAACAGTACCTTGCACCTGATCCAAACGATATCCTTAAAGGGAAACTGTCATGGTAAAAAATGTTTTATTTTTTTAAATGCATCAGTTAATAGTGCTGCTCCAGTAGACTTCTGCACTGAAATCCATTTCTCAAAAGAGCAAACAGATTTCTTTATATTCAGTTTTGAAATCTGACACAAGGCTAGACATTTTGTCAATTTCTCAGCTGCCGATGGTCATGTGATTTGTGCCAGCACTTTAGGAGGGAACTGCTTTCTGGCAGGCTGTTGTTTTTCCTTCTCAATGTAACTAAATAGTACACAGTGGGACATGGGTTTTACTATTGAGTGCTGTTCTTAGATCTACCAGGCAGCTATCTTGTGTTGCTGTTATCTGGTTACCTTCCCATTGTTCTGTTAGGCTGCTGGGTGGGGGTGATATCACTCCAACTTGCAGTACAGCAGTAAAGAGTTGGTTTATTTAATGTTTACATGATTTTCTAGTAGACTTAGGGGCAGATTTACAAAATTCACGTGAATAATTCGAAGTTTGATCGAATTCCGATCAAACGATTTTATCTGATATTCGAATATGCAAATTTGGCCACTTCGATCATCGAATATGCAAAATTCAAGTGTATCGAATAGATTGAATCACCAATAGGCTTTTTTTTCTATTACCTGGTCGAATACCATTTGTACGATCGAATGCCTCGATCGTGTGAATCGTGCAAATTTTTCGAACGATCGAAGGAAATTTTTTAGTGAAATCGAACGACCGCTGTTCGATAGTACAATTTTTTTCATGAAATCAAATAGCGCACAAAAAATAGCCTAAAACTGTTCGATAACCATTTGCCTAATTCTGCTTAAAAAACCATCGAATTCTTGAATAATGATAAATTTGCCCCTTAAGGTATGAAGATCCAAATTATGGAAAGATCCTTGTATGGAAAAGACAAGCATTTTGGATAACAGGTCCCATACCTATACTGCATGTCCTAATTTCTATGAAGAAACACACAGGGTGTATTTACATTTTTATTTACATTTTTATATTTCTTTTCTAAAAGATAAGCTGGCAAAACTTATCCATATGGGGCCTGTTTTTTCATCAAATATAACTTGCTCTTTTTGGAAACAGCATGATCTAACACTCATTAATGTAATCTTGAAAGTTTGACATACTTTAGGGAATATTATAAGGAAGAACCTGTTTTTCTCCAAAATGGTGCTATTTATTTGCTCTGTTGTTTGGCGTACAATATGCTCCTCTGTGATACAAAGCAGAAAGCATAAAAATAAATTTCCCCTTAAACATATAAATAATACTTTATATAAAGAGGAATAATGTATGAATCAGTGGGGTAACAATATGGCCCTGCCTTCCCCCTGCAAAAAATCTTTGAAGGGGCCCAATATGAAGCAACATCAAGTTTAATTACTACAGAGAAAAATATTTAAAAATTTTAATTATTTGCCTAAAATGGAAGATGGCCTTCCCATAATTTTCAGCTTTCTGGATAATGGATTTTTAGGTCCCTTCCCTGTATATTCTTGAATAGTGCATCAGACTCTTGAAATGCAGAATAGCCACAACTCTTAGTATCAGTTTTCCCTGCAGTGTAGAAATACTGGTGACTAACAAAACTTGTCTTCTCCGTACCCCTTATCTACGAAAGACTGCAGCATAAAATGGAGTCCCAAGTTGCTGAGGAGGAACAGCGAGCTCTGCACAGCTGCCCACTTCCCCAGCCCTGATGTAACAGATAGAAATCAGCAAATTAGCATTTGCAGCCGTGCTGAATCTGAGATGATAAGCTGGATTTGTTTCACTTTCCCTTTGCCTAAATGATGCTCGGGACTAAGCAGATAAGATTTAATCACAGATTGTTCAGTGACCGGCGCAGAAAGTCTATTAGAGTATTATAAAGCCGTTTTGTACTGGAAGGAAAATTATCCAACTTGTAATCCTTGGCAGATAATAGGAGTAAGACAGGCTTAATTTGAGATATAGGACCAAAAATGGCACAGTGGGTGTTATTAGATCCCCAGGGGTTTAATGTAGACATAGTCAAATCTAATTTTAAAGGGAAAGTTTGCTTATTTGTATATATCTATATCTATAGATATATACACATAAATGGATTATCCTATGCAATATTTCAATTGTGCATATTTTTTATTCTGTATGAGTCTTCCTATTCTGACTGCTTCCAATTGGTAGTCGAAAACTCTTGTAGCTGGGATCCCTGATCACAGCAACCAAAATAAAAATAGACTGTGGCTTCATCTCTAGTTATTCCAAGCCTTACAGCTGTAAACCAAAAAATGTAAATAATTGAGGAAAACACAATATGAGGGCCAGTTGGAAGTTATCTTAGAAGTCTTGTATGTATACAAGTAATTATGAATATACTACAGGCAATCCAAGATTAGGGCCACTGTCTGTGCTATTACAGCTGCTAGAGCTGAGAAAATGATATACTTGACTCTACGCATTATATACAATGCAATATATCCTATGTGCTGAAATTCATTATGTTGCTAAGCAGTGCCAATGCCTGTGGCTCCTTGTATGAAATATGCTATCACAGAACACTTCACCTTAGTACATTCTACAGCGATGTCCTCTTCATCAGAATACTGTTCCATCAGTCTCAACACTTTAATAAGATTGCCTTGTGGAGAGCTTTAAGAGCAATACATACCTCAAATATTCCATATGACCTTTAATTTTTCTTAGCTATGAAGGCAACATATAAAATCAAACCCAATTAATCAGAAATCTTTATATTAGAGTTATTTCATACTGTCTTTATGACTGGATACCTCCTGGTATTCAAGATTATTTTAGAGCAAGACTGTGCCCATTTGGGCCAATTCCCTGGGTCATTGACAATCTGGATTCGAAAATTCAGTGCAAGTTATAAAAAGCAGCTTGCCATAGGCTAAGGTAAATAGAGGCCTCTCCTGCTTCTTGAATCCTCTAGCACACCTAAACCTGAGTGCCTTTAAAGCTCTATTAAGCAGCACCTCCTTTGCCTTCTGCACCAATCAGAATATGTAATTCATATTTTTAGTATATACACACCTCTATTGTACAGATGTTGCTTTATAAATATGTGTTTAAAACAATAACAGAAATATGTTCTAGGGGCCAACCACGTGCTGCTCTTTCTTAATTCAGTGCTAGTGATGGGTGAATCTCACCTGTTTCGCTTCACCGAAAAATTAGCGAATTTCC